>OZ005648.1:94290010-94890010 GCA_963930645.1 Salticus scenicus | reverse complement strand
ATTTAAAGTATTTTTACGGCGGGGTGCGTAATAATATTTTAATCTTTACTAACTAAATTTTTTATTAATTAAAGCTTCTACATAGAGGACGCACCCCGTCGTAAAAATACTTTAAATTATAACTTTATAATGCAGCGAAAAAACTAGCACAGACAACAAAGAATGTTGAAAGAGATTAGGATATATTTGAAAGATACATGCAGTGTTATTGGCAGATCTTCATTAAGCTAGGCATTGAGTACCCGGGATTCAATAGCGGCGGCAAAATTTGATATCAATCCTTTTTTTGGCTGCTTAAGAAAGGTAAGAGCTTTTGCTGGGCGGGGTGACTTTTACAATAGTATTGTTTTTTTTTTTTATGAGATATCACTTCTTTTTGCAGGTTATGTATGTCCTTTTATAAATTTAATACGTATGCATAATGAATATATTTGTGTAATAGATCAATAAAAATCGTCCGTGTTATGCATAGATGTAAATATAATGTTACAGATTTCTAAATAGTACTAGTTATTTTTATGTGATTTCTTTCTAAGAGGTTTAGTCACATTATAAAATGTCACTTTTTCGCATTTCTAGCTTGTTTCCGCATTAAAAAAGATCCTTCTCCGTTAAAAACACACTTTATCAGGGCACGTAATAGACTTGGCGATGAATTTGGTGACTTTATCACACCTTGACAACTATTTTGACGATCTTGGTGAAAAAAACCTTTATTATTGATAGACCCATTGTCCAAGCTGTAACTCGATTATTAAATGCAGTTTCCACTGAGGTTGGTTGGAAGTCATTTCGAGCGGGGCTGTTCAGAATCCTTTGATGTGGTCAAGCGGTTGGAATGCTTTGACGGATTGGTTCGAACGGTTGGAATTCCCTCGCTCTAACCCCGAGTTGAGATAATTGAGGGGACAGAGGCAGATATCTTCGTGAATTTTGAATGCTTTCCTTTTAAGTAACTGTGCAATCTGATAAAAAAAGGTTACAACTGATGGCAAGACACTTGGCTCTTTGTGTCGGGAGCGTGATTAATGGTTTTTTTAACCTCGAATTTCAAACTGCAGTGGAAACCGGACTTTACGGAAGTTACTGTAAAATTCAGGATTAATGGCGGGCTATAAAAGGAGTCCCGTTCCGACCACTGAGATGAGTTTCTCGCTAAGACTTTACGAAATAGAAATTTTTGCTTGACTAAGTCTCTACCATTGAATTGTAGTTTATTTCTGTATGTTATGACTATGGTATCGTTTGTGCTGTGATTTATATGTTGTCAGCTGTTATTTAAGCTACGTTTTCTGGTGAAACTCAAGTTGATACTGGGTTTCACTAAGGTGACCAATGTTTTAAACCCAATTTGAGGAAAAAGCATCGCAGCGTCCTCAAATTGAAAGGACATTTGAGGATAGAGTTAAATTATGCTTTAATTTGCGGACATTTGAGGACAAATTTATAAATTCGAGAACATTTGTCCCCAAATGATTTTCAAATTGGTAAAAATGTATTGTCACCGTGTTCTGAGCTATCCTGAAAGTTTCAAATGTCTAGCTAGTCGGGAAGTTAGTTAAAAATCAATGGCGAGCTTTGTGCTGGTAACGCTGCCGATGGAAGCAGGAACCCGAAACAGTTCGCTAAAAGTATTTAAAGAATGCATTTTCACCGTGTTCTGAACTATTCGGGAAGTTTCAAATGTCTAGCTAGTCGGGAAGTTAGTTAAATATATTTTCTGTCGAATCATATAAACGCTGCCGAAGGCAGTAGGGACCTGAAACAGTTGACTGAAAGTGTTAAAAAATGTATTGTCACCGTGTTCTGAGCTATCCTAAAAGTTTCAAATGCCTAGCTAGTCGGGAAGTTAGTTAAAAATCGATTGCAAGCTTTGTGCTGGTAAAGCTGCCGATGGCAGCAGGAACTCGAATCAGTTGGCTAAAGGGATTTAAAAAATGCATTTTCACCGTGTTCTGAACTATTCTGAAAGTTTCAAATGTCTAGCTAATCGGGAAATAAATTTTCTGTCGAATCATATAAACGCTGCCGAAGGCAGTAGGGATGAAACAGTTGACTAAAAGAGTTTAAAAATGTATTTTCACCGTATTCTGAGCTACCCAGAAAGTTTCAAATGTCTAGCTAGTCGGGAAGTTAGTTAAAAACGATTGCAAGCTTTGTGCTGGTAAAGCTGCCGATGGCAGCAGGAACACGAAACAGTTGGCTAAAAGTATTTGAAAAATGTATTTTCACCGTGTTCTGAACTATTCTGAAAGTTTCAAATATCTAGCTCGTCGGGAAAATAGTTAAATAAATTTTCTGTCGAATCATATAAACGCTGCCGAGGGCAGTAGGGACCTGAAACAGTTAACTAAAAGTGTTAAAAAATGTATTGTCACCGTGTTATGAGCTATCCTGAAAGTTTCAAATGTCTAGCTAGTCTGGAAGTTAGTTAAGAAGTGATTGTCAAATGTGTACTGGTAAAGATGCCGAAGGCAGCAGTATCCCGAAACAGTTGGCTAAAAGTACTATAAAAATGCATTTTCACCGTGTTCTGAAGTATTCTGAAATTTTCAAATGTCTAGCTAGTCAGGAAGTTAGTTAAATAAATTTTCTGTCGAATCATATAAACGCTGCCGAAGGCAGTAGGGACCTGAAACAGTTGACTAAATGTGTTAAAATATGTATTGTCACCATGTTCTGAGCTATCCTGAAAGTTTCAAATGCCTAGCTAGTCGGAAAGTTAGTTAAAAATCGATTGCAAGCTTTGTGCTTGTAACGCTGCCGATGGCAGCAGGAACCCGAAGCAGTTGGCTAAAAGTAATAAAAAAAATGCATTTTCTCCGTGTTCTGAACTAGTCTGAAAATTTCAAATGTCTAGCTTGTCGGGAAGTTAGTTAAATAAATTTTCTGTCGAATCATATAAACGCTGCTGAAGGCAGTAGGTACCTGAGACAGTTGACTGAAAGTGTTAAAAAATGTATTGTCACCGTGTTATGAGCTATCCTGAAATTTTCAAATGCCTAGCTAGTCGGGAAGTTAGTTAAAAAGCGATTGCAAAATGTGTGCTGGTAACGGTGCCATAGGCAGCAGTAACCCGACCAAAAAAATGTTTTGATTGCAAATGGCACTGGTACAGTTCAGAAGGAATGTCCATGCAAATTTTCAGCTCGTTAGCTGCAGAACTCTAGGCTCAATCGCCGTCAAAAGTTTTTGTCTTAACAATTACAAGCAGAAGAAGAAGAAGCAGAAGAAGAATCTGACCGGCAAATTTCGGGTTTTCAAAGTTATATAACTCAGGCCCCTTAATTCGGAGCGACATGCAAATTTGTATGTTTTGTCTAAAGAGTATGCTTAAGGTCTGTGCAAAAAATCGTATGTCTTGGGGATCGGGGAGCTGAGATACAGGTAGTCGAAAAGTCCGAGATGTTATGTCGACATAATATACACTTGTAGCGTTCATCATTGACTTCCTACTTTGTAAATTTCATTTTTATTTCTCTTAATGTTTGTTTTAGCTTGGCGGGGCGGAACGCTACCGCGTTCCTTGATATATATATATATATATAAATTAATTTTATGAATTCTATTTTCTAATTTTATCAACTCAATGAATGCTGTTGTAAATTTTTCTTCAGTAAGATTGATAAACAGCTCAGAAAATAATAACAATAATAAGATAATAATAATAATAAGTAGAAAACTGAATAAACGCGATAAAATGCAAAAACTCGCAACAAATGCTTCGGGTTGAAAAAAGACATGACCCTTCGTCACGCGTATAAAGTAGGCACGAGTGCTGTAAACAAAATGACAACGCACACTGTTTTTGTTTTTTCGTTGCCACTTTGTTTGCAGCACTCGTGGCTACTTTGATCGCCCGACGAAGGGTCGTGTCTTTTTCCGACCCGAAGCTATTGTTGCGAGTTCTTACATTTTATGGTGTTTCTATTTATACATTCTTATATATTATCAATATAAAAACTAAAGAACTGTAAATTCAAGAGTGATTTTACAAAATTGGGTGCCCATAGTTTCTTATTAATAGCTTTTAGTTAGTGTTAGATAGAGTAACTTACGTATCTCATCTTCAGGTAGAGTCCCGCAAATACGTTTACCATTGATACTAAGATAATCGTAGTGGCAGTCATCACTTTGTTCTAAATCAAATCTAATAAAGACCAATTTCACCCAGCAGATATCATCAGACGCACGCTTTATTAGATACCTACAGTTAAGACCATTCGGATATGGCAAAGGAAAATTCACACTGCGTATCTCGAACTCTGGCTTTTGAAAAGTACGATCACAATTTTGATTGAGGACCTAAAAATATATATTATATTAATTTGTTAAAACATAATAGAAACAAGAGTAAATAAATAAGTAATGAAATGTATTGTACAAGAATGTTTTATGAACTGACACACAATTTTCATAGATTGATTTATAATACACGTGTGTATACATATACATATATATATATTTGTCATCGTGATATTATTCGAAATACTGAATCAATTTCTACTAAAATTGGACAGTAGATTTATATTAGTCCAGTACATTTAATTTCGTGGTGGGATATCTTGAATGAGTTTGTGGGCTAAGTTAATGCGTCTACATATTTCAAAATGACAAAAAATTGACATATCCTAACTCGTATAAAAATGTATTTACGAAAAGGTTTGTTTGAAACTCGATATATACATAGCCTATATCAAGTTCTACACCCCGTTTATTAATCAACTTTATCAGCCATCTTGTTTCATGGTAACAGCCAACTGAAAATTTTAAACTTAAATAAATAAAGAAAAAAAAGTATTTATGAAACGATTTGCTTCAAATTCAGGATGTACAGAGCTCATATCAATGTGTCGAAAAAGTTTATTAATTGACTTGATTCATAACATTGTTTTTACTTGAAAATTTCAAACTCACATGAAAAACATATTTATGAAACAATTATAGTTAAAATTTAGGGGTGGATAAAATTCTCTCAATCTGGCACCACTATTTGATGTGTCACTGTACAGTTAATTCTTACACATTAAAGCTCAATACATCATGGTCTACGGTTTAAAGCGTGTTCCGAACCGCTACAAACATCCGTGCCTATATGGAATATCGAACTCGGTACCTATCAGCTGAAAGTCAGAGCACTAACATTTCGGCTACAGCAGATGGACCTCGATTGTGAAGTATTCCAGATTGGGGATTTTGTCCCCATTTTGGAGATTTTTGAGGCTACTGGGGACAATTTTGGGGACCAAATGTTTGTGGGAACTTTTTTGGGGAATTCTAAAATTTTTGGGGAGAAATCTGGGGAGTTCTTCAACATTCTGTCAATGTTGACAACGTAATGATTTATCCCTACGACCAGGAATTTTCAATAACTTTATTATTATTTCGGGATTTTTTTCAAAAATTGCCTTCATTTGGGGAAAATCCGAGCTTAAATCCACTTAAATCTGCTTGATTTTTTTTTTTTTTTTTTTTTTTTTTTTGAATTTTTTTTTTTTTTTTCTTTATAGTAGAAATTAAGTTGGGGATTTTTTCGAAAAAAAAAAAAAAAAAAAAAAAATACCCTGATTTGGGGAAATTTGAAAACCTGTTTGGGGAAATAATTTTCGACCATCTGGCATCACTGATTATGAGGAACAGCTTCAAAGAGAGATTGAACTCCAATGTCAACGGAGGTACTATTACAGACATTGTTGTCAACAAATGATCTTTCGCTAATGTGCATTGGTCAAGGTCAAGACCACATTTTTATGAGCTATAATGATTAACCACATAAGACACTTACTTGCTTTTAAAGAGCAGTAAAAATGTAAGGGTATAAGGAAATTAGATTGTCTACCATACTTTGTGTATTTAAATATCACGGAGTATAAACCTCATTGAATGTGAATTCCTTTTTTAGATGATTTTCATCATAGCTATATTTGTGAGAAAACGCCGAACATCTGAGAGAATGCCGAGAAAATTATGCAATCAAAGGAAGTTGCATCCCGTCTCAAGGGACATATGACAGTTGTTCCCCTTCTGAGCAAAATAATACTCTTTTACCATCGTTATTCATCCAATTTCCAATTAAATAATTTTTCTACATGATTTCATACAGCAAGCATCTATTTATTACTTATTTCATTACTCTACTACCGTAGGTAATGGAAGTATTCTATTCGGTCCAAAAATTCGATAGTGAGTTTTCACCTGATTCACACTTTTAAGACCTCCTGAGTAAAAAAAAAAAAGAAGTTTTTGGCAATTGGTCAGTGTGTGTGTTTGTATGTATGTAAGTGCGTATGTGTGTATGTATGTGGGGAATCTTCTATCTATCATATCTCAGAAACTAATAAAGGTAGAACTTCAGAATTGATACAGATCTGACGCCCAGATGAATTTTTCAAATTGTGGGGGAAATTGGAAAACCGAAAGTGGGTTATTGTAAACCGGAAGTGAGACCATAAGTCCGTATCTCAAAAATTCTCGTACGATTTTTTTTTTCAAATTTGTTATATGAACACTCTATTAAATGTCCTTTTGAATGATACAGTTGGTTAGTTCAGGAAAATTAATAGGCCCCTGTATAAATAGCCCAATTTCAGGTCTCGCAAGTGAGGCGAGAACGGCTGTACGGAAGTGCGGTTTAAAAACGGCTGTACGGATTTTTTTTTTTTTTTTCTATGTAATTACTGTTTCCCGGACGATTTTTTTGACAATTGTTACATAAATCCATTTTGGATATCCCTTCTCATGTATTACGTGGTTATTACAAGAAAATTAACAGTTATCCTGATTAGGTAGGACAGTTTTAGATCTCGGAAATTGGTCTTCCAAAAAATAACTCTATCCTTTATAGTTGAACTTTTCTTTTGCTATATAAACACTCTATTAGATGTCCTTTCGAAAGATATAGTTAGTTAGTTCAGGAAAATTGATAGGCGTTTTGTATAGCTCAATATCGATATCGATATCAATCAATATAAATAGCTCAATTTCATGACTCGCAAGTGCGTTGCTTTAAAAACAGCAGTACGGATTTTTTTTTAAACTCGCCGTATTAAATCCCTTTTAAATATCTTTTTGTAAGTAATTATTGTTTTCCGGTCAATAATTGAGTATGCTAAGTTTTGGTAAAAGTTGGCATCTCAAAACGGCTCTAACGATTTTCTTGAAAATTGTTAAATAAATCCAGTTTAGATACCTTTTCTCATGCATTACGTAATTATTACAGGAAAATTAGCAATTTTTTTTTCTTTTTTTTTTTTTTAACTCGCTATATAAACTCTGTTTTATATGTCTTTACACATGTATCAAGTT
The DNA here is from genome assembly GCA_963930645.1 of Salticus scenicus. Classification (NCBI taxonomy): domain Eukaryota; kingdom Metazoa; phylum Arthropoda; class Arachnida; order Araneae; family Salticidae; genus Salticus; species Salticus scenicus. Next base: position 94,882,705 of record OZ005648.1, on the reverse strand, counting down.
TCTCCTACTGGAAAATTCCAAAAAATGCGTATAATATTTTTAATAGTGGGTAATGGAAGTCGTGAAAGGTTGTTTCACAGCAGATTTTTTTTTTTTTTTACTTGCAATCGTATGCTTTTTAATTAAATTGCCCTTCAACCGTAAATGATGGAAGCATTGTATTCGGTCTGAACATTTGATACAGAGTTTTCACCTGATTTACATGTGTTAAGGTCTCCTGAGTCCAAAAAAGTAGTTTTTAGCAATTGGTCTCTCTCTCTCTTTGTCTGTGTGTGTGTATGTATGTGGGGAATCTTCTGACTATCATATCTCCGAAATAAATAAAGATAGAACTACGAAACTTCAGAATTGTGCCATATCTGGTGTACAGATGATTTTTCCAACTTTTGGTGAAAATTGGAAAACTGGATATATTGCATCGGAAACCGGAAGTGATACCATAAGTTTGTATCTGGAAAACGGCTCTAGCGATTTGTTTTTCAAATTTGCGATGTAATCGCTCTGTTGGATGTTCTTTCATGTGAATTAGTTGGTTAGTTCAGAAAAATTGATAGGCTCCTTATAAATAGCTCAATTTCAGGTCTTGCAAGTGCTTTTCATTAAAAACAGGTGTTTGGATATTTTTCAAACTCGTCATATCAATCCCCTTTCAGATATCCTTTTGTAATTATTGTTTTCCGGTCAATAATTTATATGCCATATTTTGGTAAAAGTCTCTCAAAAACGACTCTAACGATTTTCTTGAAAATTGTTACATACACCCATTTTAGATGTCCTTTCATGAGTTTATTAATGGGAAATTATCAGTCATCCTGATTAGATAGGTCATTATCTCCAAAACGTGCATATAATACGTGTAATAGTGGGTAATGAAAGTCGTGTTGTTGTTTCACACCAAATTGTTTATTCATATTTTAAGTATAAAAAGCTATTTTTATAGGACAAAAATAGGAGATTAAGGCGTCGGTGCTTAAATCTTGGATACCAGTATATTGTTAAGAATTTGTAAATAATAGTAATAGTTATTTTTATGTAGTTTCATTCAAAGATGCTTAGTCAGGTAATAAAACGTTAATTTTCTGCAATTTTAGCGCTTGCTTTGGCGTTAAAAATAGTACATTTTTATTCAAAATTCCGTTAAAAAGCTTCACTAGGGCATCGCCTTGTCGACGAATTTGAAGAATTTATCGCTCCTTGGTGAATTTTTTGGCGACCTAGGCGAGAAAATCCTTATTATCGATATATCGATTATCTAAGTTCTAACTAAATTATTTTTGAAGCTGGAAAATTCTGATTATAAAAAGCGACCCCTTTCCAATCGTTCAGATTCAGTTTGACGTTAAGCTGCTTAATGTGAAAAGCTCTGCTTGACAAAGTCTCTGCTATCGATTACAGCTCGTATGCTGTATGTTTGCTTATGGTAGAGTTTATGCTGTGATTTTTATGTTCTCAGCTGTTATTTAAGCTGTCTCTTATGGTGAAATTGAAGCTGATACTTGTTTGACAGTCCTGCAATCTTCTGGAATATTCTGTAAATAAGCTTTTAAGCCTTTGCAAGACCTGTTATTCATTCACGGACAATTCACGATTCCTGAGCGTGTAACGACACACCACGGAATTTAAAATATTGATGAATACTACATCAACTTTTTGATTGGGAAAGGTAATTTCCGTATTTTTTTATACTCATGGCAAAAGCTTTTCGATGTTACTACTCATGACGAAATCTCGAATTAGCATTGGAACTCCTACGTGAGTTAAAATATGCTAGAAAATAATATTGTTCTTATGTACTGATTTATAATCATAGGATCGCAGATTTAAAATGTCGCTAAGTTCTTCAGATACAATGGACATTTAAACAAAAAATATTTCGATTTTATGAAAACCGTTATAATTAATCATGTTATAATTTTAACTTTAACATTTCACTGTGACATTAACTGCTAATATTTGCATTTAAGGAAAAGCTGAAAAATATAATTCAATTTTTGTATTTTTAATTTATTAAAATCAGAAATTTCTAACTGATATGGAATCATAGTAGTTTAGGTATAATTACTATGTGAATAAAGTCACAAATAAATCATTTAAAAGTATAGGATGTAAGTAGCAACATTTTTTAAACGGATGCTCCTATTTTTTATATATTATAGAATTTAATAAGTACTATACTTAACTCACAGGTAAGTTCCTCTGAAGAGCGGTTCCTTCATAAACGGGATAATCTACTAAATGCTCATAATCCAGAGGATGATACGGAGGATAAATGTACAGTTCCTCTACTGGTGGTTCTGCAACTGGGATGTCAAAATGTGGTTCTAAATGTGGTTTAAATTGAGGCTGCAAGTGAGTTTTAGGAGGTGGATGGAGGCTAGGCTTCTGTGGTAGTGGTAACTGAGGGCTTTGGGTCACTGCTGGGTGTGGCCTTGGAGGTCTTTTATTATCTTGGCATTCTTCTTGCTCAACCTTGATGACAAAACCTGGACGTGTATTTGCCGAATCAGAATTAAAAGTGAAAATCATTTGATAGTCCTTGAACTCAACCATGCCTGTAATAAAAAAGAGATAATAATTATACAATATTTATGTTTTGTCCAATTACTTATTTTACATAAGCAGATATTTGTCATTTACACCAAGCTTCCAAAAGCCAAGGTACAACCTGTTCTCTAGTTTTCTTCTTCCGCACATAATTTTCAAACAAATGAACTTATAAATACAAAATTTGGATGGCACACTCGTGATTTTTATACAACTTTAACACAAGTAACAATTTATAAACAGATACAACTTCAATTTTTTAAAAAAGTAAGCATTGAAATAAATGAAAATTTTAAACAATTTTAGCAAAGAAAACTAAATGAAAAAAGGGTGTCAAGGTGTATTACAGACAGTTGAAGGTACACATGCCTCCAGAAATTAAATTAAAATCGGATTTTTCTTCCTGAATTCTCTTATCTTTATCCTACACAAGGAAGTTTTTGGAAAGGTATAATTATTAATTTGTAAACATTGAGTATCATCAAGATAATAAAGAAATCAATAAATATTTAAAAAATGTACAACTCATCCAATTTTCATGTTCGAATGTTTATTTTTATAAAAATTATTCACTTACTAAAAAAAGAAGAAGAAAGAATGAAAACACAGAAAAGTGAATACAGCAAGAAAAGTCTGGTTTTAATCTAACATTTGGATGCCTGTGTACCTTCATCTATCTATAATGCACTTTGCTACCCTTTCTCATTTAGTTTTCTTTGCTAAAATTGTTTAAATTTTTTATTTCTTTCAATGCTTACATTTTAGAAAAACTGAAGTTATATCATATTAAAAATTATTACTTGTGTTAAAGTTATATAAAATTCGATTAATAATTGGATGACGAATGTGCCATCCAATTTTTATAATTATAGTTAATTTGCTTTAAAATTATGCGCAAAATAAGAAAACGAGAAAACATGTTGTACCATAACTTTTGGAGGCTCAGTGTAATATAAAATCATATTTCATACCGTTACACTTTTGCATCACAATCTGTACCCAAATGGCCACTTACATCCATAAGACATCTATAAAAGTTTAAAAAAAAATCCATTAAACTTTTATAAACATCCTACAGATATCGATTAGCACGACAAATGTCACTCTTTTTTACATCCATTAGATGTCTTTTAAATAACCGATAAATCTACAAATATCCGATAATTGGACTTGATGAATCTAGTAGATATTGAAAATATCTAAAACTTGTTTTGATCTAACATGTTACATCTATTGGGCAATGAAAAAGGCACGTCTAAATTTCGTCTATATGTAAACATCTAACAGATATCTATAATTCAGGATATCCAGGACTTTTAATGGACATTCTTAAGATATTTTGTACCTTTTATGGATCTTTGGATGTAATTAGATGTCTAATGGATATAAGAGGCTATGTGGGTAAAAAATGCACAGTAAAAATAATGCTATAGACTATTCTTGTTCTGTCTTATAAAAATACACAACTATCGTTTTGATTCAGAGTTTTTTTATATGCAGTTTTTGATAGAATGGAGTAGAAGGCTGATTTTTACCAACTATGTGAAAAATACCAGAGCCGGGAATCGAACCCCGGGCCTTCCGCTTAACGCGCGGATGCTCTAACCACTGAGCTACCCTGGCTGATAACCAGCTCGGCACCTCTCACATAATTTACGTTGGCAAGGTCACCGAGTCTGCATTAAAGCAAATACATCAAGTGACAAATTTGAATATGGCATAACTCCAAACGGCCACGAAATTTCAATTCAGAAATTTAATTCATCAACCTGGAAATTAGTTTTTGATAGAAATTGCAGTATGTAGATGCAGTATTTTTGAAACCTATTTTATATATTTTTTCATATTAGATTATGTTCAAATGAAAATAGAATCTAACTTTTAACAATTTTAATAATAAATCTATATTTCAAATGCTTATTTTTATTTTGTTGCTTAAAAAAAAAAAAAAAAAAAAGAAAAAGAAAAAGAAAGAAAGAAAGAAAGAAAAAGAAAAGGAAGAAAGAAAGAGAGAGAGAGAATATAGATTTCTTTTTTTATTTATTTATTTTTTTTTTTTTTCATTTTGAATTATTAAGAGTAATAAAAAAAAAAAAAAAAAAAAATGGAAAATAAAATAATTCAAACAGAATTGTTCCATTTAGGAGAATTATATATCTTAATTACTTTTTGTTTTCTATGACACTTTATAAAAACCAAAATTTGACGTTGATGCATATTTATTACTAAATTTAGTTTTTAATTGATTAATAAAGCGATTTATTTATTTATTTATTATTATTATTATTCGTTAGAACTTGCAAGGATAAAAAACCTTTCAAAGTAAATTTTCTATTTATCCTGATTAGTCCAGTTACAAACAAAAGTTTTTAAAATGGTAAAAAGTTTAAGATCGAGATTTCAGATTCAAAATAAAAATCTATTTCTTACCATCTCATATACACTAACTTTTGACAAACAAGTATGTGTTTTCGGATTTTCTGTAAGTAAGTTTGCATTTTAATCCTAAAAAATGTAATAAAACGTATGCATTATGTTTTTAGAATTGATTTTATATAAAGTATTTAAATAAAGATTCAAATGTGAAAATTATTCTTAAAAAAAAAAAAAAAAAATAATAATTGATGCAGCCGTTCGGAGTTTTCCCTGGAACTTGCGTAAATACGAGCTAGAACCCATGAGAAAGACTCCCATGTAGGGCAATCCCGCTCAGACCTAGGACCCTTACGCAGTCAATCGGCTTTAGTCCTCACAACCCAACCTACCCCATAAATTGCAAAATTATGCAACAAATATTTCGGATAGCAATAAATATTCGGATCGTAAAATAAATAGTCAACCCTTTGTCAGAGAAAGAAAAGTAGGCACGAGCGCAGTAGCAAAGTAACAATGTACAATGAAAGCAGCACTGGTGCAGGAAGTTCAAGTCGACTGCTGAAATATCGACATTATTTATTACTCAATTAACTAAATTTGGAATTAGACTTTTGTTTAAAATTCATGAATTTCGAATTTTACTTTTTTTTACTGGCATTTTGTAAAATCGAAACATATTTGTTTTTATATATAAAAAAAAAAAAAAAAAAAAAAAAAAAATAGAAATAGAAAATAGAAAAAAGAAAAAAGAAAAAAAAGATTTATAAAAATGTTTTAGGAGACAAATTTGTCGCCCACTGCGGCAATCTTGGTGATGTTTGCTAATGTTTGGGTGACAAATATCGTTTTGTCGCCATGCTGGCGTGATTACTCAATCCCTGTATATTACTTACAAAAATTTGCGTCCAGCCTTATAATATTTTTTTAAAAACACAAACAGTCCAAAACATATTTAACCCCTGCTTTCCCAAGATGGGGTCATTTTGTCCCCATTTTGAAGTTGAAATTTAGTTAAGCCCGCCTCATTCAAAAAGTGCGCAAATTCGCTAGAGATAGTAAACGTAACCAGTGGAATGTTGCAACTTCTAAACCATACAGAAAGGCGCGGCGCTTGTGATTGTGATTTTCGCCAAACGTGCCAAGCGGCACCTGAAAGCAATTTTTCTGCAGTAACGCCTTAATCTTGGGAAAGCGAAGGTTAAAACTGTTTAATATACTAGATAGAAAACACAGCTAAAGGTCTGATTTATAATGATGAAAGTGGCAGGCTATGTTGTAGAAGAATTATGGACGATTGACTACTCTTAGAATCTAGATTTCAGTGGGATGCCCTCCATAAGTGGACTTTCTAAGGGGTCCTAGTCTGCATTAAAGCAATTCCAAACGGATAAACCGACCTGGACTCCAATCTAGCACCTTCCATGAACGTGGCAGGAGCTTCTATACACATTTAAGAATGAGTGCGAAAAATAAAATTTATATCAATGATTATAGCATTTGTTGATTTTGAGATAATATGGGCCCGATTTCTGGACGAGACTTTCAAAAATTAAGAACCAAGTATGATAGTTCTTTTGATTCAGAATTCGAACTCAATAACTTCAGCGAGCAAGTCAAATGAAAAGAAAACTCATAAGGATTCTATACTAACAGCAACAACAACAACAAAAAAAAAGACATTTGAAGCGAATAATGCAAGAAATATTTTAATAATAATTATCAAATACGCATAAGGGGGAGAGTGAAAGCGGAGGGGTGTCCGATCGTTGTGCTAGCACAAGAAGAAGGTTCGGTGGTGACCGACAGGACCAGATTATGGCACGGGCACACGGGGCTCTAGTCCAAGGCCTCCAAATTTAGGGGGCCTCATTTCCAAAAATTGAGAAGTAACAGCACAAATTTTTTCATTATATGTCTATTGAAACAAAAATTAAGTTTTTCTTTCTACATTTTATTAGAGATCTTAAACAATTATTAAATTTTGTGACTAATTTCCTAAACATTGGCTGATCAATGTGCTTCAATTTTTCATTAGTCTTGAACATAAAACTAATGATTTTGTTGTGAGTTGCTAAAAAAAATGGGGAAATAGAAGGTATAATTGAAGGAAAAATTTTAAAAATGCAATATATTTTTTTATTTTTGTTTTTGAGAATGAGTTCTTTTGGCGAGTACTTTAGAGTAGGGTAAGGGGACCTCCAAATAGCACCAGTGCCCCGGGTCTACAAAATGCATAGTCGGGTCTGGTGACCGAGCCCCCTGCCAAAGAACTCACGAAAGTTTGTGTATGCCTGATGTGAAAGTGTGTGTTCCTCACGTAAGTTTGTGTAAAATATGGTAATGCATAGTTATTGTATCAGATTTTTTTTCACTTGGTAACACATACTGCCATCTACAGGCAGAGAATAAAAGATAATATGATATTTTGAAATATTTTTAGAGTAATAATTACAGTTGGTTACGAGTTCTTTCAAGTTCTGTTTCTGTTGACCAGAAATAATTATTAAAACATTATATATATATGTACTTATTCTAATTTGAATTTGAGTATGTAAAGAAAGTTCACAACTTTCAAGAGAGTATATAAAAATAGTAAAAAGTGTAAAGTTAATTGTAAAATTTGTGCTTATATTTACTGATTATGTCGTATTTTTTCATGCATTATTAAAAAAAAAAAAAAAAAAAAAAAAACTCCAAAGATGCAGGTAAATAAATATCTAGATCTAGATAAATATATTTTAATTTAAAATCTTCAAAAATCTATATATTATACAAATATTTACTTTAAAAGTAGTTATAGATTTAGATAAACAAATATTATTTAAATCAAATCTAAAATTTGATGTTTTAATTTATTTATCTAAATCTAAATATTTATAGATTTAGATAACAAAATATTTTAGATAAACAAATATTTTATTTCAAAATATATTTTCTAGTATTTGATCTTTTTCCATAGATGTAATATTAATGTGTTGTAAGTAATTTGATATTTAATAGTACTTTGCTAAAAGCAAATATGGATTTACCATGTAAACTTCTTTGTAAACCAATAAATAAATAAATGGTTTTATCTTTATTAAATTAGATAAATAAATATATTAATTAAAAAAATTTTAAATATATTTTCTAGTATTTGACCTTTTTCCATAGATGTAATATTAATGTGTTGTAAGTAATTAAATATTTAATAGTACTTTGCTAAAAGAAAATATGGATTTACCATGTAAAATTCCTTGTAAACCAATAAATAAATAAATGGTTTTATCTTTATTAAATTAGATAAATAAATATTTTATTTGAAAAAATTTTTTAATTATTTTTCTAGTATTTGACCTTTTTCCTTAGATATAATATTAATGTGTTGAAAGTAATTTAATATTTAATAGTTCTTTGCTAAAAGCAAATATGGATTTACCAGGTAAAATTCATTGTAAACCGATAAATAAATAAATAAATGATTTTATCTTTATTATGTCATGAACAAACATTTAATCAGTACCAAACATATTTAAAACACTTTAACAAAAATAGAAAAAACTGATTTAAAACTTCGAAAGCTGCTGTCACTCATGTACACATATGTGTAATATGGGTAATATAATATGAGTTAAAATGTAATTTCTAAAATTTATTTTGATAAATATAAAATAGCGTTTTATTATTATTATTATTTTGAAATGCTATGAAGCCGTGCTCTGCATGCGCGTTCAAAAAAATCAAGACATAAATATGGTAGTCTTTTTTAAGTGGGATTCGAACTCACAACCTTCAGTATGAGAGTCAAAGGACAAAATTAATGCATTCCAAGCTAATTAATAAAAACGAATCGGACACTGCGTATGAAGTCGAATAATGTAAAATACTTTTAAAATAATTATTATTAGAAAAAATAAGTTGGGGAAAATAAAAGCAAGGCGCGGCCGAGGAATTCCGGCCACCCTGCCGGCAGAGCGTGGTCCACTGGTGTCCGACTCCCCTCGGCCGCGCCTCGCCCAGCAGTAAATTATCAAATTTACTACATCTCTGATTTTCCGTTCCAGTAACTTGGCAGTATGATAATGATAGAAATCCTTCAGTAAACCATGATAACACATACTGCCATCTAGAGGTAGAGAATAAAAGCCAATATTATTTTTTCAAATGTGTCTTAGTGACTCGTTACCGATGATTTAATTAATACCTTATTGATCACACATAATAAATAATAATTTTTTTCCATTAATTTTTTTATAATATTGAATTAAATTTTTGTCAAAAGAGTTAATCTGTTATATAAACTGTAAATGAAATATGTGGTCTGTTGTATTTAGTGTTAGGTGTTTTGAAATTAAAATCGATTAGCTATTCTGGGAACCTAGCCCTAAATGGGACACTTTCCGTTTTTCTTTTTTAACAGAACCTAGCCCGTATTTACAAGAAATACAGATAAAACTAGAGAAAATTTCAAACGGATAAGCCTTCGAGTGCGACCTGTGTGAAAAATGTGTGGTATGACAAATTTCTGCGAATTTTATTAAATGTTGCAAATCTAGAAAAAAAAATACTACAATAATAATAATAATAATAAGTAAATAAAATAAAATAAAATGAAATTTCGTGCACTGACAGAGAAAAACATATAGGAATAATTCTATGCTTCATATACACTATAGGATAGAAATTGTTTGATTTTCTTTAATATTGTTTTAAAAATATAAAATACTTGTTCTTTAATTTGGATAGTTAAAAAAATAAATAAAGTAAAATAAAGGGGGAAAATGCTCTTAAACATTCGAGTGAAAAATTAAGTACAATACTTCGCTTTGTATTATGTAGTAGAATTTATGGCTCATATTGTTACTTCAGAGCCTCCTTAAGTAGCCTACTTAAGGAGGCTCTGGTTACTTCCTTATATAGTGTACAAGGAAGCGCAATCGGCAGCAACATTATTCGAGCGATGGCAATAATTCCTACATAAAAAAACTACAATATAAAAAAAAAAGATTCCTATATTCACACAATTCCTACGTAAAAAAACAATTCCTATATGAAAAAAAAGTTTTACAAAGGAATTATTGCTAGCGCTCGAATAATTTTGCTGCCGAACTGCATTCTCAAAACTTTAAATAATATGTTTTCCCTGAAAATGCTTCTAAAATAACTAGTCCATATAGTACAATTTATTTCTAAAGATTATTTCAAAATAATTTACAAAATTTCAGTCATTTATTTCTAATTTTTAGAATTTTCGATTTTATATTAATATTTTAGTATTAATTTTCCGGATGTCTAGAACTTACAAAAAAGTTATTCTTGTGAAGAGGAAATTATTTATTTTATTTATTTATTTTTTAAGAAAAGAGTAACAGTTAAAATTTTTGTCGACAGAGGGAGCTGTACGGGAGCGAACCCCATATTTCTATGAAAAACCATACTTATTTGCATGCCAATGTGTACAACCATATCACAAATATTCTATATGCCCCGCCATTACCGCACATTACAGTTTGTAACCGAGCTACAACACCGATAACTGCAGCTTTAATCGGAGATTCTTAGCTGAAGTAAAACATCTTCACTTCACCAATAATGTAACTTTTCATCCACAAAACCAACATCGCATTTAAAATTTCATGTATGCACAAGTAGGATGGAAAATAAGAAATGAGCTTTTAATTGTAAAATTTTGTAATTTATAGGACTCGGATTCGTATATATCTCGTTACGTGTATGTTCAGCGCCCTCTGTCGACGGAAATCTAAACTGTCCTTGAATTTAATCTTCTCTTTGTCCCGCTATTTCTAAACACTGGTCTCACAACATTAAATTACTTAAAATATCTTCAGTACTTCTATGTAGTAGAGGTATGCAACATTTAGGAGTGAGGGCTCGCACACAGATGTTTATGGTAGGAAGGGCTGCTACCAAAGTTATTTACATATATCTGCATAACTGTTATAAAATTTACCATTTAAGTACACGATGAAAGCAAATTGTAACTGCGTAGCTCTAGTGCGACGTTAAGCCGATTCAACAACCCTACACAAGAAAAATTAATCCCCATATTTTTATAAAATTAGATTTACAGATAATTATTAAACAGAAGCACTTGAATAACTGACAATATCAGTTTTTTTGGGCTCAAAAATAAATTATACTCAACATGGGATTTCTGATTCTCCATTTCCCCGTGAATTTTCATTTTCCTATAGGATATAAACATTTCCCTATAGAATAGAAATATTTCTCCAAATAACATAAACATAACGTTGCAGTTTTCCTTGCAGTGGTCACGTATGAGGGGTTTTATGATGTAACACGGATGAAGTTCATTACAAAAAAAAAAGTGTTAAAATTAGCATTTATAATACATTTTAGAGCAGGCCTGTTCAAACAAAAAAACTTGAATTGCCGCATTAGAAATCTATTTTTTTCGGCAGGCTACGCCCAGTGCTGCCACATTGAGGGAAATTTTTATTTAACACCCACCACTAAATTTTAATTGAAACGGTTTGCTAACTGTTTGGAAACATTTTTTACAGAAATCGTCTATATAATTAGCTAACCGTTACAAGTAAAATTTAACGGTGGATGTTGAATAAAAATTTCCCTCAAATCTGGCAGCACTGGCTTACATCATATGTGCAGTCGGGAGGGAAAAAAAAAAAAAAAAAAAAAAAAAACGCAACACCCGCTGTAATTTCGTTATTAATTGACGCAGGAACATCTAATAGACATAATTCAACAGGAAATTAAATGCATTTTCTGATAATGTCATCGAATTTCGAATTAGGGGTCATCTACATATTGAAATGAGCGCCAACTTTGATTTTTTTCAGTAGCAATACCCACTTTTGACTTCATATTCGAATTTCTGAGAGCCTAGCAGCGCAGAAAAGTATACTGTTTCTATACTTTATCTTTAGTATTTATAGAGTTATAATAAAAAATGTGTTAGTTTAAACTGTGTTTTAAAAATAAAATTAAACTCCTTTAAGAAATAGACAAAATTTTAATGTTTCACACCGGAAATCTTTCAGGAAAGAAAGAATTATTAAAATAATAAAATCATTGCCTTAATTATTTTAAATTCAGTTTTTTAGATTTGTATATACTTCAGTTTTTAGATAATTTTAGGTCTATTTAAATACATTACACTTGCGATTGGTCCAGACAGCACACTTTGAAAAAAGTGCAATATTTTTCAAGTAAAAGTGTCTATTATGGCTGTACTGATCACCAATAAAGCTTAAATTTTCTTTCGTAGGTATAACATAATATACGAAATGAAATAATATAGATATATATAAATACAACAACACATAAACTAAATCTTTTCGGATAAATTATTGTAAGAATTCACGAAATAAATATTAAACAATTTTAATCGCACTTACCAGTTTTGGATCAGTTGAACAATTTGGAACTGTACGATTCGTTTTATAATTTCTATGAAAATATAATTTCTTAATTAACCCTTTCGCGACTGCTGACGTAGATTCATGTCATTTGAAAATCTGTAACTCTGTCAGTGGGCGTTTCGTTCGTAATTTGTGTGTTACATATTTCTTAAGTGTGTACCCAGTGTTCATATTTTTGCAATAAAATATACTATGGATAGAAATATTAGGAAGAATATAATTATAATGTATATCCATTTGTAATATAATCGTGAATACAGAAAAATTGTTCTGAAGTATTTTATTTTGAAGAATAACGCCCGTAGGCGGATCTTACTGTCAAAAAAACAAAATCCTGCGGTCGCAAAAAGTGTTAAAATATATTTATAAAAGTTAAAGTATATTTTTAAAAGTATATAAAGTTAAAATATATTAATAAATTTTTAAAGACTAAAGTATCCTTAAAATAATAATTTCTCCCCTACAAAATAAATAAATAAATAAATAAAAATAAAGAAATATATGAAGCAAATGATTAAGCCTTTAACTATGACGGTAGTTAAGAAACGATTCTATAAGTCTGTCTTGCATTCCAATTCCATTCGGTTTTTTTAATTGACAATTTTACATTAAACCTACTTTTCTATTTAAAACAGTAAATCCCGCCTATTTAGGTAATTCTTTTCTTCTAGTGTTCATTTAAAAGATTCAAAATTTATCACCAGTAATCGATGAAGTAAATACCACTTGTGCATATTTTTGTCGACATAAAATAAGGGGTTTAACACGAATTCATCACTCATTGTCACATTTACTTTTCTTTTCTGTATTGTTTTGTTTTGAAGAACGATGAAGGATTCTTGTCTTCTTTAGAAAACAGGAATTCTTGATGCTAACACTAATGTCTAAATATCATCATTTTTGTTTCAATTTTTTTGCGTTTAACGTTGTTGTTATATAATTTGACCCGTAAATGAAAAATAAATTATTTTATTTAATTTTCTTTGTTATTTTTTAAGATATGATTCGTTATCACATGCAAAACTTTATAAGAGACGGCCCCCTAAACCACTCCAAAAGAAAGATTTATTTATATCTCGAAAACTAATAACTGGAATGAGCTGCAAATTTGCACACCCATATTTTTCAGCATTAGGATTCATTTTATGTAAAAATTAATATAGGTCATAATTCATAATTTTTATGAAAATGAATTTATTAATATCTTTCAGAATTAAAAATATTTTTCAGAATCAAAAGTAATGATGGATTATGTTTGGGTTTCTTCACTGTATTTCAAAAAAAAAAAAAAAAAAATCGATCAAGTTATTTTTTTGTGAAGATATTAATAAAAGTTTGAAATATGAATTTGACATTAGCACCTTCAAACTTTGAACGCTTATAACTCTGTGAAAGAATAAGTAAAATATACAACCAATATACTTTTTCGCGTTGTCGCGATCCCAGGTATTCAAATATAAAATATAAATGGGGCATTACCATTGAAAAAATCAAAGTTGGTGCGCGTTTTAATATCTAGACGACCCCTAATTCAAAATTTCAGTTTATTTTCTGAAACTACTCTCAATTCCCCGTCGAACGATACCCAGTACATTTTTCTACATAGACATAGACTAGCAACGAAGTTACGTTGAGTGTTGCGTTTTGTTTTCCCCGACTGCACATATGTGTAAATGTATAAATGTTTGTGAGTGTATGTATGTGCTTTCTTCAGCGGAAGGGCTGGGTTAAGACTTGGAACAGAATACATGAATTTAATTATTTTCATTCATAAATGAACAATAGAATCGTGAAAAATTTATGAATATACATTAATAACTGTAATAAAAATAATGAATAATGATCTAATAATATTCCACGACAACGTTGTGATTCTTTAGCTATCATAATCGTTGACGGTATTTTCACTTCGAAAAATCAGAACGGAATTATTAATTTTTAAAGTGATAACCAAATTTGTCATATAATCTCCTTGAGATTCATATTTGATCTGTGCGCCACAGTTTGTGCGGAACTGTCTCATTAGGTGATTAAAATTTAACTAACAATATTCATTAACAGATAGTTCCGGTTCTGCTTATTAGATCCAATTAAAACTTCAAATGTGTGTTATATCGATCATAGGGGGGCTAGGTTCATGTAATAAATGAAAAATCAATTAATAATATAAATTTCGCTAACAGTTGATTTTGATGATTGATGAGTTTGAATTTGTTGCGCAACGGAATGGTACTTTTCGACATAATGCAGATGCAAATGAGTTTCGTTAGAAAAACAATTAATGCGTATTCCTTTTTGTACAGCGGCATGATCATTGTGGGAATAGTATCTGTTCTAACAAGAAAAATCCCTTTTATAGAAAAATTCCTTTTTATGTTACTTATTTACCTCAGCTTTAGAGAGAGAGAGAGAGAGAGAGAGAGAGAGAGAGAGAGAGAAAGCGCTATCTCTTTGTAAAATTAAAATTAACTTTTTCTACGTATTTCTCAATTCTATGATCTATATAACACATAGTTCAAGTTCCATTCAGATTCAATCATCAGAACAGGAGCTATCTATAGTGTAACCACGTTTCCTAGGCTTAGCAGTGAGGACGAGTCGAAAATCTTGGAGGGTTTCCAAGTTGACCAACAGGTTTGTATTTAGTAAGCATCCAGTAATTCGGTATTCCCTTATCGCTTATTTTCTCTCAACGAAAAGCTTGTCTTCCCTAATTTACTAGTGGACTCGTTGAATCTCTACTTGCGCAGAGGCTTCCATGATCGCAAGAAATGTAGTTAGTTAAAGAGTACTCTGATTACTGCCAATTTAATTTTAACCAACCAGTCAGTGGCGAAGCGTTCATGGAAGCGATGGAATCAGCGCTTCCCCTATTTAAGATTTTTAAAAAAGTAATCAAGTAACGTCGCCTCGTCGAAAGACTGAATTGATTCTTCCTCTGCTTTTGGAAGCGCTTCGCTTCGGGGCTTCCATAGTTTTCTGACCCACGCCTCGCCCCTGAACCAGTATATTCAATAGAAAGTTGAATTTTGTAAGAAAACAAGCAAACTATACTCGGTTTTTACACTACTGTCATATTATTTCCTTTAGTGTCCAGACTTGAATAAATAATATGGCAGTATTCAGTATTTAATAACAAATGTATGACACAAACGTATATCGAGAAAGATATCATAGTCTCCTAAACTAGATGCCTGTCGCGTGACTTGGAAACTTGTCAACAGTTCAAGCGGTAGACAGCGCCACCTGGTACATATTGCGCAACTTTTTTATTCAAATATCACCAATAATTTTAAGAAGTGATATATATGTTATATAAAATCGACGTTTTTTTTATTCTATTCGTCTTTCATGTATAACAAATCCCACTTTTAAAAATTTTTGGTGACTGTTGAATAAAAAAGTCGCAATATTTGTACCAGGTGGGGCTGTCTCCCGCTTGAATTGTTGCCAAGTTAACGAGCCACGCGACAGGCATCTAGCTTAGGAGGCTATGAAGATATACTCACGTGTATGGCCTTGAGGCAATGTTCCACATAGTCGTTCACCATCGATTTTGAAATAATCATATTCGCACCCTGCGCTCGATTCCACGTCAAAAGCTCTGAATGACAGCTTCAATCTACAGATTCGTGGACCCAGCCGACGTATCGTATACTTACACTCGACATCAGAAGGATAGTTTTCGGGATGGTCAGGACTCAGTATGCTGAAAGCTAAAGAAGCATACAAACGGTTGCATGATTTGAGGTCCTTACGGGGGGCTGGAGAACGGCCTGAAAAATTAAATAAAGCAATTATAAAAATTGTTGAGAACTTAAATATAGACTTAAAAGTAAAGCTTTTTACATGGGAGTGTATAAGAATGTACCGGGTGATCCAAAAGTCAGGACGAACTTTAAAAATGAATAATTCGAAAACGAATCAAGATACAGAGATACGATTTGCAAGAAACGGATGGAAAAGAAGCCGGTTTTTGTGTGGCAACGAAAAAAAATATATATAGCTCTGTTGGCGACCAACAGATGGCTCTGTCGGATTTCTGATGTAGGATTATGCAAAGCAACAAACGATATAAAAAGGAGCAACTGCAGCAGGTAATGGGTGTCGAAGCTTATATGCATCGAAATGATGTCCATAGTTGAGATAGTTTAATCACGCATGGCCTCCAAGATCTCCCGATCTGACACCCTATGACTTTTGGCTGTGGGGATTCTTGAAGTCAAAAGTGTACCGCGACAAACCGGCATCACTAGCAGCACTGAAAGATGTCATTCGCCAAAATGTGTCTGCCATAATGCAAGAAATGCTACTAAATGCTGTGAACAATGTGGTGAATCGTCTCACAGCTGTACTTCTGAATGATGGACAGCACATCGAACAGTTACTGTAGTAGTACTAATTAACTGTAATTAAGCTGACTTGTAAGTTGTCAACATTTTTTCATTTGTAAATCATCTTTTCGTGAAATAAAACACTATAGCGGCATGTGTTGGTCGCCAACAGATTTTTTTTTTTTTTTTTTTTTTCGTTGCCACACAAAACCCGGTTTCTTTTTCATCCGCTTGGTGCAAACCGTATTTTTGTATCTTGATTCGTTTTCGAATTATTCATTTTTAAAGTTCGTCCTGACTTTTGGATCACCCGGTATATGTTTTTGAATGCGTGTTTAAGTGTATTTCTGTGTGCGTAAATAAATATATTTTGCATGTATATATGCATGTAAATGTATAGGCAGCGGCTTAAAATGTCTGATATGTTTTAAACTTTTATATAGAAATAAATAATTAATATTTATCAAAATAAAACACGACCCTTCAAAGAGGCAAAGAAGCGCTTCCGCTTTGTTTGCAGCACTCGCGCCTACTTTGATCGCCTCACGAAGAAACATGTTTTATTTCGATTCGAAACAATCGTTGCGACTTTTTTTGTATTTTATAATATTTTTTCGAAGTCTTTAACATATTATAAGTGTTATTATTTTTCTAATGTCATTTCTTCAGTGCATAGCTATTAAGCAATGTCACTTCCATAGTTTCCAAGTCTTTCGATAAAGGCGGGAGACTTCATATAAAGTCTCCCGATTTATGCGGGAGACTTTTTTCCAGATATATTCTACAACTTTTACTTTATTTAATCGCAGAAAAATAGTGTGACAGATTTGAATTAAAAAATACTGGTTCCAATTCTGATTTATAAAGTTAAAATGTTGGCAAACATGCAATCTAATCTATTTATAGAATAATAATAATTATTAAATAAATGAAATATTTCTACCATCATTGTAAGAACATGTTGACATATTGCACCCGTGGTAAGAAAAGTGACACACACAAAGCCTGATTAAGGGGGAAGCACACATTATTTATACTTACACCGTTATTTTTTAACAAATACTTTCCTCATATAATAAACAGAAAATTCTCATTAAAAATTATTTTAAAAGAATTTTGGTGTCTAATAACGGTGAGTAAATTGGATTGTTTTACACCGTTCATTTTTTATAAAAAATATTTCCTCGTCAAAGCGTGGAATTTCTATGACATGAAGTAAAAAATAATTGTAAAATTATTCCGATGAGAGCGGAGATAATGTGTGTTTCCCCCTTAATCAGGCTCTGGTCACACACACACACATACAAAAAATGTATTTGAGAAATATCAACTTAATGAGAAGAATAAAGCATTGATGGTTTCTAATAAAACTGGTATAAATGCCTCTCAGGTAGACAGTTTTCGAAATAGAAATGTAACGATTTTCATGCTTTTTGGAGTACTTCACACGCAATTTTCAATGACAAACACAAAATTGCCCTTTTTGACTTGTGTAACTCTTCTTGCCAAGGTGTGATATGTAGAAACAATATATATATATATTGAGATAGAAAATTATACAAATCCTTCAAATATGTATATGTATTAAGGTTAATTTTTAAGAAGAATAAAATTAAAATTACTTATAAGATTTGTCAAATTAAAAGATGAAAATTTTTATTACCAACTGCAGGAGAACACGGCAACTGCCTGTAGACAGCATAGAACCCTTTATCTGATATCGAACTGTCACTTTCGAAAATAACATCTACTTCTCTTGGATAACCATAGAAAGTTACGGTTCCTAAAAAAATTACAAAAAATAAAGTATAAAAGTTAAAAAAACATTATGGTAACGAAATTTTATTCTATTATGGAATACCAACAGAATCAAAGATATATACAACCCTATTCTTTTCATCATAGTCTTAGAATTTAATCCCTGCTTGAAAAAAATATATCATGCAATTTCTTCTAAAAATTGAAAATATGAAGAAAGAAATTCAGTTTTGTTATTTGATTAACAAACATATTTTAATCAAAATTATAAATAAAAACTTTGCTCCGCTATCGCTAATTTTATAGCTGATATAATTTACTGATTTTTCTCAAATGCACTGTTTTTACTTCATTGTCTTATATTTTATCGATTTATGCTTCTAGCACTGAAATTTATTTATCAAAAAGTGTTATTTGAAAAAGGTTTCACCAGTAAAAATTATTTTATGTTAAATAATCACCAATTTTACTTGGTTGTAATAACGATAATTGTTTTAAGTTTAAATACCCTTTCCTGGCACTATAAACAAAATTGTTCATTCCATTGTAAAAGCTGAATATAAACACAAGAAAAATAATTGACGTCAGTAGCGCCAAACAAAATAATAATAATAATAGCACACAGCTCTTTCAGAAATATTTAATATACCGACATCTACGCATAAAGAAGACGAAACAAATGTGCTCCTATATATAAGAAAGGAATCGAAATATAAATCATCTAAGAGTTGTAGCATTTCCTGCCTGTGTGGTTTTATCGTATATTGGTTAATCTTAACGCAATCTCAAACTCAGTTTAAAAGAACATATCCGTTACGTCCGCAAACAAAAACCAACAAATTGGCCATTTTAAAGAATTGCTGGGAGAAAAAGCATAATTTTAAATTTGGTATCGCTAAAATAATTTGGATCTAAATCTAAACTTGACCCCGGCTTCTTTGAAGTGTTTTATATTTATAAGAATCTTAAAGAAAGAAAAAAAAATTGTTAATTGTGGTTTCACTGTACTCCCTTTGCTTGAGTTTTGGAAATTTTATATTCAGTCTCAACTTTTTTTCTTAATATATATATATATATATATATATATATTAACCACATCTTTCTCGACTACCCAGCTAAAAACAAATCTGCAGAAAAACTACAAAAATATTACCGACAATCTGAAGCTATTTAGAACAAAAATCATAAAATCTGCAGAATGACTGCAGTTTGGAAGCAAAATATTTGCTGGTATTTATTTTATTTTTATTTTTTCCCTTAAACTTTTTTTCCCCTTCTTAAACTTATTATTGCTACAAATATTTTCAGTTTATCTGCAGTTTTTCTTCTTCTTCTTCTTCATCTTTTTTTTTTTTTTTTTAAGATTTTTTTTTTTAGCTGGGTACCGTTTCTCAATTTTCTTTTGGCAGATTCCCCACATTTTGAATTATTCTATTGGTAAATTGATTATGGTCGTAAATCCGATTTATTTCTTACGTACAGGAACACATTTGTTTTATTTCTTTTATGCACTGATGAAAGTATAATAAATGCTACCGAAACAGCTGTGTGGTATTTTATTATTTAATTTGGCGTTTAAGACGTTGATTATTTTTCTGGCGTTTATTTATCTAGTGCAAAGTCTCCTTCTAATAAAAGCTAAATATGTTACCAATAATTTTCAAAGAAAATTATCGACAGTTCTAATTACTTGAATGCAAATCAAAATTAATTTTAAGTAGCTGTTAATTAATTGAAAAACAACTTCGTATTCTGTTCAAAAATAAATATTAGATAAAAATATAACATTTAAATAGGCGAACAATAATTAATTGTATAATGTACTACTTACTTTTTTGTCCAACCAGCTGAGGTCCACAATATTTGATGCCATTTATTTTTAGAAAATCTGTTCCACATAAAGCATTTTCTGCATGAAGACTAAATTCTAAGAACTGAAAAGCGATCCTGCAATGATCGGGTGCAGCCTTGAAGCGATATAAACAACGGCGAGATGCTGGATAATGTTCCGGAAAATTTGGGCTGCGAAAAGTTCCACTGATGTTATTGAATGTTAAATCACAATCACCTAAATAATAAAATGTTAAAACCAATCTATTAATGAGTTTGTCAAGTATCGTAATCTCTAAAACAAAATCAATCATAATGCAGAAGATAGATTTAAAAAAAAAAAGATAGAAAAAACAACATTGGTGAAAATAGTATAACTACAGCTATCGAAGAAAACAGTGATGACGATTAAGCTTTGATTATAAATAATGCTTAGTTTTAGTTATATGTATACTTTTTTATGACTGATTCGATCGAAACACGCTATTTTATATGGATATCTAATGTGGATTTTTTTTTTCTCTTAGTGTGCTCTATCAATTGAATTCGACCCTTCAATAATTTTTATATATAATAATTAACTAATAAACAAATAAACTGTTTTTTTTTTTTTTTTGTAGGTGTCATCTCGACGGTTAGCACAAAAAGTATGCTTATCATTTTCCACCATTTTTAATCGAGCGAAATTTCTAAAAATATACATATATATAATATGTAATTTATAAACATTTATAAATTTCTTTAAAACTATTTATAAATACCTTTAACATCAACAAAATATTTTGAATAATTTCGAAAATAAATAAATAAATAAATAAATAAATTGATTTAATGTTAAGGGTTGCCATTCTCACAATTTAATTATCGGGTGAAGAAATCTGACATTAAGTGTAAAGATGTTTTAGGTGATTAATAAATGCAAAGTAAGAACACTTCAGTAAACGCTGGTGCAGTTTTCATGTGCTTAATCGGCTACACATAAACATTGCATTAAAAATAAAATCAAATATTCATTTATTTATTTATTTATTTATTATTTTATTTATTTATTTATTTATTTTGTGTCTGAATTCAGCATGTAGTTGAAGAATACGTGGAATCTAAGAAAAATGACTTCAGAACAAAGATTGAATTTAAAAATGAGCATTATATATTACTGCATCTGCAGATCAGATAATTTGTATTTATTTATATTACTTTAAAATTATATACAGCCGAACCCCGTTAACGTAAATTACTTTGAACATGAACTGTTTCCACAATCCCCGTCAAAATTAAGATTAGTTTATGATAGTATGAACTACTGATAACAAGAACAAAATTTTTTATCCCCCTTGAGATTCGCGTTAACGTTATCTCTGTATAACAGAGATGAGAGTGGGAAATAGACAAAAAGTCTGATAAAATGTGCAAAACTCAAAGATTACCTTTGAGTTTGCATCTTTGCAATTATCTTTGCAAAAGAAAGTTAATTTTTGCAATAAAAGAAGAAACAAATACATGAAATCATACTTTTTATAAGTAAAAATGGACAATAAGTTGTTTAAGAACAGCCAAAAGAAAGAAAGAAAACAAATCAAGAATATTTAAAAATCTGAAAATTGCTTTTAAAAAATTCAGAAAAGTCTGAAATTCCTACAAAAGTCTGAAAAATTTCATCCCTGATTATAAACTTGTATATATATGCATACATATCTTTCAAAACGAGTATTACAATCTTGAAATAGATATTCAGTAATTACGATGCTCAAAAATTTATCGAAAATATTTTGGGTAGTCCTGTAACCGATTAAATTAAAACAGTACATACCATTTTTTAACAAAAAAAAACATGCTTAATTCATTAAGTTGTATAGAGTGTAGCTATGTTAGAGTTCACTTAGAAATTCCATTTTCTAGACTATATATTATGGTAAGAAATTCTCTTTCGTGTTTCTATGCAGGAGCCACAAAGCTCTACCGATAAAAAAAAGAAAGAAAAAAAAAAAAAAAAAACATCTAAAGCAGTCTTTGGGGACTGCCGATAGAAGTGAAAACTAAGTAACTTGTGAATTGTATCGTCGAGCTATTAGATTATTATTTTCGAATTATCTTTGGTTTGTAAAGAAGTGTTTATGATCTGTATTATATGATTCGGCACAATATTTGTAGCTACCCAAATTAAATGAACTAAGCCTTATATTAGGTAAAAATATTGTAATATGACTAAAATAATTTTCTTTTTTTTATTTGAAAATTTATATTGAAAGCAAAAAGAAGAATATAACAGTCTGTATAAAAACACGTGCTTGTACTTTGTGAACAATGTATATAGTGTGGAAAAAGTACACACATACATAGAGTATAGAACTAGAAAGAGACAGATGCCAGTAGCCAGTATACTACTCGTATTAGTATACATTATATATATATATATATATATGTATATGAGGCATGCCGCGCCGTGCGCTACATATATGGATATATATGTAGAGAGATATACTCTTTGTATATATATAATGCATACTAATAACGCACGGAGGTATATCTATGTACTACATATATACACAGTATACATATAGCTCATGGAAAGCGTTCGGTGACGATGACGCGAGTTCCATGATTTTTGTTCACCCAAAAAGTGCTCAACGCGCCTAAAGAAGTTTTCACTTTAAAGCGTTCGGTGACGATGACACGAGTTCCATGATTTTTGTTTACCCAAAAGTGCTCAACGTGCCTAAAGAAGTTTTCACTTCAAAAATCTATTTAGGTAATTTGTTGTAATTCATCAGTACTTGTAGAAAATTTTTTGCGAAATGATTCCATAATAGATCAGAATTCTTTCGTGTAGCCCTGTACACTAATGTTAATGCTATTCCTTTCATTACTTACAGAAACTATGCTTTTAAACACTTTAATAACTATGTTAATTTCATTATGTTAAATGGAGAGAACCACGTTAAAATTCACTTAAAACCTATCCGTAGACTGCAGTGTGAAATTTTTTTGTGTATCCCTGTAAATGAGCCACAAACATTATATACACTAATAAAAACTGTACAACTAATTTTTTGTAGCTCATAAGTTTTTGTAACAAATTTGACGCCATTTGAGTGATTACATAACGTTATCGTAACTCTTTTGTGTGGTCCTGTGTAGTTTGGTACACGAATACTTTCTCTGCAGAAAACGCGCTTTTAACCTTCTTAATAATGTGTATTAATTTCATAAACGTAAGTTAAATGCAGTGTAATAACGTTAAAATGCTTTTAAACGAAATTCTGTTCATAGGCCGTAATGATAAAAAAATACTTTGCTGTGTTTCTGTACACGAACCATAAACAATATTGACACCAAAAATTATACAGCTATTTCTATATAGGGCCGAACATATGTACCAACTTGCAAGTCAATCGGATTATTTTTGCGACCGCTATATCGCGGAATATACAAATTTTTTCCATAAGCCGTAATGATAAGAAAATTTTTGATGTCTCTGTACACGAACTAGAAACAAAATGCGCACCCAAAAATATACAGCATATAATTCTGTGTGGTTCATGAACACGTACACCAGTTTTCAAGTTAATAGGGTGATTTTTTGCAGCCGCTATCGTGGTACGTCAGGGGTGGAAAATTTTTTGCGGAACTCATACCAGTATTCGGTTGAAATATTTCTCTATCTGTAAAATCGTTGGCTTAAAAAAAATAGAATTTTGTTGCATTTCAGAATTTTGCAACAAATTGTCATCCCTGTGGTACATACATACAAACAAACACACATACCTGCAGAACCCCCCGCCCCCTCCTTTTTATTTTTTATTTATTTATTTGAGATTTAGGCTTCTACACTAATGTTTGGTGATTACATTTACAGTTCTTTCTTTTTATTTTTTTTCAACAGCAACAGCCTGGGACTCTTACATCATTATCAGTGTTGCCAGATCTGGCGGAATTTTTATTCAATAATCACCACAGGATTGCCAGGTCATATTTTTCAAACGAGGCAAAACTTTCTCTAAAATAGAGTCAAATGGGACCAAATACTAACAAAATAAAGCCAAAAAAGAGCCAACATCAGTGTTGCCAACTGTAGGGATTTGTCCTTACGCATAAGGAGTTTTAGCAGTTTTCTTCAACATGTAGGAGCACAATAGGGACTTTTTGGAGGTACCCTTTTTCCTGAGGAAATCCTCGGGATATCCTGAGAATGAAAGTTGTTAATACGGACATCCTAAGCACTAAAGTAGGGACTTTTATCATTAATGTAGGGATATTTTATGCTGTCCGTAGGGACATGGCAAAATTTAAGTTGGCAACATCGGCCTACATTTGAAGATTTAAAGTACAGTAGGAAGACATTGTGTTCTTGGTTTATGAACTTCAATTGTTCTTGTAATGCACCATTTAAAAGAAGAAAAAAAAGAAAAGAAAACTTCGGTTTACTATTTTTCAATTTTTTTTTTAAAATCTGGTATGTATACATAATCGTTTGTCCTGAGTGAGTGAGTGATTCATCATTGTCCAGCCCAAACCCCTGGACCTAGAAGCATGAAATTTTGTGACAATGTTCCTTCTGTTACGTAGACATCCATTAAGAAGGGATTTTACAAAATTCGCCTCCGAAAGCGGGGGGGGGGGGGGGATTTCGCAAAATCCTTCATATCTCAAACAATATCAATCTATCTCTCTCTCTCTCTTTATATATATATATATTTGGATAAAATAATAATAACAATAAAAAGTATTAGAACAAGGCAATTTTAACACAGTGCTATGCCAAATTCCAAGCTATCTTAAAAGTTTATTATTTATTCAGTAGAAAATAAAAAGGAAAACTTTTAAAAGTATGACCATCCAAGCATTTCTTTTTTCTTCTTATTTATTATCATAATTTTTCTCAAATTACTCGAGAAGTGTATCAATACTGGTAAATATCTTAGAGGAAAATAGTATTTTTCACAAAATAACACTTACAAGAAATGGGGCCAAATGCTTTCCGAGACCAAACGCAAAATTTCGGACCCAACCACCTTGATTTGTAGCCAGTTTGGCTCCAAGGAGGACAAACTGGTAACCCTGAACCACCAACAATTTTGAAATAGGATCTTTAATATACATAACATACTAAGAATCTTCGAAGTTATTAGGCAAATGTTACATTAAAAATTCTTGGTGGTTATTGAATAAAAATCCGCCAGATCTAGCAACACTGATCATTAGGCATAACAAAGATTATGTAATGCGAGATTTTGTTGAATATATAACCTGTATCTAAAAACTTATTTAAGAATTAAAAAATGTTAAAAGAAAAATAATATTTAAATTTTTTAAAAGTAGGAATTCTCTGTATTGTTAACTAAAAATTTTATCTTTAACTAAAAATGCAATTTTAAATAAAAGCTTTGAAAATTTGATCATTTGATTACATACAGTGCAATTCTATTGGTTTAAAATCTAAATGAACTATTTTATCTGTCATACCATCCACACCAGGAGGCGTGGCTTTGCCAGTAGATGGAGAACAATCCATTTGTTGTCCCCTAATGTGAAATCCTGGTCTAGAAGTGGCTCCATCCGAGTGGAATTCAAGGTTGATTTCGTTACCTTCGAAAGGAATTACTCCTATAATAAGAAAATATTCATTAAAAACAGCTATTTTTTACACATGACATCATAGAACAACAATCATTTTTCGAGAAACTAATAGGCATAGTGATAAAAATAGTAATCAGCCTCAATTTGTTTTTTAATTATTAAAAGCATTTCTGTTATACAAAAGAAAGAATAATCGCTTTTAAGTATTAAGGCTTTTCTGATTTCATAAAAGTATCAGATGATCTCAATATTTAAATAAACAAATAAATAAATAAAAAATCTTTAAAATTATTTTATTTATTTATTTAGGGAATATCATAAATTTATGCAACAGATCTCTTCTTGTTGTTGTTCTTTTTTTTTTTTTCCTTGAATAATAATTGTGTACGCTCACTGTAAAAGATTGAAACTTCGCTGCTAAACTTTAACCGTAAATTTTACAACTGAGTCGTATTTTTTATTCTTTTCTGTTGTATTTTACGTAATTTACTGTTTATTTGCTGTGAAATTCACAGCTCACCGTAAAATTAGCGAGGTTTCAATTTTTTACAGTATAGACATTAAAACATTAGGACATCCATTTATATCTGAAGCTGAAATGCTTTATCTGGAAATTATCACGACTAACCAAAAACCTAACTGTAACCACCGGTCCACCTCTTTTGCAACAGGTCACGCATTCTGCCCCACTTTAATCACAGAAATATGATGTTATAGTTACCAGGCTTAGAATTCGGGCATACAATACAAGGAATTATGAGACTTCCTGTCCCAAATGTCCTTCCAGAATACTTACCATTCACCATACACTCACCGATAGCCCTTGCTTCCATCATTTTTGTAGACATTATTTTGCATTATCTTCACCAAGTCTGACGAGCTTTTTACATGTTATTCCACATGTTGAACTGAGTAAATTTTTAAAAGAGGCAGGTTTTTATAGTGAGATCTAATGTTTATTTTATTTTATTCATTACCATTTCTTCATCCTTTCTTATTCATTCTAGTGTGACTTTTAATTAGGATGGGAACCACATCCATATGCCATTTTCAAATCAAATTTTAAACATATCTAAAAAACGTTTGGTGCATAATATCCTATTCTGGATCTTGTTCAGAAAAAGCTAGTTAACCAACCAACCAACCTTCACAATAGGTTCATTGATCGACCTGGAGTGGAAGACTATTTATGATGCAGGATAGATATATAATGTGATTAGATGTACAGGTTAATTGGCTATATAAAGTTCAGTTATTCGATTCATAAATACACAATTTTTCCGAATATCCACTATTGGATTTTGCTATGTGTTTGGTTGGCCTTTCAAGAAGAATTTTTATTTTTTGATCCATGTTTATAATTTTATATTTATACGAATAGGGTAGGTGCTCCAGTGATTGGCACGCTCCAGTAATTGACATCTATCCAGAAATAATTAATAAATAAGAAAAATAATAAAATCATATATTTTACATACAAGAATTTTATCATTTTATGTCAAACACTGGAGCATAGGGTGCTAATAACTGGTAAAATGAATAACTAGCAGTGTCAAACACTGGAACATAGGGTGCCAATTACTGATAAAATGAAAAACTGACAGTGTCAATTATTGGAACATTGAGTGGGTGTCAAATAAAAATTCCTAAAAAAAAATAATAATTGTTATTAAATAATTGTTATCAACATATATGTGGTTCTCAATGTCTTTCATACCATATGTACTAACTTAAGATTTCAAAAAAATATTTTCTGATGACTACAATATTAAAAACATCAGAGATTGCTCTATAAGTGTCAATCACTGGTGCACTTACCCTACATTTGCAAGTAATTCTGTTATAATAGCAAGATTCTCTTGCAGGGCTGCCTGATACCCCATTTACAAAGTTTATGGAATATATATATATAAGAAAGGAAAATGAGGGGGGGGGGAATATATTTACAAAATTCAAAAGAGAATAAATCGAACATAGTTTTATTAAATTATTTTTAATAACAAAATCCAGCTGCAATGGAAGACTTGATGGCAGATAAAAATCTTTTAGATAAAGAAATTACTACAAAATGAATAATAGTATTTCAGTTTTTTTTTTTTTTTTTTTTTTTTTTTTTTTTTTTTTACAATAAAATTACCAAAATAGATTAAATTTACTTTTTAAATTAGCTGGATATATGCCACATAGTTTTTCATCTTGTAATTTTAGATAATCATATTGGCACCCATCACTTGCTTCAACATCAAAGCTGATGAACGTCAGCTGTAAAGCGCAAACTCCCGCGTGCGCTCTAGATACAGTGTAAATACATTTCAAATGCGGATCATAATTCTCAGGATGATTATCACTTTGTATCTCGAAAGCAGTTGTTAGAAATGTTTTGTCGCACGGTTTCGAAGGTAGTACAGGTGGTTCAGTGGTCGGTGGGGCACAATCTACCTGGTTGACTCGAATCATGAAACCTGGTCGAGATGTACCGGAATCCGTGTGGAAAACAAGCTTCTTTTCGTAATCTTGAAAAAGGTAAGTTCCTGAAAAAAAAAAAAAAAAAAAAAAAAAAAGATCGAAATATTTATTACTATGAGTAAAACCATAATAATAATTATTATTTTTTTAAAGTTATTTTGAAGCAATTACGTCTTATGAAAATTGATCTTTTCTTTTCTAATATTTTTTAAAATATCAAAATTATAGTTAAACAAGTCCTTCCGGCTTTTTCGGAAGGGTAGGTTGATTTCTTTTTCCTTATCAAGCAGCCGTCATTTTGTTTCAAAATGGCGGCTACAAATAATTAATGCACTTGGTAGAAATACTTGATGTAAGGCTATGCACATATGGAGTTTTAAGCAAATCGGTTCATAAATACATTTTTATTTGAATTTAAAATTTTCAAATGGCCGGCGCTTGGAAACAAAATGTTGGGTTAAGTTGACAAATATATGAAATGTATTTGTGAGATAAGTCTACTGTATATATATAGTTCGAATTAATTCAAAATCTCAAAAGTCATCGTGTTGAAAAATTACGTGGCTGCCACTTCGACCAAAATGGCAGAGAAAGTCTCTCATCTAAGATATCGTTGCAAATTTGAAAATAATTTTTTTTTTTGGTAGAAATTCTTTCAAAGAGGCTTAGTAAGCTGCTAAAATGTTAGTTTTCTGCATTTCTAGTTTGTTTTAGCATTAAAATAGCCTAATTTTTCTTTAAAAACGCATTAAAAAGATCCAGTAACGCAGATAATGGATTTGGCGCCAAATTTGGCGACTTTTCCCCTATGGCGACTTTTTTGGCGACTTCTGGCGAGAAAATACTTTTTATCGATGTACCAAAGTTAGCCGCAATAACGTGATTGGTTCACGAGTTACGTGAATTTTCTAAATTTTTGTTGTTTGAATGATAAATCCATTTTTCAACTTTGATTTGAATTGATTAAGTATTTCTAAAGTTACTGTGATAACAAATTTTCAAGTGGCCGCCACTTGGAAACAATACAGTGGAAGAAGTTGTCCAGCAAACACATCCAAGATATTTGAAGCATAGGTTCACTGTCCAACTGTGGTTTAAATCAGTGCCGTGTTTCAAAAGTTATTCATATGGCAAATTTTCAAGTGGCAGTCTAAGTGGCTCCGACTTGCAAACAAAATGGCAAAACAACTTGCCCATCGAGATTATCCAATATATTTGTACGCTAAGTTCATTGTCCCGGTCTAGTTTAAATTAAATCAGTATTTCAAAAATTATCGTCATAAGAAATTTTCAGGTGGCACCACTTGTAAAAAAAAGCAGAGTGAGATGCCCAGCGAACATATCTGAGATATTTGAAGGATAATTCCACTACCCAAATTTGATGCGAATTGATTCCGTATTACTAAAGTTACCATAATGACAAATTTTCATGTGGCCGCCACTTGGAAATAAAATTGCGGATCAAGTCACTAAGTGAACTTATCCTAGATATTTGAACCATAAGTTCACTATCCAATTTTTATTTGAATCAGTTTAGTATTTTAAAAGTTATCGTTATGGCATATTTTCAAGTTGCTGGAACTTATAAACAAGATGTCGGGACAAGTTGCTCAGTGAAAACATTCAAGATAATTATATGGTAATACCACTGTCCAAATTTGGTTCGATTTGGAGTATTATTTCAGAAGTTATCGTGATTTTAAATTTTCAAGTGGGAGTCTGATTTCAAGTGGTCCCGCTTAACTTAAGATATTTGCCACTTTATTAAAAATGGCGGATATAGTTTACTAATAAACTTCATTGAGATCCTTATGTGGTCTGTATTTACATCAAAATCCAAATAATTTCGGAATACGCTTTTTACAATTTAAATTTGAATTTTTCAAGTGGTCTCCACTTGAAAACAAAATGGCGGAGCAACTTGGTTAACAAACTCATCTAAGATATTTATAAGATAAGTTAAGACACTGTTAAAATTTGGTTCCATTTGGAGTATTATTTCGGAAGTTATCATGGTTTTAAATTTTCAAGTGGTGGCCTGATTTCAAGTGGTCCCGCTTAACCTAAGATATTCGCTACTTTATTAAAAATGGCGGATAAAGTTCATTAATAAAGTTATTTGAGACACTTCTGTAATCTATGTAAACATCAAAATTAAAAAAAAAAAAAAAAAAAAACGGAATAAGCTTTTTACAATTTGAATTTGAAATTTTCAAGTGGTCTCCACTTGAAGACAAAATGGCGGAGCAACTTGGTTGACAAATTCATCTAAGTTATTTATAAGATAAGTTAAGACACTGTCCAAATTTGGTTCGATTTGGAGTATTATTTCAGAAGTTATCGTGATTTTAAATTTTCAAGTGGTAGCGTGATTTCAAGTGGCCCCGCTTAACTTATCTACCACTTTATTAAAAATGACGGATAAATTTCATTAATAAACATCATTGAGATCCTTATGTGGTCTATATTTACATCAAATTTCAAGCAAATTCGGAATAAGCTTGTTACAATTCGAATTTGAAATTTTCAAGGGGTCTCCACTTGAAAACAAAATGGCGGATCAACTTGATTAATAAACTCATATAAGATATTTATAAGATAAGTTAAGACACTGTCTAAATTTGGTTCGATTTGGAGTATTATTTCGGAAGTTATAGTGATTTTAAATTTTCAAGTGGTAGCTTGATTTCAAGTGGTCCCGCTTGACTTAAAATATCTGCCACTTTATTAAAAATGGCGAATAAACTTCACTAATAAACTTCATTGAGACCCTTATGTGGCCTGTATTTACATCAAAATTCAAGGAAATCTTGCTTTAAATATGCTTTTTACAATGTCGGTTTGAAATTTTCAAGTGGCTGCCACTTGAAAACAAAAAGTCGGAGCAACTTGGTTAACGAACTCATCCAAGATATTTATAAGATTAGTTCACTGTCCAAATTTGGTTCGATTTCGAGTAATATTTCGGGAGTTATCGTGATGACAAAATTTTCATTATAGATAGATAGATAGATAGATAGATAGATATATAGATAAACGAAGTGATTGCAATAGGTCGATTTCTAAAGAAATCAACCTAAAAAAAAAGCTTAGATTGTGATCTGTAGGCTAATACAAACAAATTTAGCGGAACTATAAGAATAACTCTATAATAGGTAACAAAGTATATTTCATGCCAGAAATTAAAAAGTATCATTGCAAATTATTTATTTATTTTTAATTTTGACTAAAAAGTAATTCTGAGAAAATTGTCATTAAAAATAGGAAATATTTCAAGGTTGATTTCAAGCGCAAAAAATATTGGAAAAGAAAAAGAAAAACACATGTAATAATCTAGTAGTACAAATTTATTTTATGCATATCCACATCTAATTCCAGTGTAGATATAAGTTCAATTAATATTAATTAAAGAAAAAATGTTGTGCGAAGGAACTAAAATTGTATGCGTGAAACAAAAAAAAAAAAAAAAAAAAAAAAAGCTCTAAAGTTCAGATATTGCTGTGTGAAGTAAGTGTTACATAAACACTAATACCTCAAAAACTAATGCAAATTTTAGAATGCACTTCTTTCCCTTTCCCTTTCCCTTTCTTTTTCTTTCTTTCTTTTTTTTTTTTTTTTTTTTTTTTTTTTTGCGTGTGTGTGTGTTTTCATAACAGTTTCTAAAAATAAGAGATTTTAGGAAAATTTAAATGTCTTACGGCGGCGCCTTAGAAGTTTTCTTTTTAACCTGTTCAATGAATTTCTGGCATCACTAACTCATTTTTATATACAAAACTATGAAAATTGCATAGATTTCTATGTGAATTATACACTAAAACATTTTTTTCTTTCTTTCAGTGCGCAAAATATACTATTTGATGAGGTCCATATGATGGATATGATCGTACGATATCGTAACCAATACGAATTTCTGATCGATGATAAATTTTCTAGAACTGTTGTCATCGAAATTGCTTGAAAAGATACCTTAGATGCAATTTTATAAACAAATTGTTTGTAAGTGATTTTCGCTCTTAAAAAAGAAAAAAAAAAAAAAAGAGAGAGAGAAGAAGAAGGAGAAGAGGAGGAGGAAACAGAGAGAGAGAGAGAGAAAGAGAGAAAGAGAAATGCTGTGCCATTTCTTGATATTTAAATAGAATATTTGCAAATTTTATAATTTTACAGCGTTATGGATTGCAATTTTGCGAATGAAAACGATCTCAGGTTAAAATGTTTTGCTTAAAACTGAAAATTATTCATATGATGAAATAATAATGATAACAATAAAAGTATCCTGCTTATTAATTATAGCTAGTCTTACAAATTTCACATTGGCTATCTTAATAATTATAACATATTACTGCTCATATATTAACAGAATATCCAATTTTATCTGGAAGAAAAAATAAATATAATTTTGTCTACTTTTTTAATGTGACAGTGGTGGTGAACATTGTGACAAACCAACGACTTTTTAGACGACATATAAACGTTTAAGAAAAATCTGGTGTGTATGACAATCACACGACTTCTGATACCCATACTGCATATAAATACTTTTTTTAAAGTAGTGTCAGAAGACATAAAATTGATTTAACAAATTATACACATAACAATTTTTTCGTGAGCGCAAACTGATACATATTTCGTGAAGACATATAAAAGAGAATTTACATAGCGATTAAAAGAAAAAAAAAAAAAAAAAGAAAGAAAGAAAGAAATCCTTAGAACTATTTTTTGAAGCCTTAATGTCCGAGATCTATAACTGAAGTATCTAATCAATTCTTCAAGCGTAAGCAAGAAATTCTTCGCGTAAGCAAGAAATATATCCTAAAGGACGCGTAAAAAGGGGTTTATACAGCAAATTTGAAAAAAATCGTCAAAGCCCCCTTTTTTTTTAAGATATGGACCTATGACTCCCATTTCCGCTTTTCTAATTTTCACCAAAATTTGTAAAAATCGTAGTCAGTTCGTCGTTCTATCTGTGATTCCATACAGCCACTGGTATCCATTAGACATCTAAATTACATCCAAATGATCCATAAAAGGTACAAAATATCTAAAGAATGTCCATTAAAAGTCGTAGATATCCTGTAATAATTATAGATATCTATTAGATGTTTTTAAGTGTAGCCTAAATTTAGACGTGCTTTTTTCGATGTCTATTAGAACTAGCATGTTAGAACAAAACAAGATTTAGATATTTTCAATATCTATTAGATCTAACAAGTCCAATTACTGGATATTTGGAGATTTATCGTATATGTAACAGACATCTAATGGATGTAAAAAAGAGTGACATTTGTCGTGCTAATTGATATCTGTAGGATATTCATAGACATTTAATGGATCACTTTTTAACTTTTATATACGTTTATAGATGTCTTATGGATGTAAGTGACTGTGTAGGATATCTATGATACTCAGACGATCCCTCATCTTCCACACACATGCATGCACACTTACACACTGACATATTTCCTAAATCTATATTTTTTAGACTCTGGTTACCTTAAGAGCGAGCAATACCTAATCTTGCCGACAGCCGTGACCCATATTATCTTTTTATGGATTTTTTTTTCTTTTTTCATAATTACTCATTACTTAATGAATTTTTTTCTTTTTTCATAATTACTCATTACTTAACGATATTTTTTTCCTTTTTTATAATTACGCATTACTTAATGAATTTTTTTTTCAATTCTATTTTCACATCCAGAAAATTCCTAATCATTAAATTAGTACTTATTTTTCAAAAATTGAGTTTTTAAATATTTAGTATTTCATTTTGCGGCTAAAAAAGGATAAAAATTCACTCAGTGAAAATTCGCATTTTTGAACTCAATATTAAAATGTAAAAATAAAAAAAAATAATTAATTAATTATAAAAAAAAAAAAAAAAAAAAAAAAAAAAAAAAAAAAAATCAATTTTTTGAAAACGAATATTTATTTAACGGTTGTGAATTTTCTGAATGTGAAAACAGAATTTAATGTAATACATTAGGTAATGAGTAATTATGGAAACCAACTTTCCCATAAAATAATATGGGCCACAGCTGTCCTCAGAATTGAGTATTGTTCCCTCTCAAAACATTTAAATCAGGTAGATACTCGATATCGAAAATTTTGACCGGATACATTGCTTCCATTATTTATGGTAGTCGAGTAATGGAAGTAAAAATGTAAAAAAGAAAAGAAAAATGGGCAATTTTAAATTAACAGATATCAGCATTAAACAGATAAGATGGATTAATTTAATATTTAAAATAATAATAATAATAATAATAATCAAAATGTGTCGAAATTAATACTGTTACTATAATCATATATAATTCTGCGATACCTCAAATTTAAATTTTTATCAACATTTTTTTTTTTTGTCATTGACCCTGGACCTGATTATATGATAATTTTGTGGCCTAGCCGAAAGTGGAGAAAGTTCCAAAATTTTAGGTTAAGTATTTTGTTTGATCTATAACAAATGTTTCAATAGTTTCACTATGAATATATATATATTCTTTCTCTTTCTATCCCCCCCCCCACAAGTCAGTTGATTTATGTAAAATATAAACTGTATTTTGTATTTTTCATACCTGCCAAGATTTTATAAATTGTTGAACCTCCATCTTTTTTTTTTTTTTTTTTTTTTTTTAACGCTAGTTTATTTTTTAAGGTATTTTTCTTCTAATTTAATGGTTATTACATCTCGAGAAAATTATTCTAAAAATAAAGTAGTGTGGAAAAAGGGGAGGGCACTAACAATTTTACTAAATATTAATTAAAATATCAGCAGGTATGATTTTTTAAAAATAATAAGTGACAAATATAAACTTACAGGGGTGGAAAATTGGCTCAAAACTCATACCAGTATTTATGAAATAAAATTATCTTGTTTTTACACCAGCGTTTTATAAGTAGAGAACATTTTTTAATCAAATACCAGTATAAGTTCTGCGAAAAATTTCTACCCCTAAATTTATCTAAATAGAAATTTATGTTTTCAAATATTCATTATAAAATTCGAAAATGCTTATTTTTATGGCGTTGTAGAAGTAGATTTGAACAAACACTTGATTTTAAACTTCACATTGCCTTGAT
Source organism: Salticus scenicus (assembly GCA_963930645.1). NCBI lineage: Eukaryota > Metazoa > Arthropoda > Arachnida > Araneae > Salticidae > Salticus > Salticus scenicus. The sequence goes on along the minus strand of OZ005648.1, from coordinate 94,847,340 downwards.
AGACATGATACATTTAAAAATTAGAATTGTTATTTCATAGAAAATAAATTAATTTATTATTAGAATATAATTTCAGTATTAAAATACTTATAACTATTTAACTAATGTAAAAAAAAAAACTTGATGCAATATTTATATGTGATTCCCCCCCCCCCCCCCATCCCTTTAATGTCTTCACTCTTACTTACGTATCAGCAATACTTGAAACAATTGATAATTTAATAAACTATTGCGAACTTTAATACAAATTTCCTTATTCCATTCTTTAAAAAATAATTTAACGAAAGCAAATCTTTAAATCATAGATATAGTAATATACATACACCCCACGACAAAAAGATAGGTACAAAGGGTTTTTTCTTTGATTTTTCATAAAATAACATTATCTAAATTGTGCTTATCATTTATTATTATCTTAAAATAACACTATTCCTGGACTAATTTTAGTTTTAAGACTAATTTAGGAAAGTTTTAAGGCTAAAATTTTTCTAATTTAAGACTACATTCCGCGACAAAAAGATAGGAACAAAGGTTTTTTTTTTTGTTTTGTTTTTCATAACATAACATTATCTAAATTGTGCTGATAATTTATTATCATAACAAAATATTATCATATCAAAAACATATTAAATATTTGAATCATATTCAAAATATTCACATTCAAAATAATCATATTCAAAAAAAAAAAAAAAAAAAAAAAAAAATTGTTAATATTTTTTTGTCGCGGTGTGTAGTCTTAAATTAGAAAAATTTTAGTCTTAAAATGTTTCTAAATTAGTCTTAAAATAAAAATTAGTCCGGGAATAGTGTTATTTTATGATAATAATAAATGATAAGTACAATTTAGATAATGTTATTTTATGAAAAATCAAAGAAAAAACCCTTTGTACCTATCTTTTTGTCGCGGGGTGTAGATCTATCATCCCCATGTTATCGAGCAAAAATTTTGATGCCGAAAAAAAGTTCAAAAATCAGCCATTAAGTGGTATTGAATAAAAGAAAAAGAAAAATGAATTTGAAATTGTATCTGGAGTTTTTCATTCACCTTTAGTAAATAAATTATTCATAAATTATATTTACTAAATTATCCGTATGTATTCCTGTGTGTAATTTATTCGGGAAAAGACAGCCATTAGAGGGACTTTTTTCCGAGAAAAAAGGCATCACTTTTTCCCCCTCCATGATCGATCTATGTCCTATTACTATATCTATGCTTTAAATAGCTTAATTAAAATATATTTTAGGAAAATTAAAGGGGCAGCAACACCGAAAATTCTTAAAAACAATAAAGCAAAATTAGCATAATGTAGTTCCAATTGCATTATTTTGTTTGCCATCATTAGTATAAAATAGCCACACAAATTCGTCATATAAAATATGTGAAAGGGTACATTTAAAGTACGAATTATTTATTTTTATCTATAATCAGGCGCAAAGCATAAATTAGTCTCACTACTTTGCACTGATGACCGTATGTTTAATGCTACTTAAACTGTATAATATGCTACTTTTGCTTGTTGTTACAGTGCTTTCTTTCTTTCAACACATTAACGTAACTTTATTTTATTTACTTTTAATTAATCAAGCATCTTCGATAAATAAATAGTGCTTTGATTTTAAAAAGTAAATTTAGAGTAATATCTTTTAATAACATTATTGAACCATAGTTCAGTTTACGATTCCCATAATAATATGTACCATGCACTGACGGCAATAAAAGGCCCGCGAGGCCCATGGAGTGGGACCGTCACTGGACTTAAATGCCCCTCAAAAGCGGTCCAAAAAATAATATTTTTCTCAATTAAACATATTTTTAGAAGAACCTTTGTGAAATATAATACTTAAGCCTTTTACGTAAATAGTATTTCATTTCGCCATCATAAAGATTCCATAATCACATGTCGAATAAATAAGCTGTATAATGTTGGTCAGTTTCGCCATATTAACTTTGAATCTAAAGTATAACAACGTTCCGAAAATAAATGTTTTTTTTTTTTTTTTTTTTTCCTTTAAAAATAAATATACAACTTCATAAATCATAGAAGTGAACCAACGGAGTAGAAATTCAAAAATTATGGAGGGGAGAAGCTTCATATATTTCATTTTAAAAATGACTTTGACTCAACATAATTCTCAAGAAAATCAATTAATAATTAAGTATTATATTCACTAAATATTTGTATTAATTAATTACAAAATATCACTAACTATATAGATTTATAGGACTTTAATTTTGGTTTTAAATGGGCGATTCTATAATTTGGCATTAAAAAGAAATCTTTTAGTAACCAATAGGGAGGGGTAATTTGAGCCCCCTAACTCCCTTTCAATGAAGTACTAAAAACAAATTTTTTGACAGAAGGGCCCCTAGATTACCGCCGCCTCTGAAACATGGAAATCAAGCCCAACTGAAATAAATTTTATAGTGCTGCCATCTATCCTTATAAGAGGAAACAGTCTGAATTTTTTTTTTTTTTTTTTTTTTTTTTTTGTGAAAGACAAAATTTGTTAAAGGAATTATAAAAATAAGATTTCTTAAACTTTTTCTCCCCCTCCATTTACATTTTACAATTCTCAATAGGTGACATTTCCCTGGGGTAAATTTGAAGCACTGAACATTTAAATTTTGAAACTTTGAAAATACAACACTATTTTTTCGAGCTCTACTAAACCTTCTCTGAGGTAGAAGAATGGTTATAATCATACTTGCCAACATATTAATTAATGTTCCGTAGTGTTGTTAGTCCCGCCCTATTTTTCATACCAGAAAATTTTTTGGGTAGTATTCTCAAAATGCTATTATGATTAAGTAAGAAGAAAAATTTTCTAAAAAGATATTGGTGTGTAAAAGCAGGCGGGGCTAACAACATTACGGAATTTTAATTAGTATGTTGGCAAGTTTGGGTATAATGCTTAATTTGCAAAATGCGAGCACACATTAACATAGCTGCCAGTATTTTAATTTATTCCGGAGCATTTTTAGCTCCAGCTTTATTCCATACCTTTTTTTTTTCTTTTTTCTTGAGTAAACTCTTCTTATTTTATCATAGTTATATAATGAGAAAAATATTCTAAATATAAGTGGTGCGAAATAAAGGCGGAGCTAAAAATGCTCCTTAATAAATAAAATATTGACAGCTATGCATTAAATGTACGAGAGGGAACAAACTGTCACTTGTTTGAATTAATTTTAAGTCTGACTAAGATTGACTTCTGTGTTGATTTTCATTTTACATTTAATTTTCTCTTTATTTTACTATAATCCATTTGATATAATTCATTGTTACTGTATCAAGAAGGTTATAATTTAATATTAGTTATTAATTGCCTTTTTATTCAGAAGTGCCAACCAAAACCGGCAAATTGTTAGTATCGCTCCTTTTCCTACACCACTTAATTTTTAGAGTAATTCTTTTCAAATATATTTACGATGAATGAAGAAAACAAATACTCTAAAAATTAAGTGGTGTAGAAAAAGGGATGGGACTAACAATTTGCCGGATTAGGTTGCAGTGGCGGATTTAAGGGGCGGGGGAGCTAGGGGGGCTGAAGCCCCCCCCCCCCCAAAAAAAAAAAAAAAACACTGACATTCACAATTGAATATTGCAATTGTAAATTTTTTATTGGTCTAGAATAACAGTTTGAAAAATTTCCCCCCCCCCTCCAAAAGTCAAGTTCTGGATCCGCCACTGTTAGGTTGGCACTCTGTTAATTAAATTAATAAATGATTGATAGCAAAAAACATTTTGAAATACTGTCGTTTTTATCATTAGTGCTCCCTTCGTATCTGTTACAATCAGCCCCAAATTCGGGGCAAATTGTAACAGGCAAATAATTAATTTTGAAAAACATATTTTTCGTGCTAAAATTAGCAAAATTAACGAAAGTTTTTACATTTTTTTATAAGTGTGATAGATGAATATGTATGCTATGGAAAACAGTAATTATGAACAGGAAAACGTAATACATTTCAAAATATATTTAATTTTACAAAAACTGTTATAACCTGCTCAACGCTCTCCTATTGTTAAAATTAGTATTAGTCACCTAATGGAAGAGAGAACTATATACTTTCACATGACGATGTTAGTTTCGTAATAGTTAATTATTTCAAATAAATTTATGTATATATATTTTCAAAATTATAAAGGGTGAAGACAGTTTAAATGTATTTTAAAAATCTAAGGTACAGCCATGTCTTCCTTTCCTATAACTGTCGGTGAACTCTTAGAAGATTAGCATATTTTTTCGGACATTCAATTTTCAAAAGGCTGCAATTTGAAACAATTGGATCAGTTTGATTAATGAACTTATCCACGATATTTCTAAAATAAGTCCGTTGTCCCGCTTTGTTCGAATTGACTGATTATTTTGGAAGTTATCGTAATGACAAATTTGCAAATGACACCGAGATTTCAAGAGACAGCGCTTTTGAAATAAGATATGTGACCAAGTAGCCAAATGAACTCTTTTAAGACATTTCTAAGATAAGTCCAGAATCTAACTTTCTTTCGAACTGGTTGAATACTGAGCTGCCAACATCCTGATTAATAATCCGAAGGATTATTAGAACTCGCCTCTTTTTCACACTAGTCTTTTTTTTTTTTTACTTTTCTTATTATTCCTACGTAAATGCATTTAAAGACAATTACTATAAAATTAAGTAGTGTGGAAAAAAGAATGGGTATTAACGATCCTACGGATTAAATTGGCAGCTATGAATACAGTACTTAAAAAGTTATCGGATGAAACATTTTCAAAAGGCCACATCATTTCAAGTTAGTGGCCCCATGATACGTTCAGAAGATTCATTTGATAAATTCGTTCAAATCTGTTCAGTACATCGGAAGTTATCGTAACGACACATTTTTTATTATATATATAGATAAATAAGCGAACTGATTGCAACTGGTAGATTTCTGAAAGAAAAAGGAGAGAAAAAAAGGAATCAATCTAATAGGAATTTACTTTATACGACCCGCCTTTCAGTAAAACAGAAGCCGTATTTTTCTAAACGAAAGTCTAATTATAATAGTATCCCTAGCTAAACTATAAAATTAACACACTCATCATGACTAAATCATTTACTTTACTTTTGAAATAAAGATTGATCAATAGAATGATATTAAAATTTAGTAAATTTTGAAATTTTGTAGAAGTTGCTGAATGAAAATTAATAAAATATTTGAAACACTCAGTGCAACTAAATTTCAGCAATAGTTTAATACAAAAGAACATTAAAATACTGTCGGGGAGGAGGGGAGTAGAGAAGGTGATGCGCACAACTGAACTGATTAGTAACGGCGCTGAGCAGATGGAGTCAGTCGCCGATTCCAATCGAAAAAGAGATGCAATGCATCTTAAACCGAGAAACAAAACTCTTTCTAAATCATAAACTTTATTCGTCCTTATTGATTTTCCATAACATAAGTTAAGATTGTAACAATAAATCGTTTGTTAAGCAGATATTAGATGTCAGAGTCTATGTATTGACAGTTATAGTTTTACTAATCCCGGGATGCTGGCAGAGAGGGTAAGTAGATTTAAACTTATTCTCATTTAATTATAATGCATGTTATTCTGATTTGTGATAGGGTAAAAGTTGCAGAATTTGAATCTAAAATAAATTCGTTAGAAATTCTTAATCCGAGATTCAAAATTTAATAAAACCTAAATCGAAATTTATAAAAAAATGAAACTTAGTCGTAAATTCTTTGTTGGCTTCAAAGCCATAGTGGTCCGTCGATTCACGGAGGCTTAATTATCTATTAATTTAATTAGATAATTAATCGTAATTCGTTAAATTAAAAAAAAAAAAATTGTAAATTGAAAAAATTCTTTGTTTACGTAGGATTAAATTATCTGTATAAAAACTTTAAAGGAAATTAAAGTTAATTTGTTGAAATAAATCATTAATACGAAGTTAAATTCTTTTGATATAAAACGTAATTCAAGTAGTTTGGGTTTCAGAAGTTTCGGTTTCAGAGAAAACGTAATTCAAAATAGTTTGGTTTTCAAACCGGAACAATTTCGGTTAGGGAATTTAAGAAATAGCTATTCATGTTAAATAATTGTTGAATAAATGAGTGTATGAGAATGAAAAAAGTGCATTTAATATTTTATTAGTTTATTTATTTCAGTAAAAAAAAAAAAAAAAAAAATCTATTCTATATGTGTGTTTTTTTTTTTTTTTTCATTTGTTCTTATATTTTTTGTTTTGTTTTACTTCCTGATCTGCAGAATAATAATTTAATTCGATCGATTAATTCATATTTAAATTTAATTGTTTGTAATTAGTTTGCTCAAAAGATGGGTAGAAAGGGGAAAACAAGGGCGAATGACGCCGAAAAGAGTGCGTTGTTCCCAAAATCTAATGAAGTGATAAAATTTGAAAATGTTATTAGAGAAATAGAATTTATAAAATCGAAGGTCAATGATTGCGATAAAAGCGATCAAGCCGCCAGATTAAAGATCCTATAAGATAAGGTAAATGTACTGGAGGTTAAATTCGAGGAAATAGTTAAAAATTTTTCCGAAGAGGAAAACGATGAAAACTTTGAAGAAGTGATGAAAAATCGGGACATTCTGTTAGAATTGTCTGTAGTGTTGGAGAGTAAATCGCAATCAAATACTCCAAATGTAAATAATGATGCACGTACCAAACCAGGGACTTCTGTTAATTCGCATATTAGTCTTCCCAAACTTGAAATTCCTTATTTTTACGGGGATAATGAATCTTGGTTGTCATTTAAAAGTTTATTTAAATCATCTATTCTGGATAATGACAGCCTTAGTGAGGTTTAAAAGCTACAATACCTCCAATCGTGTGTAAGAGGTGGTGCATCAAAACTTATTCGTGGATTTTCGTTACAATCGGAAAATCTTAAACACTGTTGGGAAATCCTTACTCAGCGCTACGAAAATAAACGCCAATTAGCTATAACTCAAATAAATAAAATCTTTTCGGTAAAGGTAAACAAAGCGGATGATCCTAAATCGTTTTTCAATTTAATAGATACTTGTAACGAAGCGGTGCGAAATTTATCGACCCTCGGATTGGAATCTAATCCTCTTAGCGATCTTATTCTTATAAATTTCATGATTTCAAAATTGGATTCATCCGTTAGGCATAGGTGGGAGCTCAGTCTAGAGAATACGCAAACTATGCCCGATTTAAACTCGTTTCGTACATTCATTGAGAGGGAGGCGTCGAGTCAAACAAAACTCGAAAATAAACCAGGGATGTTTAAGAAGCCAGTAGAAGGTAGTAGTGTAAAAAAATCGTGTGTCAATAATTCCATAATAGTCAAAGAAAATAAATGCGTCGCCTGTTCTCAAGTACATCAATTGTTTAAATGTCCCAAATTCAATAGAATTACTGTTCAAGAGCGATGGGACTTAGTTAAATCAAAATCACTGTGCGAAAATTGTTTGCGAACTAACCATCAAGTGCGTCAATGTAGAATTAATATTAAATGTAAAGTATGTGCAGGTTCACATCACACTCTTCTGCACATTTATGCACAGAATTCTGCAGATCAGGGAGGCGGCCTTGTTACTACGTCGGAGGCCAATAGTTCACAATCTAATGCAAATTTTAATAACCAAAAGGTGTTATTGGCTACTGCCCTTATAAAGGTTAGGTCACCTAACGGCAAAATTATTCAATGTCGGGCGTTAGTTGATAGTGCTTCACAAAATAGTCTCATAACAAAGGAGTGTGTAAAGAAGCTAAATTTGCCTTTGTTTGGCACTTCTCATCGACTTGTAGGCATAAACGGTCTTTCCGCAGAAACTGTTTTAAATTTTACGGAATTCTCATTCTCGCCATATTTCGCTAACGAGTATAGGAACTTGAAAGCGCTAGTAGTAAATAGGGTTACTACCCCTCTGCCAAATTTCCGGGTGAGAACGACGTCTTGGCCACATACAAGAAATCTTCAGTTAGCCGATATGAATTTCTTCAAGCCACAAACAATCGATGTGCTATTAGGCGCAGATATTTTTGCGTCACTAATTTGCGGCAAACCAGTACTAGGAAGGCCAGGAGAACCATCTGCCATTCCCAGTTCACTTGGGTACTTACTCAGTGGCCCCCTCTCAAGGGATGGAATGGAGCCAGAATCTAATTATAGGCCCTCTGTTCAGTGTTTGAATTTAAACGAATTTTTCAACAGTGATCCCATAATATCTTCTAAGAGTGATAATGACGAAGGCGATCCGGCAGAAATACTATACAAATCTTCCACCAAGCGCAACCCCGATGGGCGCTATGTGGTAAAATTACCCCTCATCATGAGATAGAGTTAGGTGAAAGTGCCAACTGTGCACTAAAAATGTTTAAAAAACTAGATAATCGATTTGTTCAGAACCCTAATCTCAAAAGGGAGTACTGTAAGTTTATGTGTGAATACTCTGACTTAGGTCATATGACTCTACTAAGAGCTGAGGAACTTAACAGTACACCCAATTATTATATGCCCCATCATGGAGTTATTAATGAAAATAGTAGCACTACCAAACTACGAGTAGTGTTCAATGCATCGGCCTTAACTACAAATGGCAAATCCCTGAACTCTAACTTGCATAAAGGGCCAAAACTTCAAACAAGCATTTTTAGCAATCTAATTAGATTCCGTTTAAATAAAGTCGCCCTCTCGAGCGACATAGAAAAAATGTTCCGGCAAATTCTAGTCGCAGAGCAGGATAGGACTTTCCAAAGAATATTTTGGAGAGCCAATGTGTCAGACCCACTTCGTGTTTATCAATTGAACACTGTTACTTATGGCACAGCCTGTGCACCATTTTTAGCCCTGCGTACCATACGACAGCTATTAAACGATGAAGAACCCAATTTTCCCGTAGCTGTGCAGGCTGCCCGCAACAACCTGTATATGGACGATTTCCTTGGAGGGGCTGAAACAATCGAAGCCGCTCAAGCTTTGGTCACAGACCTTCAGGCATTATTCAATGCTGGGGGCTTCAAGCTGCGAAAATGGGCTTCAAATTGTGTGGAAGCTCTAGTTCAGGTCCCAGAAACTTTAAAATCAACAAATCAGGAATTATCCTTAAACCCCGATCATTCCCAACGTATTTTAGGACTAAACTGGAATTTAACATCGGATACCTTACAGGTTGGAGTTAACACCGAAGAAAGCGTAAAAACAAAAAGACAATTATTGTCCGTAATTGCACACATCTTCGACCATTTGGGTCTGTTATCCCCTGCCACTATTCTTTTAAAATTACTCTTACAAGATGTTTGGAAGCAAAAACTTGGTTGGGATGATCCTTTACCACCAGATATTCAAAACAGGTTTTATGAAAAAATTGCTTCCTTTAAGGCCATGTCAGTACCCAGATTTTTAGATTTGAAATCCGAAACTATTTACCAGATACAGGGATTTTGTGATGCGTCAACAAAGGCATATGCTGCTGTAATTTATATACGTCCCAGACAGAGCGCACCTTTAAAATTGATTGCAGCTAAAACCCGTGTAGCTCCTTTAAAACCCATTACCTTGCCTAGGTTGGAGCTATGTGCGGCTGTTTTGTTATCGGAACTTTTGTCAGTCGTCCAGAACTCACTAGATTCTCCGGTGGAGGAAATTCGTCTATGGACAGACTCCACAATCGCCCGTAGTTGGATCTTAAATCCACCCTTAAAGGGCAACACATACGTCCTACACCGAGTCAACAAAATAGCGGCTCTGACAGACCCAACCACATGGCATCACTTACCAAGCAAACACAACCCAGCTGACTGTGCAACTCGTGGGCTGTTACCAAACAAATTACAAACCCATGCCTTGTGGTGGTCTGGACCTGATTGGCCAAAGATCCAGGTCTCAGAGCACGATTCAGAAATGTCGACCTCAGTCAAATGTACAGTTGTGAAAACTCCAAGTCTAATAGAGTCAAACCCAATGAATGACTCCATGATAGACGACTTGGTTTCAAAATTTTCTTCAAGTACAAAACTTTTTCGTGTAATTGCATTTATGAAGAGATTTATTAATAATAGTCGAAATGCTACAAAGTTGAAAGGACCAGTCTCAGTATAAGAAATTTCAGAGGCTAAAAAACTTGTGATTAAATTTGTACAACAAAGGTCCTTTGCTTCAGAAATCGCCCTTTTGCAGCGTGGCAAACCTGTTGCAAACAACAGTAAATTGAAACCTCTCAATGTTTTTATTGATTCCGAAAATCTATTAAGAGTGGGAGGTAGAATTGACAAAGCCAAGACCCTTCCCTATGACACTAGGCATCAGTTATTGTTGCCTAAAAATCACCCTTTTACCTCTCTTATAATCAGACATTTTCATGTGTATAGTCTGCATGGAGGTGTCGAACTAGTGTTAAGCCTAATTCGCCAGTCTTACTGGATTCCTGATGGGAGATCCACTGTGAAAAAACAGCTTCGACAATGTGTCACTTGCGCAAAGGTCCAACCAACCCCCATTCAACAAATGATAGGTGACCTACCCAGTGCAAGAGTCAACCCTTGTAGACCATTTCAACATGTTGGCCTTGATTATGCAGGCCCTATTCAAACAAAGTGTGAACATAAACGCACAAAAACAAAATTTAAGTCCTATATTTGCCTATTCATCTGCATGAGCACCAAGGCAATTCATCTCGAATTAGTCACTAGTTTATCAACTGAACATTTTTTATATGCCCTACAAAGATTCATAACGCGTCGCGGCTATCCCACGGACATATACTCCGATAACGGCCGAAATTTTGTTGGTGCCTATGCCCATTTGAAGAAACTCGTGACACTTTCAACAACCAACACAATTCAAGATTATATAGCAACTAGACAAATTCATTGGCATTTTATGCCACCTTACGGGCCTAATTTTGGCGGCCTATGGGAATCATCAGTTAAATTGGCTAAACGTCACTTAATTAAGGCTTGTAAAGGCAGTTGCCTTTCCTTCGAGGAATGCGAGACTATTCTCACTAACATTGAAGCCTGCTTAAATTCCCGCCCCTTTGTACAACTTTCCACCGAACCCAATAATTTCCTGGTACTTACACCAGGGCACTTCCTAATTGGGGCTCCGCTTCTTCAGCTTCCTGAACAATCTCTTAACCAAACTAATCAATTTTGTACCAGTTTTTCTTCCAGATGGAAACTCCTCCAACAGATCAAAAAGCACTTTTGGAGCACCTGGCAAAAGGCCTATATTACTTCTCTCCAGTCAAGAGAAAATTGGAAGAGCGGTGTTACCCATCTGCAGCCCGGAGAACTAGTCCTCGTCTTGGAGCCCTCGGTTCAGCCAGCACATTGGACCCTTGCCCGCATTCTGGACGTCCATCCGGGTGAGGATGGAATTATTCGAGTTGCAACATTGAAAACACCAGTTGGAATAATCAAGAGACCAGTGAATATAATAGCTTGTCTGCCATGCTCAGCCCCCCCCCGGAGGATGTCGGGGAGGAGGGGAGTAGAGAAGGTGATGCGCACAACTGAACTGATTAGTAACGGCGCTGAGCAGATGGAGTCAGTCGCCGATTCGAATCGAAAAAGAGATGCAATGCATCTTAAACCGAGAAACAAAACTCTTTCTAAATCATAAACTTTATTCGTCCTTATTGATTTTCCATAACATAAGTTAAGATTGTAACAATAAATCGTTTGTTAAGCAGATATTAGATGTCAGAGTCTATGTATTGGCAGTTATAGTTTTACTAATCCCGGGATGCTGGCAGAGAGGGTAAGTAGATTTAAACTTATTCTCATTTAATTATAATGCATGTTATTCTGATTTGTGATTGGGTAAAAGTTGCAGAATTTGAATCTAAAATAAATTCGTTAGAAATTCTTAATCCGAGATTCTAAATTTAATAAAACCTAAATCGAAATTCATAAAAATGAAACTTAGTCGTAAATTCTTTGTTGGCTTCAAAGCCAAATACTGATATCTGAAATGATAATGATGATAATAATAATAAAAATAATAATGCATCATAAAAATACTTAACCGAATTGATCAGGTTTCCATAGGATATCCCCAGATAAATACAAAGATGAAATTAACAGTAATAATAATAGTGATTTAATTGCTTGTTCCGTAATTTAACCGTTTAATAACTAGTAAAGAAAGACATTTTATACTGAAATGTTAATTACTCACTTGTTGTATTTTCTATAAGACCACATATCTTTTCGCCATTGATTGCGAGATAATCATATTCACAATTACTGCTCGACTCTACATCAAACCTAAGAAATTCCATTTCCAGGCGACATACATCTTCATCGCTACGACGTATGAGATATCTAGAAGATAATTAAGCTTTATACAATGCTGAAAGCAAAATTGGCAAAAATACATTTAAACTAAGTATAAAACCAAAAATAATTTTATATTCATTTTGCCTACAGAAATATAGATGAGAGGAGGGTATTATGGAATACCATTTACATTTCTTAAAATATCTTTACTTGTTTTTAATAAAAATCTCCAAAATCATGATGAGTACACAGTGTAATTATTTGTAATGAACTGTCACTTAAAAATAAATAAATAAATAAATAAATAAATAATATTTTGTTGTTATAAAAACAGTAGTTTATTTTCTAAAGAATATGAAAAGGCTTACATAAAGTTATTTCATATTCTTCGCGTTCATATTAATGCTTATTTGTCTTGTGATCATAGTTAATGATTTTTGATAGACTGGAATATAGTCACATTGTGATTATTCTAACTCCAAAATACAGCAAAGTATTAAATGAATGCTCAAACATACAGGCAGATCTATCTATCTATCTACATATTATTAGGATATATTTTATTAGGATATCTATCATTTATATATATATATATATATATATATATATATATAAGGTCTGCCCAGAAAGTAATGAGATTGATACTATAAAATTTGTTTATTTGAAGATAATTCTACAAACACTTAATATTATTTAAAATAGCCTCCTCCTGCATTAATATACCGTTGCGAACGACTTTGCCACCCAATGATGGTTGCCTGGAAGTCTTCAAGTGGAATGCTGCTCAAAATATGCGTTATATTTTTCTGTAAGTTCTTCATATTGTCAAAACGAAGACCTTTTAAGCTTGATTTTATTGAGAGAATAGAAAAATGTCCGGCAAGGATAGTGTTGCGACGATATGTTTTTCTAAGAACTCAGGAGCTTGGCCTGAAATTTCCGCATTTCAGGTTCTTCCATGACGGTTTGATGCACAATCAGTTTTGTAAATCCCAACGTCTCTTTAATCATTCGGACATTCATCCAACGATCAGAGTCCAAAAGCCCTTTAATTTTAGCCACATTGTATGAAATTCGAGAAATTCATTGGCGTCCAGCGTGTTTCTATCATCGGCATTCTCTCTTCCATCTTTGAAGGCTTTGCGCCACTTAAATACAAAGGAAGACAAAGAATCCTTCCTGAAGTCTTCTTGTAACATGGCAAGTATCTTAGGAGACAATTTGTTTAAATTTATACAAAATTTTTGGCATATCGCTGCTTGACATTGCACTGCATTCTAGAAGCCTAACGTCACTTTCAACGTCACGTGTCTGCTTCATTAGCGATCCATGCATTCCAAAGGTTCAAAGTCAACTGACTTGAACCAGACTCTATATAGTTGTCAGTCATCACTACCATTATCGCCCGCAAACTTCACCCTTTAGGCCTTCTGCTTGGCGCGAAAAATTCAGTCTCATTACTTTCTAAATAGACCCTGTACATACAATTTTCACTACTACATGCGATGTGTTTGAAAAGGCTTTTTATACTTAGGTATATATATATATATATATATATATATAATGAACTTTAATATTAATAAATCAGTAAAAAAAAAAAAAAAAAAAAAAAAAAAAAAAGAAAGAATGAAAGAAAAATGTCCCGGCTTTATTTACAGATCACTGATCTCCTCTTTAGTCTACAAACCTGCAATTCAATCCACTGTCATAATCTTTTGGATGGTTTGGGCTGACCAGTATGAACTGTTTGCTGTCAAACACTTGATCGCAAGAAGAAGATGGTGCAAGAGTAGTAGACGTAGGACACTCCCTCTGTCTCAGTGTAACTTCGAATCCGCGATCATTGACAGAGCTGTCAGAGTGGAAGTGAATAACTATTTGTTCCGATTTAAATGAGAATATACCTAGTAAAAAGGAAAAACATTTATAAATTAAGATTTTTTTTTATTATTATTTCTAATTTCTATTTAGAAAACATAATTATTATTCATAAATGATTTTATGAAGTACTCAAAATAAAACTCAGAACTCGCAATAGAATGTTTTTCGTAACGGAAAAGTGGATCAAAAATACCTGACACGTTTCAAAGTTTAATATAAGACAGAAGGTGGCTGCTCACCACTATGCAGAGGTTTTGAGAATTAAAATTTAATATAAGATTTTTTTTTTTTTTTCTGGCGTGGCACTTGCGATTTAAGTATTGGTCGGGGGACCATTTGTTGACCGGAGCCGAATTCATGACCATTTGTGAAGGGTCACCCAATGGGCGGTATTCGCTGCCCCTAACAGGGACAACACATCCATGCCTTCTCCGGGATTCGAACCCAGGTCCAAACGTGTAGGAGTCAGGGACGCTAACCACTACACCGTCTGGGTGGCAAATAATCGGCATACAACTGTGGTTTGTATTACAATGCTTCGAATGATAAAAAGTTTTGTATAACAAAAAAAAAAAAAAAAAAAAAAAAAAAAATCATAATTTTACTCATAGATTGTACTGCACTTTAAAAAGCAAAAACATAAAAAATGTTACGCAAGCGAATAAAAAACTTTAGTTTAAAGAAATTCACTTAAATATCTCAATATGCGCGAGCTTTATAGCTCGAACCATATATACATAATAATTTTATTCGATTTGCGTACTCGTTAGCATTGACTGTAGAAGTGTAAGTGACTGGATTATAAACGTTATTCTATACTGTTATTACTTTAATGACAACTAAAGTGGAAGCATGCCCAGACAGACAGACGCAAAGAACAAAGCAAGAAATCTCAGGATCGATAGTAAAATAATAGTAAAATTCCAAAAAAGCAATATAAAAGAAACACAGGGACAAGCAGCGCCATTCGAGGGAATAAATTTGAATTATTATTATTTTTAATTTGGTTATTATTATTATTATTATTATTATTATTAACCAGTAGAAGTGCTGTAGTACAAACCACACCCTTGTACGCCATTTATTTGATTTTATATTAAAGTTTAAAATGATGTCAGAAATTTTGGTCCACACTGTATTAATTACGGAAAAATATCTTAAACAACAGAAATAAATAAATAAATATATATATATTTAATGACAATCTAAAAACCGATTATTTTATACAGATTTTTAGCCTAAAAAGTTTTTTTTTTAAAGCAATAATAAACCTATTATTAATTCATTGCTTCAATTTTATTGCAGTTCAACTGAGACCTATCATCTTTCTTTTCTAAAAATATCTTAACATTTGAGAAGATTTAAACATATAAATTAAGTACATGTGTTAAAAAATGCCGATTTGTGCTAGTCTTCATTTAGTTTAGAAATTCTTATGTATTTTTTGGCATACCGATGAATGTTAATTTATAAAATTTCCAATGTTTAAATTGGTTTATTTTTTGTAATAAATTTACTTGCAATTACACTGGTCTGCAACCAAAAAACTCTTTAAAATGCTTCAATTGTTTCTTATATCTTTTTTTTTTTTTTTTTTTTTTTCTTTTTCCTCGTTGAAACCGAAAAATATAGTAAAAATGTTTTATTATGTTTTTTTTTTTTTTTTTTTTTTTTTTTTTCAAAACGCATAATTTTAGCTGAATTTTGCTTAAAATAATGAAATCATAGTACCTATTATTTATTGTAAAAAACATGTTCAATAATTAATTACAGATGTACTTTGAAATTTAAGATTAATTATATTGAGAAAGCAATTATTACTCATGTTAAAATTTTAGGTTCTGTTTAGCAATTTGAATAGTTGTGTTTAGATATTATGCATACATTGAAATAAAAAAGTTTAAATGAACTAAAAAAGAAATATGATTGGTTTAACTTAAATATCGATAATTTTCCCCTTCTCTAAAAAATGTCTTTAAAAAATTTCAAGGAATTTGTTACAGAAATAAACTAAATTATCACTAGATAATTTACTATACTAATCTATTTGTTTCAAGTAATATTTTGAATTTAGTAAAAATCGTAAGCATGATATTCTCATTTCCCAAAACAACAATAATAACAAAATATCATACGCTTGTTTCCAGCAGTTGTGCTTCCACAAAATCTGTGCCCATCCACCTCAAGGTAGTCAAATTGGCAGCTTTCTCCCACTTGAATATGCAAACTGTGTATAGTAATTTCCAGCTCGCAAAATTTAGAATTAGCTCGGATAATCATCCATCTACAATCTGCATCAGATGGGTAAGCTTCTGGAAATCCTGGACTACGTATTTGATCTTCTTGATCTCGTATAGTTCTGTCACAATCCCAGGTAGATTGCGCTTTGCGATCTGTTGAATTTCTGCTAGAGGTACCATTACATTCGGTTTGGATGCCTGATATGTGAAAGCCTTTATTAGTTACAGAGCTGTCCGTATCGAAATTCAAAAGAAGAGTGTCGGAGTTACCAAAGCTATAAGTTCCTAGAAGAAGTAAGAAAATAAGATTGTTTATTGAACATTAAAAACACATTAGAGTAATTTTATTTAATTGCTTAAATTAAAAAAGATGATAGTTTTTTTTTTTATAAATATTAATCCTTATCGCTCTAACCAGCAAACAGTACTTAGCAAACAATCACTTTGAATATGTTTTCTAAAATTAGAAACACTTGTTTAAAAATATAGATTTTGCTTACAAAAATTGCATAAAATGATCTACTTTCTCAGACACTTAATTTTAACATAAGAGCATAATTAACTATTCTTAACACCTTTACTCATTTTAAATCTAAAAAAATAGTCTCAAGAAAAAATCAGATTAAAAAAAAAAAAAAAAAAAAAAAAAAAAAAAATGAAGAAAAGCTAAACAGTAAAAATAAATAAATAAATAAATAAATAGTCAATTTTCTTCTCAAATTATTCTTAATTAAACTTAAACATTATTCTTAATAAAACCACAATAAATGCTGTATGCCATTGCGCATTTTCAATTCCATCTGCTATAAGCAATTAAAATATAAACAAAAACTCCTTCCTTTCAATTATCAAACTCCCGAAACATCTGTTTCCAATACGCAAGCGAATCCAAACCTAGGAAGTGTAATCCCATTCCTCACCTTCATGACGAAATAGTAATCAACATCTAATAATCACCCCTTACCTATCTCATGCTAGCTGCATATATTAACACTGTTTCGTTAAACCGTGGTATCAAAGTATTTTATTCAAACGATTTTATTATCCCATGAAAAATAATCAACATCAAATAAAATAATTTATAAATTAATATCAGCACGATGTTATTTGTCCTAAACGTTAAAATTATCTTGCTTATTAAAATTATTTTGATTAATATATTTCACAAGGAATATTCCGTAATACATTCTAGAAAATATTGTCATTACAAAATTATCGTTAAAAAAATAATACAGCTGCAGCTGTATTATTTTTTTAATGATAATTTTATGATCATAGAAATGGAAATTACTGATTGAGAACATCAGAGTAACAGAGTTGCATGAAATCGTTTGTATTCCTCACTGAGATTTCAGACCTATTTTTTCAGACGTGAAGTAACGAATCGATTCGAACATCTGCGCGGAAAGTCTGATGCGAGTCTTTGAATTTTCGAAAGTAGCCAGCGTTCATAATATTGTTTTTGTATTTTGTAAATGAAATAAAGTAAAAAAGTAATTATATAAAAGAAATAATTCAAGCTTTTTACTTGTATAATGGTGTATTATATCAGTTTTATCGCCAGAAATTTCTTGTCTATTTCGCGTGCAGAGATAAAGTTGAAATATTATTTTTTTAATAGGATATTTTTTGTAATATATTACAGTGCTAATAGGCTACAATGCAATAATAATATTACTTATTATGTTACGTGAAATAACGCCCATCTCTAGACAGTACATGTATAAACAGTTTTTCACTTTTTGCAAAATAAATGGTTGAAAGAACATTAATCGAAATAGTATTTAATGTATGGTTATATGTTAAATTCATGCTTTTTACTAAGAAATGCGATTTTAAACATGACAGCAAGAGAATGGTTAAGGCATACTTGCCAACATACTAATTAATATTCCGTAGTGTTGGTAGTACCACCCTTTTTTTCATACCAGTAAATTTTTAGAGTAATATTCTCCAAATGCGATTACGATTGCATAAGAGAAAGGCTCTAAAAAGATATTGTTGTCAAAAAGAAGGCGGAGCTAACAATACTACGGAAAATCAATTATATGTTGGTAAGTATGTTAAGGGGACAAGGGGTAATGAAAATTGTCAAAATCAATACAATTAAAAGATGAATTTAGCTATAAAATGTACGGACGGAGCTATATAATACTTTTAATATAACATCACTTTACAGTTTTTCAAACACTATATAAAAGCTTTAAAAAAAAAATTAAACTCTAAATTTATTTTTCTTGGGTTCCAAATTTCATGAATAATTTGTTATTTATTATGATCCAGGCGAATTTGTTTTCGTCCTATCCTTTTAAAAACAATTGTATAAATATTAATCAGAATATTGGTCACAAAATTGGGCATTCATTTTGAAATCAAGAAATTATTACCTCAATCAAATTCAATCGTATAACAAAAATTCATGAAGATTTAAAATTTTACACTTGTTTTGCTTGTAATTCTTACTGTAATTGAGGTATATATTAAATAAATTCACAGATGTTTTCATTACATACAAGAAACACGTAGTAATCAAAATCGGAAATAATTTAGAATTCGCATGGGGCATTGTTTTGCATTATTTTTTTCTTAAAAGAGGCTTTTCCATCTCTCTAAAATTACTTTTTATTTTTTATAACACACTATAAGCATAAAAAACAGATTTAATGGCAGCACATGATTTGAGTAGCGATAGAGTGTAAAGCCAAAATAGTTAATTTCAACGTCCCTTGTCTCCTTAATGAATGAGAATTGCTCCTAATGTATATAGTCTTTTTACCTTTGATGAATATCACATAGAAAGAAATTTCAAGAAAAAAAAAATCTGATTTTTAAAAGTAATTTAAAGAGTATGATAAAGATAAGAATTATAAAATGACAGTGAAATATAATGTATATATATATATATATATATAACTATTAATAATGATAATTAAAACATTGCATGTGACGGATCAGGGTTGCCACAGTCCTCCGTTTCCTCCCTGACTCTTCCACCACTATATTTATACAGCAATTTCCCCCTGAATTGAACAAGAAAATAGACTATAGAAGCATAGCCTCCTAAACTAGATGCCTGTCGCGTGGTTCATAAACCTGGCAACAGTTGAAGCGGTAGACAGCGCCACCTGGTACAGATTGCGCGAGTTTTTTATTCAACTGCCACCAATAATTTTAAGAAGTCATATATGATAAATATAATTGACGTTTCTTCGATTCTATTCGTCTTTTATGTATATCATATCCCACTTTTAAAAATTTTTGGTGGCTGTTAAATAAAAAAGTCGCTCAATTTGTACCAGGTGGCGCTGTCTACCGCTTCAACTGTTGTCAAGTTTACGAGCCACGCGACAGGTATCTAGTTTAGGAGGCTATGATAGAAGATTATTATATAAATATAATGATACAAGAGTCAGAGGAAAAGTACTTATCAGGACACTTTCAGAAATGCGAAATTTACGCCTCTTTCGCTACCGTTATTTTTATATAACAATTTCTATTTTGTTTAATCACGAACCACACATTATTATAAACGTATAATAAAGGTTTGTATAAGAAAATAGTAATGTCACAACAGTCTCCCTTTATTCATGTCTGAAAGAATCCTGAGAAAAAAAAAAAAAAAAAAAAGGCAGAGACTACGATTTCTGTTGTGCCATACATAAATAGTTTTAATATAAGGATTACTTGCAGTGTTTCCAAATTTAAAGAATTTTTCATTCAATATTTAGCACTAAATTTTAATTGTAACGGTTGCCTAATCACTCCGAAGGTTTGGCATTCATTATGAATGTCAAAAAATCACTCCTCAAAATTATTGGTGGTATATGAATAAAAGAGTTCCTAAATTTGACAACACTGTTTAAAAGCGCTTTAGAGCGTTAGAATCGGCAAAGACGATTAATCTTCGAAGTTTAATCGTCTATTATGTATATCAAATATCACTCTTTGATGTGATTATTGAATAAAAAAGTCCCTAAATTTGGCAACACTGTTTAAAGCGCTTTAGAGCGTTAGAATCGGCAAAGGCGATTAATCTTCGAAGATTAATAGTCTATTTTGTATATCAAATATCACTCTTTGATGTGATTATTGAATAAAAAAGTCCCTAAATTTGGCAATACTGTTTAAAGCGCTTTAGAGCGTTAGAATCGGCAAAGACGATTAATCTTCGAAGATTAATGGTCTATTATGTATATCAAATATCACTCTTTGATGTGATTATTGAATAAAAAAGTCCCTAAATTTGGCAACAGTTACTTGTCATTCCTCCAGCAATCGTTCCACAGAGTCGCTCTTCTGCAATTTGCAAATAATCATTCTCACAGACTTCTCCTTCTTGAAGATTAAAATCCAAAAAAGTAACCATTAAATCGCAAATGTCCGGTGAAGCTCGTAAAATTCGATATCTACATCGCAAATCGTTTGCATATAGCTGGTTCGGAAATCCTGGGCTTTGTAGCTCAAACTCTTCTGTTCTGTAATGGGAAAATATACTCTGTCAGTTTGGGAAAAAAAAAAAAAAAAAAAAAAAAAAAAGCATCTAAATACCAGTGTGGATTGAAGATGAATGAAAACGTTATAAATGAAAGAGCTCGGAATAAAGATATTTTAAATGGTGTGATATGTTGAAAGTATGTTTTATTACTGTTTTTATAATTATTAACAGCATATATAAGTGGACTATATTTCTTTATTGACAGAGCTTACACAGTTTCCATTCATCTTCATCTACTCTGTCAAATATCACTTAAAGTTATCATCTAATATCATCTAATACTCTGAAAATGGAAACAGCTATTTAATAATAACCAGAAACTACAGAAATATATATATATATATCCATAAGATTTGATAATTAAATAGCATTGTGATAACGATAACATTAGTTCTATTTAACCAGGGTTTTTTAAATTGAATTTGAGGACAAATTATTGCGGTGTCTCAGAATTTGAGGACAAAATAAATAAGTCACCATAAATTGAAAAATTTTAGTAATTTTTATGTAGGAAATATCTGAAAGCCCTTATTCAGCTTATTTATTATGTATATAATGAACTGTTGCATTAAAATAATCATGACTTTATAAACGGCGTCCTCTGTTGTTCTCTAATTTTTCAGGGAATAAGGATAGATTTCGATGACTGTCCTCTGAAATCAAGGATGTCTGGTGATCCTAATTTAATATTTTTTTTTTTCTCTCTATCAACATGGGTATTTTTTGTAAGCTTTAGACAGAACCAGATTTTTTTTCTTTCTTTATAATTCCTTTTATAAATACGTAAAATACGTTTATAAATACCTTCTTTATAAATACGTAAAATAATAAAGTTGCTAAGTTTTCATTTGCTGCAATTGTCGATAAATTTAATCTTTCAAAATGTTCAAAATATTTCTGAAGAAAAATTAGTTCTTATAAACGCAAATTGCAGTTTTGATTTGCGTTATCACATTTTTTATTTGAATTTTTGGAGAAAAGTGTTTTTTTTTTTTTTTTTTTTTTTTTTTTTTTTTTAATATATATGTATATATATATATACACACACACAGGGTGAAGAATTTAAAAGAGTACCCGTTGGTTTTTATTATTTCCTTTACATATGACGGATGTCGCAACCATTCTAAAACTGAAGTATAATTGTTTGAACCTTGTTTAAGTGTGGGAGACAATTTCCAACACTGTTGGACCGTTACAACTTTATTTGTGAGGTAAAACAGAAATAGAGACGCATAATGTTATTTAATCCTGTGATAATTTTATTTATGAAAAACGAAATTTAATTCAAAATTTTTACAATATCATTCTTACATTACATTTACATTATCATTATGATTTTTACATTATCATTTCTTAGGGTTTTGAAGAGAAATCCTGCAAACATCGATGAATTAAAAAAAACAAAATCATAACTGAAGAAATCTCGTGAATAACACCAACAATGCTGTGAAGTGTGTCAAAAACTTGGTTCGGCGTGTTCACGTTTGCATTCAAAATGGTGGCGAACATTTTCCAAAATAAAATTATCACAGGATTAAGTAATACTGTGCGTCTCCATTTCTATTTTACCTCACAAATAAAGTTGTAACAGTCCAACAGTGTTAGAAATTGTCTCCTACACTTAAATAAGGTTAAAAATTTATACTTCAGTGTTAGAATAGTTGCCACATCCGTCAGATTTAAGGGTAATAAAAGAAAACAACGGGTACTCTTTTAAACTGATCACCTTGTATATATATATAATCTGCTTTATTTAAACACTTCACTGGCAAATTCAGTTGTTATTACAATTATTAAACTCAATTAATTCAGTTTTCTTAAAAATTAAAAGAAACAGCTAATTTAGAGGCACATAAGAGCTAAGCACATTATTTTCTCCGTTAAAGATTTTAAAAGAGATGTTTAGAAAAACATTACGGATATAATAAAGGCTAAAATGAATTTTAAATTTTACTGTTCAACCACAACAGACTTTTAAAAACCAATTTTACTCCTATTGCGACTTATATTATGAAAAATTATTTTATACTCTTATTTGCCAAGCAGACATTTAAAGAATACCTAATTTCTTGAGAGCATTCATCTGGACTCTGTAGAGATCTTGGATCACATTCTTCTTGTTGTATGTGAGCAAAGAAGCCTGGTCCTGAGACACTAAAATCAGTCTTAAATGTCAGTAGCTTTTCATTACCTTGGAATGGAAACGTTTCTAAAAAGTAGAAAAAAGTAAAAAAAAAAAAAATAATAATAATAATAATAATAATAACAAAGTATTAATATTGAGGAATAATGAGAAAAGAGAATTAAGAAAAATTAAGAAAATGCGCACAAGTTTAGATTTATCAATAAAAATTATCACAAAAGGTGCAAAGACGAAAAGCCAACAAAGTTGAAATTTAAACACTCTCGAAATCAAAACTGTTCCTTTCGAATTTCATAAATATAAGATACGGTGATTCAGCGAATTTTAAAGATTAAAATAATAATAGGCTTTTAATTATCGTAAAAAAAAAAAAAAAGTCATAATTGATAAATAAAACGAAAAAATAAAGTATATGTACAGTTGAGAGGATGCATCCTTTCTTATTCATACTCAGAAACAAAACTGAATTTCTATAGCTGTTGCCAAACACGGCAACTAAATTTCAAAATAATTCGAATGCGCTTTTAGCGTCACGGTAGGGGTGAAATATTTCACACACGTAAATGCAAACGGTAAACGTATCGAAGACGTAAACCGTGAGATGCAAGTGAAAAAGTAACGAATGTATCCGCAATTGTAATGAAATGCTCGCCCTCTGGTGGGCTAAGGGGAAATTACAATAAACATGCTTTAATTCGAATTCCATCAAACCACCATTGCTAGCCGATGTTTAGTTTCACATATATTTATGGAATAAAAATGAATAAATCCGGTAAAAAAGATAACACATACTGTTGTGTGCTCCAGTGTAACTCCAAAGGACCAAGAAATCCAGAATTAAGCTTCCATTTATTTCCAAATGACAAATTTAAAATTTCAGTTGCTTCGGCTAATGGAAGTAAAGAATTAATCAGATGATTTGAAACTAATATATGTTCAGCTTCAGTTAAAAATCTACTTCCGATCGAACTTTGAATAAACTGAAATATTTTTTTCCAAAAGCAATCAATTTTCCATGATGTAATGGCGGAGAAATTATAGTACGAATATTAAGTAGAATAACAAAAAGAACAAAAATAGATACACGTGGCTGTAATATTTACTAACAACAAGAGCTGAAAAAGCGCCATCTATCGATCATTACAAACGCGGATTGAATCTGAATAACTTACGCACTCTAAAGTATTTGCCTTACTTAATTTTTTTTTTAGAAAAATAAGCCGTTTCAGAACACTTTTAAGTAAAATGCTATTTAACACAAACGCCCATACTTTTTTTTTTTTTTTTTTTTTTAACTAAAAGAAAACGTATTTATAATAAAATTAATATAATAGATAATAAAATTAAGTTGCTATTACAATTATTAAAATTAATTAATTTATAAACTCCTATTTTCCATTTCAATCTACTCTACTGTTTAATCTGTAGTGGAAAATATGTGCATATAAATATTTTTTGCATATCTGAAGTTCAAGTTCATTTCCTCCAGTACTTTTTTAGAAAATCGAATATATATATATATATATATATATATATATATATATATATAATCTAATAATTTTATTACCCACTGTATTTTTTTAGTTAACATTTGTTGATAAAGTAAAATATTAACAATTTAAAAAAATGTAAAATCCTCGAAAAAGTGATTAGCTATAAGAAATAATTAAATAATTTGACTAACAATTACAATCATAATCTTTTTTTTTTTGGGGGGGGGGCAGTCAATTTTTTATAGGCTTATTATTTTTTTCCAGAATGGACTCTTCGGCTCGAGGCTAAATCATACACCCAACATATGACTTCTGATTCTCCATTTCCCTATGAATTTCCCTCTAGGATGCAAATATTTCCCTATAGCATACAAACATTTCCCCATAAAACAGAAATGTAAACATTATAATTCTGCATTTTTCCCTGTAGTAGTCACGTGTCAAGAGTTTATTACGTAACGCAGATAAAGTCATTAATATACATTCACTTACGTTGAGAAACATTATATGTTATTCTTAAAAGTGTTGCCAGATTCAGGGATTTTCGTATTCAATATCTACCACTAAATTTTAATTGTTAATCACTTCGAAGACTAATCGTCTATTATGTTTATTAAATATCACTCCTCAAAATTATTGGTGATTATTGAATTAAAAAAAAAAGAAAAAAAAAGAAAAAGAAAAATCCCTAAATTTGTCAACACTGATTCTGAAACACTTTCGATGATTTAAGATTAATAAAATTTTCACTCACGAGTTGTTGCATCTTCTAACTTTCCGCAGAATTTCTTCTCATCAATAACAAAATAATCACTTTTGCAGTTTACACTTTCCTCCAAGTGGAAAGAAGCAAAAGTCACTTTCAAGGCACAAACTCTTTTGCTGTGACGAATAACTCGGTAGTTGCATTCTGCGTTATCACTGTAATTGGATGGATAGTTTGGGCTGCGTATGAAAAAATCTTTTTTGTCAAGTATTTGGCTGCAACCAGAACCTGTAATAATATTAATAATAATAAAATATTTATATAGCAAAATTTTACAAAACATTTCGTATTGAAAGATTCATAAGTAGAATATGAATGAAATAAGAAGTTTTTTTAGAGTATTTGTGTTATTTTTTAACCCTTTGCGGCGCAAGACAATTCGGATCATTTAAATTATACTGCCACCGGAATCCAGGAACTAAATTAAACTAAAAGAAATTTTAAATTTTAAGGTTGAAAAAACCGGCCTTTTCTGATATGTAATAAACGTACATTTTTGCTAAAAAATTTCCGGGATGAATTTTTGCAGCTGGATCTTAAATTTTGCGTCCTCGTAGCGAGGACGCCGCGCGTTAAGGGGTTAACTAGAAATCTCAAAACTTAATATATGTTGTCTTCTATAAGATGAATTTCAAAAAGGAAAATAATTTTATGTTTTGCGTTTGTATGATTGCTATAATATTACTAAGCGCACACATACATGCACTTGCACAGATACTTATACCACCATAAAACTAGCAAAAATAAATCCAAGGCACCTCAAAACGTATAGTTATAATAAAACTTCATAGTTGGATTTTTTTTTCTGCTCATAATATATATTAGAAAAGTAAAAATACATGTTTTTTTTTTTTTTTTTTTTTTTTTTTAGTAGTTTTATATTATTTTGTACTACGCCCGCTTCGCTGGTCATTATATTTAAATGAATTTTCAAAAGAATTGGACCAGTATTTATTTTTTAGATCACATTATATATATATATATATATATATATATATATATAATTACATTGAAATCACTCTAAACCTCGCTTCGAATACCCACTGCCTACGGTAGCTATTTTTCCGCCCGCTCTCATCGGGTTCAGGTTTCCACTGCCTGCAGAAAGCCTTTTTCTGGGCATTTCAATATGGATATTTATTGACGACAGGTAGATCTTCTGTCATTTACGAACTACGATTTTAAATATGACTGTATCTCAGCAACTGTTAAATATTTTAGTTTTTAAACCATGTACTTTATAGTCCCCGCTACTTACACTATGTTACAATTTGGTTCTGACCAATATAACAAAATAAATAAAAAGTGGATTTTCTTTTAAACGAAATTAAATACATGAAAAACAAATAAATTTTAATCAGTTTAATGCTATATGCTACCATTTTTTTTTTCAATAATTGCAGCAAATAAAAAATAAAAACAATCTTTTAAAGGAATTAATTAAAAAATGAAAAATAAAAAGTTGTTATACTATAAAAATTATGCATAAACATAACTATTATAAATACATTTTTAAATTTAAAACTTAATATTCGTAATTTTTGTCTGCTGCATTATCATTTTCAATAAATATAATAAATTAAAAAAAGAAAAAAGACTTTGTCTTCAAATGAATGAATTAAATAAAAAATAAATAGCGTAATAGCCGTTGCTAGGATGCGCAGACGATTAACGTAAAACAATAAATCTATGAAAAATGAAACATAGACGCCATTATTTAAAATCGAAAAAAAATTAATTAAAAAAATTCAAATTCGAAATTCAAAAAAATCTTGATGAGTTGCACACCTGCAGGATCCAAACTACCTATATGACAAATTTAGAAGCTCTGCGATCAGTTGTGTGAGCACCAGAGCACAGACAGACACACACACACACACGGACACTTCTCTTTACTTATATAAAAGATTCTGATGGAAGAACCTTCGAAAAATAAAGGTGGTCTCGTGCGTGTCAGTATAGTTTTAAAAAAAAAAAGGTGTTCATTTAATCATTTTGCGCCATACTAACTTCAACAATTAAACGCAGAGAAAAGAAAGTTTTATATGTTAACTTTAAAATGGAACGATATTGGATCAAAATTTGGCTAATTCAAGCACTAATAAAGTACAACGCACTAATAAAGTACTAAAGGAATTGTTATTTCAACCATTGAGCCCCAATGCTTAGGTGTTTCTATCAGGACTGGGGGTTACATCGATGTAATGCAAAAATCGATCTATAGTTAAAATCGGCGATCCGATTTAAAGATAACATCTTCTACGAAATTTCGGAAGGACGATATTAGACGATGTAATGCAACATCGATTTAGAGATTACATCTGTGATGGAATTAGGAAATCCGATGTTATTAGCTAGGTATGAAATAACCTCGACGCGCTTCCGAGTTAATGCATCAAGGAAAGTTTTATGGATTTAGCGAAACTATTTAACAATAAGTGCAAAAGCCGTCTTACGATTTAGCGTTATATGAATTGTGCCGTGTACCGGCTTTTCATTTCATTTCAAAGGCGATATACCAGAGGCGATGCGCTTAATTCGGCTTGTCGTGTGCTCCGTTAATTCCAAAGGAGAGACAAAGTGCTGCGCTATGCTAAATCGGGGTGAAAAGAAAATACGATTTAATATGAATCGTAACTGTTCCAAGCTTTTAACTTCTTGTGGTTTTACAGAGACTCCAATTTGTTTGCTAAGTAGTGTTTTCTTTCTTTTTTTTAATAAATAATTATTTTTGGCAATTACAGTATGCGTTGTTGTAATAAATATTAACATAAATATGTAGATTTTTGTCATTAAATTAAATAGAAAAAAAATATATATATATGTATATATTTTACAATATTTAAGAATACAGTAAATCATGATAAAAATAGTTTCATGATTACAATATGACATATCTCTTTGTCATTATTATTATTTATTCAATAATTTGGCTTTGTCAGACACTTCCATTATTAGTATTTTGTAGGGAGGGGGGGGGGTTAAAGAATGTACGCAAGAACTTTTAATGGTCCTACTTTTAATGGTGCTCCTACTGCGTTCTTTAAAATACCATTAATAAGCTTCAAATATTAGTTTACAGAAGTTAATAAAATCTACAACGAAAAATACTATTAAAAGCAAACAGTTTTCAAAATCATTCCCGTCATTTAAAATTAAATTTTTTTTCAAACTTTGCTACCTGTTTCATCTAACGAATAAATTTGTCTTTATTTTATTATTATTATTATTATTATTATTATATTATTATTTATAGGCAAGTTGGATATTGACCGCCTGAATATAACGCATTTCGGCAATATGACGCAAGAAAGCAGCAATTTCGTTAATTTTTAGTAAAATGATAAAAATTTGGGAATAAGCTTTCAAAAATATTTTTCTAAGTTATTACTTAACTGGGCAGTTGGTTCAAAAATATCGCATAGAGTTTATCAATCGACGTGAAATTAAAAAAAAAAATTTTTTTTTAAAGAAAGCTGAAATTTAATTAACTGATTGTAGTAAAAGACAAATTTTATAAATCAAAATACAAAAATAAATATTTCATCATATATATAATTTTGAAAACACAGAAAGAGGGCTAAACAGTTAAAAAAAAAAAAAGAAAAGAAGGTTCCTATAAAAACTAACAATAACAAAAGTGCATCAGGGGACTAGGGTTGAAAATTAATTTGTTAAAAACTTTAAATAAACACCATAAAATGCTAAAAACTGGCAACAATTGTTTCGAGTCGAAATAAAACACGACCCTTTGTCAAACGAACAAAGTAGGCATGAGTGCTGAAAACAAAGCAGCAATGCACACTGCAAAAACTGTTGTGCCACAGGCCATTAAAAACTCTCTTTAATATCAATATTTATAACAACGCCCCCTAATGTTAATCATTCAGAAATGTTTAATCGATATAACTTTTCTTTATAAAAATTTTACATATGTAAAATTTTTGTAAAGAAATAAAGGCGTAATTTTAGCAATAGATGCTGAGTTATAACCGTATGGGAAATTGCAGAAAATGAGTAATAGCAGCACTACTTTTCGGTGAGTATACTATTGATTAAAAGACTTGAATATGTAGGAGGAGATAGGAAGGAGGTATTTTCTAAATCAGTGTTAAATCGATTTATTTCTATATCGCGATATTAGATGGAAGATAAATCGATTTATAGAATCGCTACATCGCCCAGTCCTGGTTTCTATTACTTCTCAAAGTTGCATGGATTCTTATACTTCGTTTCGAGCAACAGTTCAAATTATTTAAAAGTTGCCTAACATAAGAAACGTCACCAACAGCCTACTGCGTACTTCTAGAGCGACTTTAAATCCACTCAACCTCAACTATGCAGTCAGCAGAAAAATTATTGAAGCGCTAGCAATAATTTCTACTTAAAAGATAGGCATCTAATACTATTTTGATAAGTAAATATTTGTAAGTTGATGATAAAAATTAGCGATCAAACTAAAATATATATATATATATATATATATATATATATACATGAAAAGTGTGGATGTGTTATTCAGTAATTTTGCTGCTAACCGTATTGTGCAAGAAAATAAATAACACAACTAATTAACCCTTTCAAGGGCAGAGTAATTTTGTTCATTTTAAATTAACAGCCACTAGAATTTACGATCAATGTTATAAGAGAAGAAATAAATGAATTTCTTCCTTTAAGCTTTAAAAGTAAAATCCTGTAAAATATTTCTGGGATGAATTTTGCAGTTGAAAATTAAAATTAGGTGATTCTGTAGTGGCATCACCGCCCCTGAAAGGGTGATGCCCCTTAGTGTTGCTAGTGTTGAATTAAACAACACTAGCAAATTGAAATCGACAATTTGAAAGTAAAGGTAAACGCGAATATTAACGAAATTGCTAAGTTTCCTTATATTGCTCATTGTGCGATAAAGCTATTCGATCAAAGAGAACAGAGTTATCTGTTTTATTTTACCGTTAAAGTTATAGTTTTCTAGTGAGAATGAAATTAATTTTCAAAACAATTATTGGAAGTTTGTAAGAAGTACATTGGAGTTCGTCTAATTATCTTTTACCACAGAATGATTTAATTTTAAGTTAAAATCCTTAATGATATAATAAAAATTCCGTCATTGTCTTTCTTTTTGAAGACTGTTAAGGAAATCAACAATTTGAAAGTAGATAATGAAACATGGACTGCAAGGAGAGTGCTAGTTTTTCCAATATGTCTGACTGAGGGATCACATGTTATCTGATTTAATTGGATGTTTAAAACTTTAATTTTTGGTGAGAGTTAAATTAATTTTCAAAAAGTGTATTACATGTTTGTAGGAACTATATTAAAGTTGATGCCTTTATTTTGCTAAATAGAATGGTTTAATTTTTAACTAAAATTATTAATAGTACACTGAAATTTGTACCATTTCCTTTTATTTCTATACGATTGTTAAATAAAAAAGTTACAGTTACTATCAAGATGTTAACTGATAATTGAAAATAGTACATTTTAAGAGTAAATAAATTTATAAATGACTAAATAAAATAAAAATAAAAACGTAATGATCATTTTAAACAAGACTAAAAATGAATAATAAATAGCGAGTAAAAATGAAGAAGATGATTTTGATACAGTTTCTGATAATCTGAAGAAATAGCATCAGTTACAATTGTTCGTATTTATTTATTTATTTACTTTGCTTCTCGATACATTTACAACATTATGTATATATTTTAAACAGGTTCATAGCAGTTTTTAAAAGTTAAGAAACAAGAAGTTTTTTGACAATACCTTTAGCTTCTGGACTGCAAATTTTGATTTGTCTAACAAGAATGTCAAATCCCTTTCTTGTATTCTCTTTGTCACTTACAAATTTCAAAACCGTGTCATTCTGCGCAAACATGAAGACTCCTAAAAAATAAAATAATAATAATAATAATAATAATAATAATAATAATAATAATAATTAATGCGTTAAAACTGCATTTGGCTGATTTATTTAAAATGTATTTTTCGTGTTAAAATTTAAAACATTAGATATTTCACAATCACAATTACAAAAGTTGCAAAAAATCATGTTAATTATGTTATGAAAATATTTATTTTCTAAATTAAATTAAAATGCTTATTTTTTAAATATTGATGTTAAATCTTGAAATCGCAATTATATACAGAAATTATAGTATAAACATACATCAGTCTTAAGATAATTAATATTATTCACTGTATTTTTAAATAATAACGTTAAAAGGTTATAAAAATGAAATTGTAATAACTAGAAATAATTCCAATATAATTTACAATTATTAACTCTTTTTAGGATAAGTCCATTTTTTTTTTTTTTTTTCAAAATAAATAAAACAAATTTATACCTGTATATAATTCACATGAGTCAAAATAAGGAATAGTTGTTCTATTAATAATAATATTGTCATAGATTATAGTGGACTTAAAAATAAAATATCAAGATTTTTTTAAATTAATAATTATAATAATTAAAAGCACTTACGTTTAAGAAATAGTTTTGAGCTATACATTTTTCGAAAGTAATATTTCATTATTTATAAAATGAATATCAAAGTTAATATTTACTTTTAAAAAGATTGAATTAAAATTATAGGTTAAAATTATTAAAAGTGACATTCACAAATCACGCGTCCTGACATGGAGTATAAATAAAATTATTTTATCCGTGATGTGAAACACTTTTACGTTAAACTTTTTGTAAAAAAAATCTTTTTTTCTAAAATTAATCATTCTATTATTTAACCTCTACTATTTTACTCTCAAAATTGACCGTTGGAGATAACTTGTACGTTGATCATCTTTTATTTATGCATTCAAAAGGCCTAAATTACTATTGGTTAAACCTATAAGACGCTAAAAACATGTCCAGTTTCTGAGGGATTTATTTATGTATTTATTTATTTTTACTATTTAACTGAGATGTGGTCACAGCTAAATATTATGCTACATAGAGAACCTCTACGCTTACTAACATATGACTAAATTTTCAATAAAAATAACATCAAAACACCAGTAAATCTAAACCCCACACAGATTTGTATACTCTACAAATTCATAAATTCATAGTTGCCAAATATTATGTTTTTTTTTTTTTTTCTTTTTTTTTTTGTAACCAGTGATTTTATATAGGGTAGGTGCTCCAGTGATTGGCATGCTCCAGTAATTGACATCTATCCCGAAATAATTAATAAATAAGAAAAATTACAAAATAATATATTTTACGTATAAAAATTTTAACATTTTATATCAAGCACTGGAACATAGGGGGCCAGTTACTGATAAAAGTAAAAACTGGTAGTGCCAATTACTGGAACAATGAAATGTTATTAAATGTATATATTTTAACATATATGTGGATCTAGATGTCTTTAATACCATGTGTACTAACTTAAGATTTCTAAAAATATTTTCTGATGACTAGAACATTAAAAACATCAGAGATTGCTCTAAAAGTGTCAATCACTGGTGCACTTACCCTATATATATATATACATAAATTTGTAACAATTTTCTGTGCTTAAATAAGCTAAAAATGATTACTTAGAAAAACTGATGTTAAAAAGCATTGAAGCATGCTAATAAATATGTCAATTGTGAAATATATTCAATAGAATTGACAAAAATATTTTTTTCGAAAGTAAAATGTCTTTTTTGTTTTTACCCTGTACATTAATCCCCTTTCGCCCCAAATGAGAAAGTTTGAAAAAATTAAAACTTAAAACACATGAAAGAATGTATCGCTGAATATATAATACAATCTACTACTCACGCACGGCATTGTCAGCGATTTTGCCACAAATCTTCGTCTCATCCACTTGCAAATAGTCATAACTGCAATTATCACTTGGTTCGAGATCAAATTTTTTAAAAGTGAGCTCCAGTCCACACACGTTTGATAATTGTCGAATCACTCTCCATTCACACGATCTTCCAGGTGGATAATTGTTAGGAAATTCCGGACTTTGTAGGCTGAATTCAGTTTCAGTAAATATTCCACCGCAGTATGATACTGAAAAAAAAAAGTCGTTTTTTACAACATGATCACGTTTTTGCTTTGAAGTTTTCAACTTCACACTTTTAAAGTGTTCAAAAGGAAATATAAGAACTGCAGAATCATGCAAATTTGACGGGAATAACTAAATATTTATTCTCTCTTTTTTTTTTTTTTTTTTTTTTTTTTTTTTAAGAAAAATGATGCACCAGTATTTAGTAATACTATGTAATGCTACCAAGTGTTGCTAAAATGTAAGAAATTTTTATTTAACATTTACCACTTATTTTGAAGAATAGTGTTTGATACATATGAAAAATTATTAGAGAAATATACAATTAGACAAACACAAAAAAAAAAAAAAAAAAAAAAAAAAAGCTATGGATAATGGCTACAGAAGTTTGTACAGGCTGGCAACACTAAATTCTACTTTCTATTTCCTTGAATGATTGGTTCATAAAAGTGAATAAAAGCGCTAGCAATTGTTGTTAATCAAGTTACTGGATTTCAGACAAGGAGAATTTGGTTAATTCTAAGAATAAGAAACAATTCTTACCTTTCCCCATACTAGAAATTGTACTTATTATTTATTATCTTAAGATAACATGTTATATGTAAATATAAATATTATAGCAGAAAAATAATTTTTCGCTAAAAGAAGCAGTGTCTATTTTAGTAATTGACAAATTATTTAATATTTAGATTTCACATCAGGTGCATCGTTTAACAAACAAATTATACCACATTTCTGAAAAATATTTTAAATATGTGCAAATTTTATTTTTCAGACACATAAAAAAAAAGTGAACTTTCTACACTGAAAGTTTAAAATATATACATATAATTATACGTATAATGGCAATTTTCAATAAAATAACATGTCTAATGGTATAATAAATTACGAACGATATAAAATAACATTGAGAATAAATCCGTGGTTTTTTTTTTAAACTCATTATATGAATACTATTTGACAGGTAAAACAACCCTAAATATGACCTCAAAAAAAAAAAAAAAAAAAAAAAAAAAAAAAAACAACAACAACAAAAAAAAGATAGAAAGAAAACAGTTCGACAATGTTACGCGATGCAGAAAAGAATATTATAATGAATACTGATAGTTTAATTTATAGTTGACAACATTTCTAATCCATTCTTTAGCATTAGTAAAACCAGCTAATTTTCCTCCTTTTATTTATTTATTTTTTTTTTTAATAATCATTTTCTTCTTATTTAATGGTAATTACGTATTGAAGAAAATTACTCTACAAAAAAAGTATAGTGAAGACAAGGCGGACACTGACAATGTTCCAGAATGCAATAGGAATCCGTACATATCTGGATTAATGGCGCTAAATAAAAACTTCACTTACATGAACTACATGTAATTGATATTTTTGTATTTGATTTCGTTAAAATCTTGCTACATATAAATCGATAGTCATTGCTTTATTTCATTTTAAGGTTTATCAGTCCATTATTCCCAGAAATTGCAAAGAATCGCTAATTCCATGCAGTTTAAATTGTTATTTATACATGCTTCGAAGAATGGGTGACCAAGAACAACTTACTTAGATTCTTATATAGAGTTCTTAATGGAACACCCAAATGAAAATTTTCCTTATATGAAGATTCAAAAATCATAATGAAGTGAAACTATGACTGACGAATTTTTACATCAAAAAATGGGCAGATAGCTTCTTCTTCTAGTAGTATGATATTTGAAGCAACATTCATATCCATCGTAAAAAGAGAAATCAGCCAATTATATCTAACTGTTTTTCCAGAAAAGATCTTACTCCGCCGACAAATCATAACAAGATATATATGTATTTATTTAAACCTTAAAATATATTTTTCGAAAAAATAAAGAATAAAAAAAAAAAAAAAAATATTCTGACGTTTCTAGAATATTATTGCTATAGGAATAAGTTAAGCAGCATTAAAAAATGTTGAAAATTTGTCTGTGTCAGATAGTGTAAAAAAGAAAAAAAAAAAGTTATAGCTAGCGAACATTTTGCATATTTATTTAATGAGAGGGGGGGGGGGGGGAGCCCTTAAATTATGTATGGACTGAATTTTAAGATGCAGTTAAAAAAAAAAAAAAAAAAAAAAAAAAAAAAAATCACAATTCACTATTCTTAAAAACAATCAATAAATTAAAATAAAATAATATAAATAAAATTATTTGAGGAAATGTTGTGAAATAGAATTAACGAATAAGCGCTGCAGTCTTTTATTCAAATTGTTTTCTAAAAATTTCCCTGGAATAATTTAAATAAATAAATAATACAA
Source organism: Salticus scenicus (assembly GCA_963930645.1). Lineage (NCBI taxonomy): Eukaryota > Metazoa > Arthropoda > Arachnida > Araneae > Salticidae > Salticus > Salticus scenicus. Next base: position 94,811,791 of record OZ005648.1, on the reverse strand, counting down.
AAAAAAAAAAAAAAAAAAAAAACTGCCTCATAAGAAAAGAAATAAAGTAAATAAATCGGAAGTGTAATAGATATTAGCATAATTTATTATAATTTTTTTTATTCATATTTTATTTCATTTATTCTTATAAAAAAATAATAATAAAAATAAAAAAATTCAAAGAACAAAAAATAAAAATAGAGTTAGATCGTTCAAAATTGGTTTCTAGAGGTTTTCGATACTTACAAATCAATTGCGGATATTTTCGACTTTGTAAAATTATTAGGAGGGGCTATGGGCAAAAACAAATAGAAATACAGTTAGGCCGTTCAAAATTGGTACAGACAGGATTTAAAGGCCTGCAAGTTGAATGGGGATATTTTCGAAAGTGTAAAGTTATTTATTAGGAGGGGCGAGAAGGGGGAGGGGAGAGGGGGGGGGGGCAAAAAAATAAAAATAGAGTTAGATCGTTCGAAATTGGTATATAGAGGTTTTCGATACTTACAAATCGATTGCGGATATTTTCGAATTTGTGAAATTATTAGGAGGGACGGGAAGGGGGTGGTGCGGTAAGAGGGGCTATGGACAAAAACAAATAGAAATACAGTTAGGCTGTTCAAAATTAGTACAGACAGATTTTAAAGGCCTGCAAGTCGAATGGGGATATTTTCGAAAGTGTAAAGTTATTAGGAGGGGCGAGAAGGGGGAGGGGAGAGGGGGGGGGCAAAAAAAATAAAAATAGAGTTAGATCGTCAAAATTGGTGTATAGAGGTTTTCCATACTTACAAATCGATTGGGGATATTTTCGAATTTGTAAAATTATTAGGAGGGGCGGTAAGGGGGGGGGCTATGGGCAAAAACAAATAGAAATACAGTTAGGCCGTTCAAAATTGGTACAGATAGGTTTTAGAGGCCTGCAAGTCGAATGGGGATAATTTCGAAAGTGTAAAGTTATTAGAAGGGTAGGGAAGGGGGGGCAGAGGGGCAAAAAAAATAAAATAGAGTTAGATCATTCAAAATTGGTACATAGAGGTTTTCGATACCTACAAATCGATTGCGGATATTTTTGAATTTTTAAAATTATTGGGAGGGGCAAAAAAATAAAATAGAGGTAGATCGTTCAAAACTGGTGCATAGAGGATTTTGATACTTACAAATCGATTGCGGATATTTTCGAATTTGTAAAATTATTAGGATAGACGGGAGGGGGGGCGAAGGGGGAAAATAATAGAAATAAGAGTTAGAGCATTTTGGGAATTTTTGCCGAAGACAGTGAGAACCCGGTGCGATATTTTTCCTAATCAGATTTTGTTTCTCTTTTTTTTTTTTTTCACGTGATAAAAATTAATGCAATTCTGAGAATTCAGTAATTATAATGATTCATTTAAAAATAGGGACCAGCGAAGCGGGCATCGCCTGCTAGTTTAATATATATCTATAAACGAATGTTATAAAAACTGCTTAAAAAAAAAAAAAAAAAAAAAGGGATAAACAAGAAGGAAAAGAAAAATATTTCTGATTTTTTTTTTTCCAGATTATATCTAGGACATATTGTACACCGTTTTGCATTTGTAATTTGAACTAGAAAAACAGCTACTTAAATCTTTGAAGCATAGTAGTATGTATTTTATATTTTATACCACCATGTTTTTATTTTCAACTGGGGCTCATCCCGGAATTTTTTCTTTTAAACAAAATTTTCTTTTTAAACTTGCCTACCAGTGGCCGAGCGTAAAAACACTAAGAAAATCTAAAGTACATTTATTTCATTCATAATTAAATACTTAAAAAAAAAAAAAAATCGAGAACTCAAGATAACGGAATCACGAAACATAGAAAGCATATAAAAATCTGTCAATTAAAAATATATAACTTTTACTTAATTTTCACTAAATATCGAAACATCTGTATAACATATGCATGCTAGAAAGCATTTTCTTCGCCAAAATTATAATTTTTTTTTAGTTCTGAAAAGGTTTCCATATTCTTATTAAATCAAGAAACATACGATATGTATATATTTGTCGATAGTTTATTAAATATCTGACGATACAGAACAGTGGGATCCTAGAATGTATCAAAAGTTAAATAAGGATAACATTTAACAATAAAAAAAATCTGGCACATGTAATAAATTTCTTTCTTCCTTTAATTTTTTCTTTTCTTCCTTTCTTTCTTTCTTTTTTTTTTTTTTTTTTTCTTTTAATGAGTTTCTATGTATCACATTTTTTACAAAAGGAATTTATCCAAGTAAACATCAAAATTTTTAAGAGGAAATATTTAAAAAATATACATCTGAAGTCACTGAGTCCAAGTAGTGATCTTGCACAACATCATGGGCATTCTTTAAAGAAAAAAAAATGTCGCAGTAAATGTAAACGAGAAGAATATAACAACACGAAAACATAGGATCATTTCGTAAATTAACACCCACAGCTTAAAAAAAGAGGGTAAAAACAAACAATATAAAATTGTTCTGTCAACAATAGGGATTTACATTCAGTTCTAATACAGATGGAAGAGGAAATGCAGATAGGATCAAAAGAAGGGTTAAAAAACGTGATTAGCATAATTTATTCCTCTGAACGTATGGCTGCAGCAAAATAATAAAATTCGATATAATACTATACATTAACCCCTTAACCATCTCGTAATTTTAAAGAAAATGGTAACAAAAAAGGGTTTTTTTTTTTTTTTTCCTTTTTTTCTTTAAGAAAATTGTATAAAATGAAGTGTATGAACAATATACGTATTCATTTTTAATTTTAATTTTTGAAATGTTTTGAAGCTTGAAATCAAGAAAATTTAATTTTGCAGAAAAACCAACAATGACGGTTATTATAACTGAGCGTTGGTTTTCCAGTAAATAGAAAAAAAAAAAAAAAAAAAAAAAGATATGTGTTTTAAACATGAAAACATACTTTTATGAAAAGACTTTTACGTATAATACAACACTATACGTACATTGGTCTCAGATTCGTTATCCGAACTTTCATAAATATCAGTTATTTCCGTATCATACTTATAATCAGATGCATTTATACTAAAGTTAGAATCCGAGTCACTTTGTGATTCTGATTACATAACGTACACAATATTAAAAATAAATAAATAAATAAATAAAATAAAATCCCACAGCGCCCAAAACTACATACATTCAAAAGCCTAACTGAGCTAAGATTAAAAAATAAGTAATAGAAATACTTGAAATTGCATAGTACTATTCTAACAGTTTAAAATGAACCTACTATCTCAAATTTCATTTTAAATAGTCTGTTACTTCCATCTAGAATGTAAGATAAGAAATAAAAAAATTTCCAGGTATCATAAGTTGTATGTTTTGCTATCATTTTAGTGCGTTACTTCTGAACATTCCAGCCCGGAAATATCACGGGCACGAGAAATAGAGAGTGAAAACGCCATTTTCGCGGGAGCGAGAAGGAACTATAATAATCTATATAAATTCACAATAAAAACTAATTATGAAAAGTATGTATAAAATAAAATTGCTGAATTCAAATCCAAAAGATAAATAAGTGTTGTGCGGTAGTGTTAAATTGATCGAAATGAATAATCTAGTCTTCTAGTCCTCGTCATTTTTCTAAATTCATTTCAGTATTGTCGGTAATTTAAGAACAAAAAAAAACTGCTGTTGTAGAATTTGCATTTAAAATACACTGTAAAAAATTCTGTAAAAGAAAAAAAAAATATCTTTCAAAGAAAAAAACAGTTTTTCTAAATCCCCCCCACCCCCACCCTCAACCTCAAATATACAACAATATAAGGGTTTTCAGTTTCGAGTGGCATTTTAAAATTTACGTTTTGGAATCTTGAAATATAGACACAAACCAAAGAAATAAAATAAAAATTAATAAATATGCTAGAAAACAAAAATGTTCAATCCATGGAAAATAAAATTCTGTCAATTTAAAAGGAGATAAAAAAAAAAAAAAAAAAAAAAAAAAAGCACCTGTCAGCTTGTGTGACAGTAAAAAACCTAATATTTAAAAGAAAAATCTATTCTTTTAACGGGTTTTACTTATTATTATTATTATTATCATTTAACAAACAATTAATTTTGTATAATCAATAAATGTATCGTAACGATACTTGTATCTTCTCTCAGTGAACATCATGGTGTAACGCTGAAATATCTGGCTGGCTACGAAGCAGAATATCGTGAGTTCAAAACCCATCAAGGGAAGTTGCTAAAAGTCATTTTAGCTAACACGTTGGCAGCTAAGCTATAAAGATAACTCATAGTTAGCTACGATTTATCTCGTAGCTTTTGGCAGTCAATGCGTTAAAATTTACAGAGGGGTATTATTATTATTGTTGTTGTTGTTATTTTACTACTCTAAAAAAAAAAAAATAAAATAAAATAAAAAATAAAAATAAATAAAAGATGGTTAAAAGACAATTTTTTCCGTGAAAAACAAGGTTTTTTACAATTAAAAAGAATTAAAGTACGCCAAAAAAAGATTTTTTTTCTTTTGTTTGTTAAAAATACAGTTTTTCTGGTACAACAGCATAGACAGATATTTCTGCTAAATTGACAATTTTTTTATTTTTTATTTTACAGTGTACCTAAGAATCATTAATAGGATTGGATAGCTCATTTTTCGATAGCCCAAGAAGAATACAGTTTTTAACCCATATTTCTGTGATCATTAAACTTAAAAAAAAAAAAAAAAAAAAAAAAAAAAAAAATGTATGTCACATAAAGCTTGTGAAACACATTCGGGAAAAACTTTGACGGTATCTTCGTTCAACATCTAAAAATTAACCTTAGGTATCTATATTGATTAAATTACGTTTATTATTCGTAAATGTTTATACAATTAACTTTAAAATTGTTTTTAATTTAGCAATATTTTCGTTTCAAATAATGTATTCTTAATTATTCATATGTTCATGCGTCTATTTGTATGATTAGTGATTTTATTTGCTTTATTCATTTTATTTTTTACTTTATTTTTATTCATTCATTTTTATTTATTTCTAACAGTTAAATTATAAGCATCTCTCTTTAAATTATTCTCATTCTTTTTAAGTTTTAAGAAATACTTAATAACAATAAACAATGCGATAACAATGCGATAATTGAAACTGCTTTGTAAAATATGGTACTTGATAATTTTTACTTTCGATTTAAAAATAATAATAAATAACTTAGGTAGTTTTTGATAGAACAGAATTTTGTGTTAATATGCTACAAAAGCTTTTGGAGGTAAAGGTTTTCCGTCCGCCAAATAAATATTTCGATATAACTAAATCACCATCATCATCATAATTTTTATGATATATTTCTTGCATACACTTGATTTATATATTCCTATGTAATAATAATTTAAAATAATCTGGTGTGTCACTCACACGACTGTCTCTTACACTGAAATTTAATACTATAAATACAGGTTGCAGATTAATAGGTATTATAAAGAGTACTGTTATGTAAACCTGTGTTCAACAATTCGTATTAGGCTTCTGAATAGTATTATATAATAATTAGTTCTGTGTGAGGGGGGCTACCGCCCCCCTTAACCCACCGTTTCATTAATGCACCTACATTTATATAGAATTTAATTCGATTATTAAAAAATAATTCTGTTTTTAAAAAATAATAAAATTTAAAATAATAATAATTTTAAAATTATTATTTAAAAAAATTATCTTTTATGATAATGCAGACGATTTCCATATTAGAGAGGTAGTATAACACCAAATATCCAAAAAAAGTCCATTTTATTCTCGAAAAAAAAAAAAAAAAAAAAAAAAAAAAAAAAAAAATTTTTTTTTTTTCGTTAAAAATAAAAAAAATCGATAACTTTGTTTTAAATTATCGCAGATCGATGGTTCAACCATTCGTTTTAAAGGTATTGGCGAGCTCTTTTGAAAGATACCCATCATGAAAATTTACTCTCCTCGAGGGGGGACTTCCCTCCCAGGGGGGAGGCGAGGAGCCTACATACACAAAAAAATTTTCCCAGTTAACTATCTCTATTACAAAATATATATATTTGTTTCATTTGGTTTAGTGCAATCTAGAGACGTTAAACTCTACTTACCTGCAATTTCCCCCATAGACGTAATGTATTAGAATTCTCTTGATTGTCCCTGTACACGAACCATTTGCTTGATCTTAACGAAAATCTTACTGTAGCATCCCTATATGATACACATTTAGAATACCAAGTTTGAACTTTTTGCCGTTTTTGAGATATGCTGATAACAGACAGACACACAGACACACACACAGACAGACTCACACACAGACACACAGACATACACACAGACCATTTGCTAAAAACATGTTTTTCGTATTCAGGGGACCTCAAAACGTGTAAATATAACAAAATCTCGCGTTCGAAAATTTGACCCAAAAACAATACTTTCTCTACCTTATGGGTAAGAGAAAGTAAAAAAAAAATCTATTTTAAAATAAATTTTTCGGCTGTTATACTTGAAAGCTGTTTTAATTTCGAGTCAAATAACAAATATTCTTGCTCTACAAATTGGCTTTCCTTCTTCCTACGATAAAGGACCGTATTACTTATGAACAAAATGTGCTTACATGCGTTAGTATAGATAAATTGACGACACTGTTGTAATCTTGTAATTTCTGAGGCTCGCGTAACATAAGAAAGTAAATGAAATAGAAAACATCATTTTATACGCCTGTTGAACACGAAGAATAGCTTACATAAGGTTGTTACAGTTCAATAATTCTTTGAGCTGTTGTTCGTGCGCGAAGTTTTATCGTAAGACCCTCCTTCCCGATTTTGGCATCTTTTAGATTTTCTTTTTCCGCTTGAAAATATTCATGTAGCATCGGAAAAGGTGCTAATTAGGAAAAAGATTTATTCCGTTTATAATATCAGAGGTTGCGGATAATTTTGATAGGAATTTCTTAAGTTAATGTCCAGTATTTTCATGAAATTGAAGGATAATCTTCTTTTTTTCTTTACTTTTTTAATAAACTAATCATTGTATAGCTATTCCCAAACAAAGTAAAACTAAATAATTATACTATTAAAAAAAAAAAAAAAAAAAACTAAAAAACACGCTTTTATTGAAATGTGAACTAAAAAGCTTAACGATCGATTTGTATGTATATCTGTTATTAACATAACTTAAAAACAAATAACTGCAGAAATATATGTTTAGATTATTGAAATGCAGGGCAGGAGAAAGTCGTGTGATTGACACACCAGATTATTGACATACTTTTAAATCTTAGATAAATAAATAAATAACTTTAATTCTTGCCTTTTGACGTTATAAAAATACTGTGCCACATGCGATACCGTTTCATATATATAGATTTCTTGTTTGCCTCTGGAACCTGCCCTTGATGATAAAAGGCACCTGGAAACATTTGTATATAGTATTGTCATTGATTATGAAGTCATGTGCAAAATTCCAGGTCAATCGGAAGACCAAAAGTGGTCGAAAATTGACTTGCAAGATTCCGTTACATACATTAATAGTTACATCATATCAAGTTAATAAAAGCATGTTAAAAATGGCTTTAAGGTATTAACATACTTTAGTTTATAAACAAGACGGCAATGTGAAAGGCAAGCATTACCTCAAAGACAGCAATAAAACGTGTTTTTTTTTTTTTTTTTTTTTCTAAATTGCATCTCTGGAAAAGTAAGGAAAAAAATGTAAGGAAATGTTTCATGTAAGGAAAAAAAGCTTATATTGTAAAAGTTTCTTCTTTTGCTGTTTTGTAGAATACTTTTCTGGATGTAATCGATAATTTTAAAACTGATAATGCGAAATTATTATTATGTACATGGAGATGTGTGTAAATTTTAGGACACTGTAATATATAGATGCATAAGCTTTTAGGGGTGATTGTCAGTGTCACTCATATAGCTGATTAAAGTATGGAATATTACGCACAATAAATACGGCTGATTGTGATATACCAATGTTACTGTCTGTTTATATATAGGATGTCCCTAAGTCTGTAGACATTTTAAAAATTCATAACTATTGTATGAATTGATAGAATTGTATGTAGTTTGCGAAAAATCATTCTCGTGAAAGAGGATTTTTTTTTTTTTTTTTTTTTTTTGTTAAGAAAAAAATATAGTTAATTTTTTTGTCGATGGTAGTTAGATAAATAGTTAACTTTTTCGCACGGTTGTGAAAGAAAAATATGCAAATGAAAGGCCTATAAATTGCACAATTTTGCGATTAGAACACTTTATTTCTTATTTTGCCCCCTACTTCTGCTTACATGGAGTTATACTTTTGATGCTGACTTGGTGGATAAAGAGTTATAGGTGAAGGTGTTTTCCTTTAGGTAAAAACCGCCGACTGAATCTACCGTTAGCAGTGTTATAACTCGTTTGAAAACAGTAATTTGTGGTGATGACGGACACATAGAATAGGATTCATATGCCTGTAAATATCTGTATGCGAATAAGTACAGCTTTTTCATGAAAATGTGAGCGCCTTCTATCGACAAATAGCTTAATAATAATTATTTATTTATTTCCATCCCCCCCTCCGAAAAAAAAAAAACTCCTTTCACGCCAATGATTTTTTCGCAAACCGCGTTCAATTCTATCAATTCATTCAACAGTTATGAATTTTTAAAATTTCTACAGACTTATGGGACACCCTTTATATGTGAATAAATGTTATCAAATTTTCTTTTTATTGTAAATAAAGCAATCAAGATTGATAGTTATAAGACTTTTCAGAGGGTTGTAAGTTAACCTCTCAAGAGATAAAATTGGCACAGCGGTTACAAGTTGTGCACGACCATTGTAACTCATATAGGGTAAGTGCACAAGTGATTGACACTTTTAGAGCAACCTCTGATGTTTTTAATGTTCTAGTCATCAGAAAATATTTTTAGAAATCTTAAGTTAGTACGTATGGTATGAAAGACATTCAGAACCACAAATATGTTAAAATATATACATTTGATAACAATTATTTTTTTTTATGAATTTTTATTTGACACCCACTCAATGTTCCAGTAATTGACACTGTCAGTTTTTCATTTTCAGTAATTGACACCCTATGTTCCAGTGTTTGACACTGCTAGTTACTCATTTTGCCAGTTATTAGCACCCCATGCTCCAGTGTTTGACATAAAATGTTAAAATTCTTATGTATAAAATATATGATTTTATTATTTTTATTATTTTATTATTTTCGGGATAGATGTCAATTACTGGAGCATACCAATCACTGGAGCACCTACCCTATGAAAAAACAAAAAATCGAAACAACTTTTATAGAAATTCTATGAAATATCACGTTTAACACTTAATACTGATTCCTGACACAAAATTATACTGTTTCCATTTTGATACATAATTATTTAACAAGTAGGGAGGTTATACTGTACTTTTACTTTTCACGATGTGCATACTAGCTATATCTCGAAATGTATGATATTGCCTTTAAACAAACTTGATATGCAATTTACTTGTAACAAAAAACTATACTGGCTTGAATTTTCGTTTTATTATGTAAAAAATAGTGCACATAAGAATTTCATTTCCAACTGTACTTCAGCGGTTGAAATTTAACAGATTTATAATTAAAATTCATAATTCTTTTTTCATATATTCCTTTTACAGCATATTTAAATTACCTATAATAATAAGGAGAGAAAACTGACCTATTTAATTATTACATCTACTAAAACTGCAAAGGCATTTACTATTCTTCATCATTTGAAATGCCTCCTTCATCTATCACGGTTACAAATAAATTAACTATGGGTTTCATATTGTTAAAAACTATTCCAATCCGATAAACATTTATAAAATTAGGGAAATTATATATATATAATTAACTATCACAATAAGATTAATTCAGTTGAAATTTTTATTCTATAATTCCTTCCAAATAACTTTCAATGTATTTTTTTTTTTTTTTCTTGTAGCTGTTTGATAAAATTTATATCTGAGTACATATGCTAATATTTTAGTATAATACTTATTATTTTTAAAGTAAAATTTTAAATTGTTCATAAGAGTTATTTTTGGAGGTTAAAGATGCTAAAAGATTTGTCGAATTCGTGCTCAAGCTACACTGTAAAAAAAAACGGGTGAAAAACTGCATAATCTGCTGTAAATTTTTCGCAAGCTGTGGAAAAACAGCATTTTAGGTTTTTTACTGTAATTTGTGAAATCGTCTGCTGATGTTTTATATCTGGTTGTTCTACAGCTGCGTGCGCCATTATTTTATAATCCAGAGATTCCGACAAAAGGAAGCTGAAACTTCAAGCAGGTGAATTTTAATTCCTGCTCTTCGATTTCTGGTAAGTGCAATTTTAATTGTTTTGTATTCTTTTATTGTTATAAATGTATGAGACTTATATACTTGATTCACAAAGATCTAGTCATAAATCGTCCATTATTTTATACAACCTATTGTATAATTATTAAGTACGATAGAAATTCTTATCATGACATGTAAATTTTTATATTATTTGTTGAGAGAAAATACAATATAATTTTTACTTAATCAGATTATTTTGCCTACTGTATTATTTGTGAAAGTTTATAGATTTCTTGTTCTATTTTAAACACTGTTTTTATTATTGGTTCCAAACTTATGGAATTAGTATGTATAATACAAACGTGAATTTTAAAAGAGATTTTTAGAATTTTTTTCTTTTTTCCGTCATTTTTTTTTTCCTCAAGCAATGTTAAACTCGTCCTATTTTTGAAAAAGGTCGTTTTAAGTTCATCGAATTTCGTTTAGAGTTAGTTTTAAATTTGCTTATTTTTGTCAGGTCTTTCATATTAAAAATGGCGACTTTTATAGGCTTAATTTTCAGAATTGAATTCCTTCCTGAAATTATTTCTCTCTCTCTCCCTCTCTTTTTTTTTTTTTTTCCCCAGTTTAAAGCAGAGATATTTAATTTATTACTCTCGAAACTACATTTAAATTATGATTTTCTTACTGTGACTTCAAGCAAAAGTTACGTTTCTATTTATTTCTCGGAAATTTTACATTAATAACATATATCTCAAAATTTAATACGAATTGGCCCATTGCATGAAAAAATAATGAATTAATGATTGAGTTTTCTCAAAATTTTTCATCCTTTTCACAATTTAAAAATATTTTTCCGCATTTTTTTTCCTTGTATATGAAACATTTTGCTCAAAATGAAGTGTGAAATTCATTGCACAAGATTTTAAAATGTTTCAAAAAAAAAAAAAAAAAAAAATGGGAACGTCTGATAAAGATTTTATTTTTATTTTTATTTATTTATTTATTTGTTCATTTGATTGTTTTATGGACTAGCGTTCTAAAAGGTGATTCCATCTCACCTCAGGAAGTCTGATCACCATCATAGATTATTAAAAAAAAAAGTTAAATAAGTAATAAAAAGATCATTACTAAGTGAAATATCTCTAAACTTTTTCCCCCTAAAAGGTCTTTTTATTTACGTAACTATTTTTCTAAAATATTGTGCAAAATTTGTAACAATTTCTTTTCCTATGTGTATATAAATCAGTGGTTCAGAATAATCTTTTAAACAAACTAAGATATCATTGTTCCTGAATAAATATTTTGATATGCCTTACAAAGAAGGGGAAGAGACAGTATCTTGTTATTCGTGACAAGCAGATGTCTCATTCTGGGTATTAAACAATTTTGAACAAAAACCTTTAATCATTTTTGTGGAAAATGAAGTATATATCAATTTAAAATAAGTTGAAAAACTAAATAACAATGTTTATTGGGTTAATAATTGATTTATTTAGCTTGTGAAATATTCTAATGAAATGTTTATGTCATGTAAACAATAAAAATTGTTTGCTAAAAGCGTGTGTTGAGTGTCCAGGTACTGAAGCTGTTACAGCAGCAACATTTGATTTCGATGAAGAGAAATATGCATTATGTGTTATATGGGAAGATGGGGACTTAATAAAAATGCATGTGCTTTCAAGAAAATGTAAATTGAATTACGGGGTTAAAAAGAAAAAAAAAAGGTGTGCCGGTGTTGGGGTTAAGACAAATTGACTGCGCTGTGTGCCTTATGGTCTAAGGAGAGCGCCCTCACCAGTTTTTTTTTTTTTTTTTTTCCTCCAGAGTCCTAAATCATATTTACGCAAGTTTTGAAGAAAACTACTGGAAATTCGGAACGTCTAGGCAGACGAGCGCGACCTGCGGTCGAAATTGTCACCTTACGTCTACCAGCTTTCAAAGCAGAACCTCTTGGCCACTGGTGGATCGGGTTAAAGCTGGCATTTCTCATAATTATATAAGAAAAATTAATAGAAGGAAATTATTGGGGAAAGCTAATGATAAAAGCAGATTTTATTCTACCAATAAATTTTGATTTTTATGAAAATTGGTCAGTTTTTCTGCCAAATGAAATAAAAAATTAAATTATAGATGAAATTAAGAAGTTATCTATTATGCATAATGTTGCGTGTATACATACATATATAGCCCTATGCTGTTTCTCTGTGTGTAATATTTTCAAAGGTAAAACACAATTCATTTGAGGTTATTGTTTTCTAAATGAATTTTTTTTTTATCTCTTTTATTTCAGGTGCTTGGTGAATATCAACCCGAGCATGGAAAATAAACGAAGAAAAAATAGCATTAAAGATGGATTCATGCCCTGCGCGTTGTAATTGTTGATGAATAACCTATCTAATTATGAATGGTTTTGATATGTAAATAAATGTCATACAAAATTTTTAATAAATGTATATACGTTCGTTTAAAAATTAAACATTTTTAATTGCAGTTTTCACGTGATATTGCTGTAATTATGTTCCATATTAATGTTTTATATAATTGCCTTTTAGCTTCGTTTTACATGTAAATGCAAGAATAGTATAAATAAAATATTGAATTTTCATTAAAGCTTAATAAAAAAAAAAAAAAAGAAGAAGAAGAAGAAGAAGAAAAAGAAGAATGGAAAGGGGAAAGGAGGCTTTAGATTTTTTTTTTTTTTTTTTTTTTAAAGAAAATAACTCATAAATTTTCGATTTTTTTTTTTTTTTTTTTTTTTTTTTTGAGAAAATAACTCATAAATTTTCCATTTTTTTTTCTTTTTTAATTTTCAACATATATGGTAAGTAAGTTGAAAATTTTCAATCAAATAAATTCAATATTATCTTTATTCTGCAAATAGAAAAGATTTTAATTTAGTTGTTTATTTTATTTTTTTTTTCTTAAGTATCTTTTTATAATTTTGATAATATAGAAAACATATGAAAATACAGTGTAGCATAGATAATATAAAAATTTTTACAAAATATTTTTATGCTGTTCTGTATCTAATTCTATGCTGTACCTAATAGGTATAGTTTCGGAAAACTATGTATGATTGAATATTTCATGTTCTTAAGCTGCATATGAGGCGTTCTAAAAGAAACAAAAGAAAAACTAAATAAATAAAACTCTGTAAAAGTTCAGTATCTCTGCCAGTAAGGCATGAATTTATAAAAATTACACATGAAAGGGAAAGGTGTAAAAAAGAAAAAAATATGTAATAATAAGATACCAAACTCTCATAATAGTTAAACTGTTCTGAAATCAGAGAAAAATTCTCAGAAATTATACTTTTACAGAGTAATTGTTTTTTAATAAAATTTGCAGCAATTTTTTGCTGTGGAATTAACAAGGGAAAATGCCATAAAATTTACAAAATGACACAAAATATTAGAAAAATAAATAAATAAACAAAATAACATCAAAAAGTTATATAAAGTCTACAAATGTCTATATAAATATGAATAAAACACTAAATATAATGAAACACTGATTTATTTGTTAAAAATATATAAAAGTTAAAATATTAAAATACGTTTCGATACCACAAGGTATATTTTTCAAGACTGTTTCAACTATCACAAAATCTTCGATTTTTTATATATTTTCATTTCTCATTTCAGCGCCATCTACGGATTCTTGTGAAAATTCGTTTTTTTGTCTGCTGTATTTCTAAAGTAGATTTAACCATATTTTCGGCAAATTTATATAATATTTTATTGCACAATGTTTTTTGCAAATGAAAATTTCCATTATTTTTCATATGATAACCGGATTAATTTTTCTGTCTAAGTTTTATTATCCAGCTATCATAAGATAAACAATATAAATTTTTACCATAAAAAATACTATGTGCAATGAAACATCATAATTTTTTTAAAAATATAGTTATATCTACTGCAGGTATACTATTAAGAAAAACTGAATTTGCCTGTTAATCAACAGATGCCAAAAAATAAAAATGCATAAAAAGTCAAAGATAATGTTATAATAGAGGTATCGAAGCATATATTAATTTTTTAACTTTAAAATTGCACTTTTAGCAAATAAAACAATGTATCTGCAAATGTGATATAAAAATTACACTTCTGCTCAAAAGTTTAGCAAGATTTGCAAACGATCAGTTTTTTCAATTTAAAAATTTATCTCTCGATGAAATGTTTTCAAACATTGAGTATTTAAAGAACTAAGTCTTCCTCATGTTTTTCAGTGAAGATAGGTTTATGACAGCATTTAAGAGGCCAGTAATAAAATGCCAAAAAACAATAATGTTTGTGATTAACCTGTATCGTTGTAAACGAAATGAACTGCAACTTTAGGTTATGTTAATATAGACCCAGTTCAATGTGTGAATGAATTTGTGTGACGATAGCATGTTAAATAACACAGATATAAGCATTTATTTTAAAGCTCAAAGAAAGAAAAAATTAACATGTTTTTTTTTATTTATACTATGCAGAGTTTTTAACGCAAATTATTTCCAATTTCAGATAACTTGGATAAACACTTTTAAAACCATATACAGTAATCGGATTTTAAATATCTTTAATATGTCATGAAATTTGAGCATTTTTATGAAAAACGCTGTCACTGCGCATCTGAGAAAGATTTAAAAAAAAAAAAAAATAAATGCGTAGGTTGAAAGCTATATATACTGGGCAACATTTGTCAAAAGGGCATTTGAATAGAGTAAATATTAAGCAAATTATACAGAAAAAAAAAAAAAAAAACGAGCTAGATTTTAGATATTTTTCAAGAGTTGAAATTTCTTAAGTAGTTCTTCACATGCCGCATAATTAATTTGAAGATTCAATTATTTCAGCTACACTCCAAATGTACATTTTTGTGAAAAATCTCTTATAAGCTTGTAACTCTAACATCTCTTTATGTACGTATGTTTATTTACTAAGATTTGTAAGATGATAAAGGGTTTTTCACAAAATAGAGCTTTTGCTAAGTAGATAAAATAATTGGATCTTTACATTAATTACGCGGCATGTGAAAATCCGCTTAAGAAATTCAAACTCTAGGAAAATATCTAAAAATCTAGCTCATTCTTTTTCGTATAATTTACTAAATTTTTACTCTATTCAAATGCACTTTTGACAAAAGTTGCCCAATATATCTAGCTTTCAACCTATGCAATAAAACTTTTCTTGATCTTTCCCACATGCGTAGTAAAAACGTTTTTAATAAAAATGCTCATATTTCCTGAGATATTATTATTTTTTTTTTTTATTACGATTGCAGTATATTATTTTAACAGTGTTTTTCCTACTTATCCGAAAGTGGAAATAATTTGCGTTAAAAACTCTGTATATTATAAATGAAAAATATGTTGATTTTTTTTCTTTTTTAGCTTTAAAATAAATACTTATATCTGTGTTATTTAACATGCTATCGTCACACAAGTTCATCTACAAATTGAATTGGATCTACATTAACATATTCTAAAGTTACGGTTCATTTCGCTTGCTTAATGATACACGGGGATCACAAACATTATTGATTTTTCTCAAATTTTTACCGGCCCCCTAAATGTTGTCTTAAACCAATCTTCACTGAAAAACACGAGGAAGACCAAATTCTTTAAATACCCAAAGTCTGAAAACATTTCATAGAGAGATAAGTTTTTAAATGGAAAAAAACTGATCGTTTGCAAATCTTGCTAAGCTTTTGAGCAGGAGTGTAAAATCCAAAACTGCTGTAAAAAGCAGCAGAAAAAGGAGTAAAAAGTACAATTTTACTGTAAAAGCTAAAATACAAATCAACTGTAAAAAAAATAGTAGAAAAGGCTGTAAAATTGACAAATGTGCAGTAAAAGCTAAAATACAAAATTGCTGTAAAAAAACAGCAAAAAATGCTGTATAATTTACAAAAGAACTGTAAAAGTTGAAATACAAAATTGCTGTAAAAAAACAGCACAAATTACTGTAAAATTGACAAAGCTGCTGTTTCTTTGGAAAAACGCAATTGCTGTATATTAACAGCAAAATATGCTGGCACCCATATTGCCAGCATTTTTTGCTGTAATTTTACTGTGGTTTTTTTTACAGTGTAGAGTCTGTTATTAATATTTCAATTTTTGAAAATCGGAAAAATCTCTTAATGAACACTATGAGCCGTTAGCTAACAGTTAACAATTTAAAATTTAATTCAAAGTTTGTTAAATCAGATTTAAGTTTGAGGTTGAATTTTAAGAGTGAAGTTTTTTTAGATTTAGTCTTTTTTAACATCTGTATAATTTTCCTTTTTAATATCTGACAAAATAAAATAAAATACAATACAATAAAGTGAAGGTTGTGTTATTTGTTTGAGGCCTATGTCCGTCTGTGGCACTTTACAAATAAACAAACATGTTTAAATGCGTTTTTTTTTTTTTTTTTTTTTTTTTTTTTTTCCCCTAACACTGATGTAATCGGGATTGTTCTAAAGCTATGTTTAATGAAAATCTATTTGATATACTTTTTTCTTTTGCTTTCTTTCTTTCTTTCTTTTTTTTTTTTTTTTTAATTACTTACACACACACATATATATATATAAATTTCTTTTTAAAGTTACGTTGCATACATATTTTAAAACTTGCAAGCTGTTAATCTTGCAACTTTCAAACCATGTTTGATAAAATTTGACAGTTAACAAGCTTCGAACTTCAAAATCATGGTTCCGTTTCACATCACATAGTTCTTAGAATTGCAGTTCAAAGACGCTTTAAATATCTTTAATTTTAAACCACTTTTGATAAAAGTTAAAAATTGGTTATGAATAGTAATTATGAGTTCACAACCCAAAAATCTCAAAATTCGGTAGAAAATTATAGATTTTATAGAAGTTAAAAAAAATATTTCTTTATGGCAATTTTTCATTGATTTTTGAAATTTAAAATTATAGCTGTTAATCTTTTAGATTCCAATTTATGTTATATTATACATATATATATATATATATATATATATATATAACAATTACTGTTATAGTATAAAAATCTTTTTTTAAATATCGTAAATTGCTGAATGATGTAGACAGAAATTAAAAATTAGTTAAATTAATTATCTTAAGTACACAGTCCAAAAATAACACAATTCGGTTGAGAATTGGAGGCTTTAAAAAAAAGAAGAATATTTAATTATATTCAAAGTATACTCTGTCATGACTTTTTATAATTTGTGAGCTAAACCGTTCTTCCAATTAACAATTACAGATTTTGTCGAAATATAATGTTTAATTAAATACACAGTCAGTTTTTTTTTAAGTTGTAGCGCTAAATTCAAACTCTTACGAAAATATTAAATAGCCTATCGATATTAAGCCATCTTCCCTATCATTTAAAACAATATAGACGGTGCTGTCGCCATTCTCGGCAAAATATCTAATGATATTTTGCCGATCCATAAAGTGAAGTGAAAACATTTTGTTTTCAGAAGTCAGTCAGAAGTTCGTCAGCTCTCGCTGAAAGATGTAGCTGTTTTCGTGTAAGACGCCCCTGTGGCCACAGGCCGCAGGCAGCGGCCTGTAAGAAGTTTTATGCGTTCTTATGTATCCTAATGTTCTGTTTACTGCGCGCGTTGTATATAGTTTTCTAATTGTGCTTTATTATAATTAAAATATTAAATAACGGAATGCCAGAGTCCGTTCTTTCAATGTTCTAAGGTGTCATTTTGTTATATTGGCGCCCAACGTAAAAAAGTGACATGTGCGAAATATCGATATATTGTTTTGTGATTTAATATTCTTTGCATAAACGTTCTATCAAGGTGCCATTCTGTTAAAACTGGCGCCCAACGAAAAATTAAAGATACTCGTAAAATTTTTAAATCAAAGTGGAATGTCTCTGATGGCGCACATAGGACATTTCCGTGAACTGGTATCATCATGAATGTCATGTTCTGTTCTGAAAGAATCCTTGCTGCTGTCCTAAAATTGAATCCGTGTATCAATGCAAATCTGTGCCTCTTTTCATGTGCCCGAATAAAAGTGCAATTTTCGTTTTACGAAAAGTTATGAGAACCTGAGACATCGTTTATGCAAGTCGTTAGTGTAATATGTGTCATCCTGACACGTTCGACGAGTGTTCTGCGGAAATTTTCCAGTGTTTTAAACGAAAACCCACAGAACGGCCTCTTATGTGCATTTGGTATTCTGAATCGAATTCATTTTGATTTCTTGGATAAAAAAAAAGAATCTGCAAATTTTGTGTTTCTTCGTTAAGAAAAAATTCTTGTTCCACATTGCTGCAAATACCGAATTTATTCTACAATACAAAAATAGAAATATTTTCAGTCGATCTGAGAAAAAGAGATAGTAGTTCTCTTTATTGCATCATTTATGCAAGTTTAGTTCCATTTCCCCCCCCCCTTTTTTTTCCCCTACAAAAAGGTAATTACTTTTTTTTTTTCTTTCTTTGCTGAATCTATTAAAGAAAAATGTTTTATTCTTTGTTGAAATACGTGTTTCAGTGTTTTTTTTTTTTTTAAGAAAATTATTTGTGCAGAAAATAAATGTGTTTCAGTTTTATTTATTATTATTATTATTATTATTTTATGAATGGTTTTATTAAATATATCTGAGCTCAGAAATATAAAGTAATTAATATCAATAATATATTTTTAATTATCATTCTAAATTTTTATTTTTTAAATATAGAATTGAATTTTCTTCATATAGGGAATTTTATTGGTGTTTTTTTAAGGAAAAGGCAAATACAGAATATGTTCTTAAAATATACACTTTTTAACGAATGCTATTTTATTTTGGTTTGTTTTGTTTTATTTATTAGTTAAGTGTTTTGTTTTATTTATTAGTTATTCGACCAAGTTTGAATGTGTAATTTATTTTTTAGAGGTTGCCACGCACTTCCGGAATATGTTTATATTCATTTAGATGCATCTGTTTTTTTTTTTTTTTTTAAAGAGTTGTTCTGAAAATAACAATGAAACTTTTAATACGAAATTTTTTTAATTTATATTACATATATATTTTAAATATTTTTTTAGTATATTTTGTGTATTTACGAAAAAGAATTTTCAGAGGAAATATTTCCCGCCATAATGATATATCAATAATATTTTAATTATTATTGTTAATTTTCTTGGTATTTTGAAAGTTGATTTTGATTATATTTCATTGTAAAGGGAAGATGGACAATTTAACGGTATTATTAACAGTAATTGTGTATTTGTTCTTAAACTATACAGTAATAGTATGAGTAGTATTTTTTTAATAAATGGGTTCATTCTGTATTTATTCTCGGTCGACGTGAATAATTTTCATAATTTTATAATAGAAATAAATTGAAATTAGAAATTAAAAAAAAAAAAAAAGAAATTTATTTTACTTAGAGAGAAAAACGGCTTTTCTATCTAGGGAAAAAAGATTGATTTATATAATTTAGCATTAGAACACGAAGTTCAAGTTAATGCCGAAAATAAATTATATATTTCAGAAATGGAGCCGCAATGGTCCAGTTTTTTTTTTAAAGAATCGCAATGATTCTGATGTATTATGGAGCCGCAATGGTCCAGAGTTTTTTTTTTTTTTTAAGAATCGCAATGATTCTGGTGTATTATGGAGCCGCAATGGTCCAGAGTTTTTTTTTTTTTTTCTTTGAAAGAATCGCAATGATTCTGAGGTGGAATGGAGCCGCAATGGTCCAAGGTAGTTTCCAGGGAATCGTCTTGCATTCCGTCGTATCGGAATCCCAATCGATGTCCCAGCCTGGTTCAAAGTTGTTCAAATGAATAGCCATATTTCTAGAATAAATTAACTTGATTTATAGAATTAACTAAATGCATTAGAAATAATCATCTAAATACAAGTGTGACGGTCTTCTTAATTGAATCTTCCGACTAGGGGGAGAATGTAGTACCTTTGAAATAGTAAACCCTGATTAAATTAAATTTAGGTATCTGTTGTGCATCGACCCTCACATTCATGTTAAAATGTTATAAGTTACAAAACTTCAATCTCCTGTGGTATATCCGCGGAAAGCTTTAAGTGCTGTTCCCGCCTCGAGACGTAGGCTCGGGAACAGAGGGGGAGAATGTAGCGCTAAATTCAAACTCTTACGAAAATATTAAATAGCCTATCGATATTGAGCCATCTTCCGTATCATTTAAAACAATATAGACGGCGCTGTAGCCATTCTCGGCAAAATATCTAATGATATTTTGCCGTGCCCTTGAAACCGTGCCCTTAATATTTGTTCAAATCCGATTTTATTGAAATCTGAAATTAAATACCTGAAAGCCATCGCAATTGACAGAGGTTATGACCCTTCCATTATAGACAAAGCTATCCAAAAATTACAACTCCCTCGTATTTCGTCTAATAAATCAGTCACATCTAATATCAGTATTGTTTTACCCTATTTTTCTAAAACCAGTCAATCCATAGCTAAAATTCTCAAACAATATGATTTTAAATAATATTTTCGCCTTCCAATAAACTCACCTTTTCTCAGTTAAAAGATCCTATTGATATGCATAATTCTTGGGGCATTTATAGTATTTCCTGTCAGTGTGGTTTATCCTATATTGGCCAAACTAAACGCAGTCTTAAATTTCGTCTAAAAGAACATATGAATTACGTCCGCAAACAAGAAACCAATAAATCGGCTATTTCTAAACATTGCTGGGAGGAAAATCATAATTTTAAATTTAATTCAGCTAAAATAATTTGCAGACCTAAATCCATTCATGAACTCGATTTCTTTGAAGCTTTTCATATTTATAAAAATTTTAAAAACCTTGTAAATTGTGATTTCGCTGTTCCCTATTTGTCTGATTGTTGGAAATTTTACATTCAGTCCACATTTCCTTAATTTTTCTACTGTTTACACAGCTACACATTCCTTAATTCCTATTGGCCACACTCCCCACCTCTTCCGTAATCCTATTGGTTGAACTAAATCCGGTCCCTCTCCCATATATACGAGCACTTCTCCTGATTCAGAATTCTTTTTGCACTGATGACGGTACGCTTTAGGCTACCGAAACAGCTGTATGCACCTCAATAATTTTTCTTTGGCGTTTCTGACGTAGTAGTTTATTCCTGTTTTAGTTTTACATTGATTTGGAAAATCCACCATGAAAAGAATCGATTTTTAAATCCTCAATGTAGGTATTTTGCATAATGGCAAGATAAAAAAAAATTACAACAGTTTTTCAAACAGTAATAAATTTGCTAGAAATATATGCTTATTTAGACAATATACTGATAAAGATGGATATTTATGCTATTGTAACCATCTTCTGTTGCTCTCATTTTATTATTCAATTTAAGGTTATTTTATCCTATGATCTTAAAACTGAATTTTCTGCTTTAATTTTCAGTTTCTGAACTACAGTTAAATATTAAACAATTGATAAACTAGCAAACGTTTTTGTATAGTTTTAAGACCATTTTGTATTATACAAATACAACAAAAGCGAATTTGTGATTGGCATATCAACAAGATAAACATGCAGTCAGTCAGTACAATTTTAGAATACTAATGAACACTATCTTTTGAACACATCTTTACTGTCAGCCAGAAAAATATCAGTTGTGTGAAAATGATCCTTTTCACTGATGCATACGAAAAATAAATGGTGATGAAATAATGCCGATAAAAAGTGATTGATTAAATATATTTATCAATAGAGACATTTTCAGTTATATACATTGAGAAAAATTTCTGTGACTTACATATAATAACTGAATTGTGGCCCTAGTAAAAATAGTTCCATGCCATCCTTACAAATTCTAGCCCCTTTGAAAGCGAGTTCTAGAAACCCCTAGAATTCTAAAGCATTTTTATATAACATTGAGAAAAAATTCTGTAACTGACATCTAGAATCTAAATTGTTGCCGTAGAAAAAATAGTTCCATGTCATCCTTATAAATTCTAGTCCCCTTTGAAAGCGAGTTCTAGAAACCTCTATTAGAATTCTAGAGAGTTTGAAAATATTATCGATGTCAAACCTATTTGAAAATATCTCCAAGTAAATGCGAACACAAGAGGTGAGTTTCAGCAACTATAATCTTGGTTTATGAGAATGAGAACGAAAAATAAACGGATGAATAATTCGCCACCATAACCCACAAAGGCCAATTCTGCTAAAAGCAGTTATAAGAAACAACAGCTAAACATCAACGATTTACCCTTCATTACACATTCTTTAATTTAATTACGATAATTTTAAACTATCTTGTAATTAGGCTGTCAAATAATTAAATAAAATTATTTCTATTTTGAATATGAATTAATTAGAATTAATACACATAGTAATTAGCGCAAATGCATCTGTGAACATAGTGTATAAAATAAAAGTTATTTATTATTAGTCTTGTTGTGGCAAAAATAAAATATATGCAGTTCCTATATTTATAATATTAATGAAAACGTATTTACCAAGGTACAGAACAAAGATATTAAATTAACAAATTATATTCAAAATATTTGCGCAAATGCCACAATTTTAATTTTGAAATGTAAGAATATATATTTTTATGAGAATAATGAAAAGAATGAGAGCGAAAAATACACAGAAATACCACAAAAATCCACAAAGGCATATATATACAGGGCGACAATAATCAAACAGGCAGTGCTTACAATGCTCAGTAGCGCGATCAAATTGCAAGAATAGAGCCAAACCTTGTAGAAAGATAAAACAAGATGGAGGACGAAGGATTCCGGGAAAAAAGTTCCAAATTTTACCGCTAAGGGAATATGTAAAGCTGTTTTCATTAGGATGGATGGTTCGGTTTTACGTCGCACTAGTGCTGCACAGATGGACAATTGGTGACGGTCTGGGACACATCCCTAGAGGTGGTCCGGAGACATGCCATGACAATTTTGATCCTCCACGGAAAGGGTGGCTCTCCCGCTTCGGTGACCCACAGAGGTATAATTTTTGATGGGAACATGGAGGACATTGCAGCCACGACAGATTTTACGTGCACCAGCCACCATTAGTGTACACGACGGTCTTTGGCCGGCTCGAGTACCGAATCCGCAATCTTCCAATTACGAGGCCGGCGCTCTACCGACTGGACTACCGCGGCCCTTGTTTTTATAAGAAAAGCTTTTGTTTGAATTCATAATTCAAAATTTAGGATTATGAAAATTTTTTCTTCTTTTGACCCCATTTTTTATTTCGAAATTAGAGACACAGCGCTAATTTCTCCTCATTTTTTCATTTTTTAAAACTTTTTTTTTTCTGTTATACAGTACCACCTACATATTCCCCTAACGGTGACATTTGGAACCCCCCCCCCCCCCCCCCCAGAATTCTTCGTTTCCGCTCTTGCTTAATCTTCGTATGAACTTTGGTGTCATTCTTGCAATTAAATCGCACTATAGAATCATAGCTTCCTAAACTAGATGCCTGTCGCGTGGCTCGGAAGCTTGGCAGTAGTTGAAGCGATGGACAGCGTCACCTGGTACAGATTGCGCGACTTTTTTATTCAACGGCCACCAAAAAATTTTAAAAGTGGGATATGATATACATAAAAGGCGAATAGAATCGAAGAAACGTCGATTATATACATCACTTCTTAAAATTATTGGTGACAGTTGAATAAAAAAGTCACACAATCTGTACCAGGTAGCGCTGTCTACCGCTTCAACTGTTGCCAAGTTTATGAGCCACGCGACAGGCATCTAGTTAAAGAGGCTATAGTAGAACACTGTAAGCGCTGTCAGTTTAATTGTGGTAACCCTGTATATATAGTTGCTAAATATAAGTTGCTGGTAAACTTGGGGGGGGGGGGGGGAAGGAAAAAGAAAAGATTTATTTTAGAATCTACACTCAGAAAAAGAATTTGATTAAATTTGTTTTTTTCTTGGCATTCTTTTGTTGAAACCAAAATTTCGTTAGAAGCAAAAAAATCATTTTTGTTACGTATATTTTTGTTAACGTAAAAAATATTGTTCACATATTTACAAAATTTCAACAAAATCTTTATATATATATTTCTTTTGTGCGTGTGTATGTCACTGAACTCCTCCTAAACGGCTGGACTGAATTTAATGAAATTTTTTGTGTGTCTTCAGGTGGATTCGAGAATAGTTTAGATTTACAAATGAAAGTTGTAACTTAATTAGTTCTTTCTTAATTAATTTTTAACCAACTCTTTCAACAACTTTTCCACCTAGATGGCGTGAGTTGTCGTAAACACGATGTCAGAATTTATTTAATGTTGAAATGAAAAATGAATTTTTAACCGTATCTTACGAAGTGTTTAAAATGTTTTTTCAAAGTTAATATTTTAGAATCGTAAACACGATGTCAGAATTTATTTAATGTTGAAATGAAAAATGAATTTTTAACCGTAAGTGTTTAAAATATTTTTTCAACGTTAATATTGTTAAAATGTTAAAATTAGTTAAAATGGTATATTCTTTTAAAAAATTCGTCAATATCCGACGGAGTTATTTTATGTTAAAATGAAAAATGAATTTTTAGGCCATTATTATTTGTGTAGATGGAAAATGTACTAAAAGTTTTCCGAAAAATTTCACGATCACAAATGTTGACGGATATCCAATATATCGTCGAAGAAATCCCGATAATGGCGGACAATCTTATCATCTATGGCGGTCATCTATGTCAACAACATAGATATTGACATAGATAACCGTTGGGTGGTCCCATATTCGCCTCTGCTGAGCAAAACATTCAATGCTCATATTAATGTTCAGTTCTGCAGTTCAGTGAAGAGCATCAAATACATTTGCAAGTATGTGAATAAAGGCAGTGATATGGCTGTATTTCGAGTTGAAAATACCAATGTGAATGCACCTCCGGTGAATAACAACGATGAAATAACACTTTACCAAATTGGCCGGTACGTCAGCTCCAATGAAGCTGTTTGGCGTATATTTGGTTTCCCAATTCATGAACGGGATCCAGCAGTTCTTCATTTAGCCGCCCATCTTGAAAATGGCCAGCGCGTATATTTCACGAGCGAGACAGCGATTGATCGTGCTATAAATCCACCAAAAACTACACTCACCGAATTTTTTGAATTGTGTAATCGTGCGGATGCTTTTGGTGCTTTTGCACGGACATTACTCTATTCAGAAGTACCACGCTATTTCACATGGGCTCCAACAAAAAAAATGGATGCCCCGCAAGCAAGGCACGCCGATTGATGCATGTCCCGGTTTATTCAAATCAAACACCTTGGGACGAGTATTTACTGTCAATCCAAGGCAGACTGAGTGCTTTTATCTTCGACTGTTATTGGTTAATGTCATCAGCCCTTTGTCATTTCAAGATTTACGTAAAGTGAATGGACAACAGTATCCAACGTATGAAGATGCATGCCTTGCACTCGGCTTGCTGGAAGACGACAACCAGTGGGAGTGTATGCTTGCTGAAGTAGGGCTGAACTGTACAGCAAAACAAATTCGTCTACTATTCGCTATAGTGTTGACTACATGTTTCCCGGCCCGAGCAGAGACATTATGGGATAATTGCAAATATTCAATGACTGATGATATATAGCATCAACATCGTTCACGGTGCAACGATCTAACGATAGTATTCAGTGACGCTATGTACAATGAAGCATTGATTGCTATTGAAGATCTTTGCATTATCATTGCCAACTTACCACTCAGTCATTTCGGTATGCATTCAACAAATCGAAATGCATCTGATTTAATAAGCACTGAATTGAATCGTGAACTACAATACAATACTTTAGAAATGGCAGCGATTGTTGCTCGCAATGTCCCACTAATGAATGAAGAACAAAGAACCATTTACGACCGCATCATGCTCGCAGTTTTGACAGGACAAGGTTTTTTTTTTTTTTTGGGGTGCACCAGGTGGAACTGGCAAAACATTCCTTATTTCGCTAATTCTCGCCGAAATACGATCAAATAATGGCATCGCATTGGCTGTTGCATCATCTGGCATTGCGGCAACTTTATTGGATGGAGGCAGAACAGCTCATTCATTATTTAAACTGCCACTAAATATTCAAAATAACCCAGACGCAGTGTGCAACATAAAATAACAATCGTCCATGACCACAGTGCTGAAATAGTGTAAAATTCTTATCTGGGATGAATGCACTATGGCACACAAATATTCGATTGAGGCGTCGAACAGGACATTGAAAGATATAAAAAACAACGACAAACTATTTGGTGGCACTCTGTTACTCTTTTCAGGTGATTTCAGACAAGCACTTCCCGTTATTCCGCGTTCAACACACGCTGGTGAGATCAACGCGTGCTTAAAATCATCGTCATTATGGCTTAATGTTGAAAAAGTACAACTGAAAATAAATTTGTGCGTTCAAAAGCTTCAAGATCCATCCGCTGAAACATTCTCAAAACAACTATTAGATATCGGCGATGGAAAAGTTACTACAGATGAAACTGGATGCATAAAATTACCGACCGATTTCTGCACAATCATTGATTCTCAAGATGCTCTTATTGACCAAATATTTCCCGATGTACACAGACGATACACAAATCATGAGTGGCTGGCAGAAAGAGCAATTTTAGCAGCAAAAAATGTGGACGTCAACGAATTGAATCTCAAGATACAACATTTGTTACCAGGAGACTTGGTGTCATACAAATCTAATGATACAGTTTGCGATGCCACCGAAGCTGTAAATTATCCAACAAAGTTTTTAAACTCATTGGATTTACCAGGCATGCCACCGCATATTTTACAACTGAAGGTTGGATCTCCGGTTATTTTGCTTCGTAATTTGAACCCACCACGGTTGTGCAACGGCACGCGATTAGTCATAAAAAAATTAATGAAAAATGTTATCGAAGCCATCATTTTAAATGACGAATTCCGAGGTGAAAATATATTACTACTGCGAATCCCTATTATACCCACAGATGTGCCAATTCAATTTAAACGCCCTCAATTTCCAATTAGATTGGCATTTGCAATGACTATCAATAAGTCTCAGGGCCAAACGATGTCTGTCTGTGGCTTAGATTTGAGCACATCATGTTTTTCACACGGACAATTATACGTGGCTCTCGAGTGGGCAAACCATCCAGTTTGTTTGTATTGGCGATAGATGGGATAACAAAAAATATTGTACACTCTGTTGCATTAAGGGATTGATATTGTTTTTTAGTAATATTGTTATAAGTAGCGATATGTATATAATTTTAAAGAATCAATTTTAATAAATTAAAAAAATAAATGATTGGTGTTTTGTTATTTTTATATTCTTTCACCGTTCACAACGCTCCATACATCTTCCACTTATATACCACATCCTTACACACTTACAATAAGTTAGTTATTTTTTTCTAGCAAAATATTCTCTAGAAATAATTTATATGACAAAACAACGTTTGTCGGGTCAGCTAGTTTATTTATATTTACTTCTATTAACAAAACATTTTGTTTAACTTTTCAATGATTTTTACTTTCATTACCCGACTACCGTAAGTAATGGAAGTATTGTATTCGGTCCAAACATTCGATATCGAGTTTTCACCTGATTTACACGTTTTAAGGTCTTCTGAGTCCAAAAAATAGTTTTTGGCAATTGGTCAGTGTGTGTGTAGGGAATCTTCTGGCTATCATATCTCCGAAACTAATATAGATCTATGTAACTTCAAAATTGAGATAGGTCTGGTGTACAGATCAATTTCCAAATTTTGGTGAAAATTGGAAAACTGGAATATCGGAAACCGGAAGTGCGACCGTAAGTCCGTATCTCATAAACGGCTCTAACGCTTTTCTTCAAAGTTGCTACTAGATAAAAACTCTATTAAATGTCCTTTCGAATGATATAGTTGATTAGTTCGGGAAAATTGATAGGCGTCCTGTATAAATAGCTCAATTTCTTGTATCGAAATTGCGTTCCTTTAAAAACGGCTGTCCGATTTATTTCAAACTCGTCATATTAACCCCCTTTTAAATATCTTTTTGTATTTAATTATTGTTTTCCGGTAAGTAATTGAGTATGCCAAGTTTGGGTAAAATTTGGTATCCCAAAAACGGCTGTAACGATTTCCTTAAAAACTGTCACATAAACTCATTTTAGATGTCCTTTGTCATGTATTTCGTGGTTATTACAGGAAAATTAACAAAAATCCTGATTAGGTAGGTCAGTTTTAGATCTCGGAAACTGGTGTTTCAAAAAATAACTCTACCATTTTTCCCTCCTTTATTTTTTAAGTCGCTATGTAAACTTTGTTTTATATGTCTTTACACGTGTATTAAGTTTCTCTTACCGGAAAATTTTTAGGTTTCTACTTCGTTAGGTCAATTTTATGTCTTCTGATCACATTACCTCCAAAAAATGCTTATCCCACGTATAATAGTGGGTAAGGGAAGTCGTATGGTTGTTTCACACCAGATTTTTGTATATTTGACCGTAATTTTTATTTTATTTTATTTTTTATTTATTTATTTATTTTATTTATTTATTTATTTATTTATTTTTGTGGAAGAAAAGTAAAATATTTTTTGTTAGAAATGCAGCAAAAAATATTCTATTAATTTAACCAAAGTTTTCTATTAGAACACATTTAATGAGAAATTTTTCTCGATTATTATTATTCATTTATATAATATATATATATATATATTTATTTATTTACATAGTTCATATTGATGCCGAGTAAGTAGATAATCTGTTAAAATTGTTTTTCACAATGCCTAGATGATATTTTATGCGGAAAAGTCGTTAAATATGCTATTGTAGCTGCCATTTAAAAACTTATATCTGATCTGAAAAGTTGGAATGGAAATATTTTTCTATTATAAATTAACTATAAATATGTACATCTAATTTTGCATCATTTAATATATATATATATATTGTATTACATTCGAATAAATGAAATATTCTCTTGCTCGCAGAGCTTTCATTTTACAATAGTTAATTATAACCTCAAATATATTTTTTAACTTAAAAGAAATATTGAGTATAACAATAAAATAAAAAATAAACAAAATTTTAATTACAATTTTTCGTTATCTTAATACTTAAACTGCTTCCATTCGTAATGTTGATACTTAAAATGCTTAAATACTTAAACTTCATATGATTTTAGATTATTTTTGATAGTTTTTGCTTATAATATTTTTAATTGTTCTATAAAGGATTAATTAAAGTTATATATATTTTCGATTTTGCATCACTTGATAATTTTTGATCAGCTATACACATAAAATGAAATATTGTTTAGCTCAAAATGCATTCGTCCTCACTTTAATTAAATATAACTTTAGGTATAATTAAAAAAAAAAAAAAAGAGATAATATAAAATTTTTCTTATTAATTCTTATTATATATCATAGTTTTTATCCATAAAATTTATAATCAATACATAAAACTTTATTATGTTACAGAAGCGTAATCTTGCGTGTGTTAATAATTTACTGGTATGATACTCACAGTCGATGAAATATTATTCTGCCAAAAATGAACTCATTTTTGCATTAATTAATTATAATTTTAAATAAATATAACAGAACATTGCTTTCATGGCAGAACATTGTGATAACAACATTCTGTTATAACAGAACATTGAAGAATTATACTAGAATTATACTGATTGTTCCAGAATGTTCCTTTTCCGACGTACCTATGTAATATAAATGACGATTAAACAACGTCTATAAAAAAATTATTTGGTTGAATGTATATATCAACAGAGAAATTGCCAGTGGTTATTATTACTTCCATTACCCAACTACCGTAGGTAATGGAAGTATTGTATTCGGTCCAAAAATTCGATATCGAGATTTCACCTGATTTACATGTTTTAAGGTCTCCTGAGTCCAAAAAAGGGGTTTTTGGCAATTGGTCAGTGTGTGTGTGTGTGTGTGTGTGTGTGTGTATGTGGGGAATCTTTTGGCTATTATATCTCGGAAACTAAAAAAGATAGAACTACGAAACTTTGGAATTGAAACAGGTCTGGTGTACAGATGAATTTTTCAAAATTTGGTGAAAATTCGAAAACCGGAAGTGGGACATCGGAAACCGGAAGTGGTACCGTAAATCTGTATCTCAAAAACGGCTCTAACGATTTTTTTCTAAGTTGCTATATAAACACTCTATTAGATGTCCTTTCGAATGATATAGTTGGTTAGTTGAGGGAAATTGATAGACGTCCTGTATAAATAGCTTAATTTCAGGCCTCGCAAGTGCTTTCCTTTAAAAACGGCTGCACGGATTTTTTTCAAACTTGCCATATTAACTGCCTTTTAAATATCCTTTCGTATGTATTTATTGTTTTCCGGTCAATAATTGAGTATGCCAGGTTTTGGCAAAAGTCGGTATCTCAAAAACGGCTCTAATGATTTTCTTGAAAATTGTTACATAAATCCATTTTAGATATCCTTTCTTATGTATTACTTGGTTATTAAAGGAAAATTATCAGCCGCCCTGTTTAGGTAGATCTCTTTTAGATGTCGGAAATTAATGTTTCGAAAAATGGCTAAACCGAATTTTTTCTTCTTCCTAATTTTAAATTCGCTATGCAAATATATTTTATATATCTTTACATGTGTATAAGTTTTCTCTTAACAGAAAATTTTAGGTGTCTAATTTGTTAGGTCAATTTTATGTCGTCTGATCACATTATCTCCAAAAAATGCATACGATACATGTAATAGTAAGTAATGGAAGTCGTGTGCTTGTTTTACACCAGATTTTTTTTTTTTTTAATTGTTGCCATAAGATTGAAAATAAAAGCTTTATTTTAGGATTTATTCTTATGCTGTAGCACGTAATTCGTCAAAATTATTAATGTTGTTTTAATTGATGGATTAATCTCAAATAAATATATTTTCTTTTACATTTTACATGCACTGTAAAAAAAAATTTCAGTATTTTACAACAAAATGTGCTGGCACCGCGGCTGCCAGCACAGTTGCTGTAAAATTTACAAGCTGCTGTTTTTTATGGTGCTGTAAAATTTACTGCACTTTGCTGTAAATTTTACAAGATGCTGTTTTTAGTGGTGCTGTAAAATTAACAGCATTTTGCTGTGAATTTTACAAGATGCTGTTTTAAAAAGTGTTGTAAAATTTACAGCAAAGTGTAGTTAATTTTACAACACTTTTTAAAACAGCATCTTGTAAAATTCACAGCAAAGTGCAGTTAATTTTACAGCACTACTAAAAGCAACATCTTGTAAAATTCACAGCAAAGTGCAGTAAATTTTACAGCACCATAAAAAGCAGCCGCTTGTAAATTTTACAGCAACTGTGTTGGCAGCCGCGGTGCCAGCACCTTTTGTTGTAAAATACTGTTTTTTTTTTTTTTTTTTTTTTTACAGTGTAGGCAGTGATGCCAGATTGGGGATTTTTTCCCCATTTTGGGGATTTTCGAGGCTTCTGGGGACAATTTTGGGGACCAAATGCTTGTGGGGACTTTTTTGGGGAATTCTAAAATTTTTGGGGACAAATTTGGGTAGTTCTTCAACTTTCTGTCAATGTTGGCAACGTAATGATTTATCCCTACTACTAGAGACTTTCAATAGCTTTATTGTTATTTGGGGATTTTTTTCAAAAATTGCCTTCATTTGGGGAAAAATATGATCTTAAATCATAGAAAAATCTGCTTATTTTTTTTTTTTTTAAGAAATTTTTATTTTTCCTTTTTAGTAGAAATCAAGCTGGGGATTTTTTCGAAAAAAAAAAAAAAAAACCCTGATTTGGGAAAATTTGAAGACCTGTTCGGGGAAATAATTTTCGACCATCTGGCAGGCGCGCCATCAAACACAGAAAGATCAAAAGAGAGAAAGGACGTTTGTTTGTTCCTTCAAAGAAAACAAGATGCTGCTAGTTGGATCTAGCTCGTAGGTGCTAGAGATGTCTTCTTCATCAGCAGGAGGGAACACATCCATTAAAAAAATTATGTAATCCAAACAGATTTCTTAATGTATACCAAGCTAGCATACACCAAATTATATTACAACAATAGAATAACATAGCAAACTTGAAATTATAACTACTGAAATATGATTTATTTAATAAAAATTATTTAAATTTGTAATTTCAATAACTGATTAAAAAAAAAAAAAAAAAAAAAAAAAAGGGAGAGAGATTTTATATTGAGAATTTATATTCAGGCTTTTTTTTAAATAATTGTTTCTATAAATTCCTAAAATGACATGATAGCAAATACATACCCTCACTTGAACCTGTTGAATGAAAATTAAAAAAACTCACAACCTGCTGAAGTCGACGTTGGCATTATTAGAGTCCAACTTTATGAATTTTTATCATAAAGTTTCTCATTTAAAAACTTTAATGAAAATTGAAAACTTTAATGCTTCTTCCATGTCTCTAGAAGCCCATTTCAATTCCAGGTCTGGTAGTACGTCAGATATCTCCAAACATCAGTCTCCCAACCTTCCCGAAAAAATAGACTTTGAGCTGTCAACATCAAATAGAACATCTTACTAGGACCACCAATCAATGCAAAGCTCAAAGCTGCGAGGCTGTCACACAGAATAAACTAAAAATTTGCATTACTAGTATAACAAGAAATAAACTTCAAAGGACATAAATTTTTATAAAATAAAAGTGCTTGAAAATATTGTATTTGTTTATCGAAATTAAATTTAAAATTGCACAATCTCTTAATTCTTAAAAGCTGATTAATTTTTACATTTATGTAAATTTTATGGCTCAGATTAGAATACCAGAGCGGCATACAGTTAGTGTTGAAGTTAAAGTTTTTTCTTCCATCATATAAATCAATATAAAAAACCTTATTTTTCAAAACGAAAGAAATATCTAATAAATCAGCTTCAAAATTGTTAATATTTTATTTAATTTAAAAGTATCTGGATACATTAAATAAAAAATATTATTAAAATTTGTATTAAAAATAATCAAGTCATCTATGCAACGATAAACGCGCAAAATAAATTACATGTATTATAAATTACAGGAAAATTGTATTCGAAAAAGAATAAGAAAAGATTAGCCGCACTAGAAGAATAATTTCTCCCCATGCCAATACCATGTGACTGTTTAATAATCTCATTTTGAGAAAAGGTGTAATTATTATTCAAACAAAAATGACATAAACTAAGGAAAAAATCTCTAAGAATATTTAATTCATCTTCAATGTAAAACATGTCAAAAATCCTTTTAATGATTCCCTAAAGTTGATTTATAGGAATATTACAAAATAAATTTTCAGAATCGAAAGTTTGAACAGACAGAGGCTTAAAAAGTAATTCTATTAATTAAATCAGTACTATTATCAGTGGACCAAAAATAACTTGTATTTTTATATTTGAATTTTAAAAAATTCATAAATTTTCTTCAAAAATTGCAACTGTTTATTGAAATATTTTCCATAGTAGTACAATTTATAAATAAAATTTAACTGGATTTTTATTAAATTTAGGTGACATAAGTAAAAATGGAATATTGCTCACATTAGAAATTTTAAAACTATAAGAAAAAAGAGATTTAACCTGTTTAAAAAGCAGTAAAACATTTTTTTTAACAATTTTAGAGTTTAAATTATAATTTAGTATTTAAAAAAAAAAAAAAAAAAAAATCATTATTCAGTTCCTCTAAAGTTCTTTCAAAATAAAATATTTTTACATATAATACGATAATTGTTTGCAACCTTGTCTACTGGAACAAAAACAAAATTATTTTTAATTAATTCTGATTATTCATTGTTCATTTTATTAAAATGCTGATAAATGTAATGTGTTTAGAAATTTAACGAAAAAATTATCAAAATAACATATTAAATTATATGCCCATTCATGAAAGGCCTCAAT
Source organism: Salticus scenicus (assembly GCA_963930645.1). Lineage (NCBI taxonomy): Eukaryota > Metazoa > Arthropoda > Arachnida > Araneae > Salticidae > Salticus > Salticus scenicus. Next base: position 94,777,779 of record OZ005648.1, on the reverse strand, counting down.
AGGAGTATTATACTTATTGCCAATCTTAAAAATAAATTTATTTATATTTTTTAAAAAATGGTTCCTCGACACTTGATCTTTTAAGCTTCTTATTTAATCTATATTTTATACCCAAATTCATCAAAAAACTTATATTGTCATTTTTTATAATATTAAGATCCCCAGTTATGTTTGTAATTATTATCAATATAACACTTTAAATGATCACTATTGTAAATACAATCTTTCAGATTGAAAGACTCATCTGATAAAGCAAAATTTCACTTTTTTTTTTTTTTTTTTTTTTTTTTTTGTACTGAGTGTTTTATTATATTTGAAAACAGTAACAATATTTATAATTTTTAATAGAAAAGGAAAACTATTTTTACGAATATGGCTGTATTTAATTTCAAATTATCACATAATTTTTGCAAAAAGGAAATTGAAAAATATTTATTTATTACTTTATTTTGATTAATTTTTAAAAGCTTAAAATCTATTAAATCTGTAACTAAATCTTTAAATTGATTACTGACAAAATTATACTTAAAAGAAAAAGAAGAATTTTTTTTTTTTTTTTTTTTTTTTTATAGTTTATATTTCGAAAGAAAAAATATTCTCAGACTCTTTAATTGTTAATAAGTTAAAGAAAATAGTCTTTATTTTTATTTTTATTTATTTTTATTCATTCATTTATTTTTATTTATTTTATTTTATTTATTTATTTTGAATATAAAAACTATAAAAAAATTTTGTTCTTTCCTTTCTAAGTATAATTTTATTAATAATCAATTTAATGATTTAGTTACAGATTTAATACATTTTAAGTTTTTAAAAATTAATCAAAATAAAGCAGTAAATGAATATTTTACAATTTCCTTTTTAGCAAAAAACATTTGATAATTTGAAATTAAATGCAGCCATTCATAAAATAGTTTTCTATTTCTATATATATATATATATATATTGTTACTGCTTTCAAATATAATAAACCATTCAGTTAAAAAATAATATTATTATTAATAATAATAATAAATAATTATAGAAATTTTGCTTTATCAAACAATTCCTCCTTGCTGAATGATTGTATTTGCAATAGTGATAAGGATTTCAAGTAACAAACATGTTAGAACTGGAGATCTTGATTTGATTAAAAAAAAAAAAAAAAAAAAAAAAAAAGAAAGAAAGAAAATGACAATATTAGATATTTTATGACTTTGGTTACAAAATTTAGATTAAATAAGGAGCTTAAACAATGAAGTATTAATAATTCTTTTTTAAAAGGTATAAATATATGTATATTTTTAAGATTGGTTATAAATATAATACTTCTATTGAGGCCTTTCATGAATGGAAATATAATTTAATATGTTATTTTGATAATTTTTTCGTTGAATTTCTAAACAATAATAATTACGTTTAACAGCAATTTAATCAAATGGACAACGAATATAAAGACAATAAGACTTCTTCACACACCATAAATTTTAATCCAGCACAACCGGTTTCGAAAGGACGTAGCCTTCCTTCATCAGGTGCAAAAAAACACGTGCTACTGCCTTGGAGGCAAAAGCAAGACTGAAAGCAGGGCAAAATCCAGAGGGGGAGGAGCAACACAAGCAACCAATAGGAAGCATCATGCAGGACCAATCAGAGAGGAACACACATGCACACACAAAAACAAAAGGAGGGAGGGAAGGAATAAACAATTATTATTATTTTTTTTTTTTTTTTTTTTTTTCTTAATGATTTATTTATAATTCATTTATTTATTATTTATTTATTTTTTTTAAATTAATATTATTCTAATAAGTAAATTTAATAAAATTAATTAATTTATTATTATTATTATTTATTTATTTTACTTATTTATTTAGAATTATTATGTTATAAACCTAATGGAGGAAATTATTTAATTGAATTAAACAAATTTTTCCAGGCTGTAGACAGCAAAGTGGAATCACATTTTTCATTGACAATTTTATCACGATTAAGATAAATAGCTAAATTTTCCAAAAAATCCAGTTCAGAAATGCGTTTGGCATGAAAGATAATTTTGGCACTCTTAAAATTAAAACTATGATCAAATTCCCAACTGTGCTTCGCAATAGAAGATTTAGAAATTTCTTGATTAACAACATACCGAGAATGTTCACGTAAACGGACTTCAAGATTTCTTTTTGTTTGACCAATATAAGATAAATCACAATTATTACAAGGGACATTATAGATACCCCACTTATGAAGCTCGGGAACAGGGGATTTAGTTGAAGGGAATTGGAATTTATTGACAGGTTTAAAAATAACGTGAAAATTGAAACGCTTCAAAACTTTGGCTAATTTAAAACATAAGGGGGGATAAAAAGGCAAGACAACAAGATTATCAGGTTTAATTTTATCATCAATGGAAAGAGTAGAATTATAAGTTGGCCTACTGAACTTTTTGATAGCTTTATCAATTATAGAGGGTCTGAAACCCCTTTTAATAGCAACGGACTTTAAATAATTGAGTTCTTCTTTAAGAGAAGAAGTATCAGAACAAATTTTAAGGGCACGATACACGTAAGTGTAAAAGGTGCCAATTTTTTGTTTAGACGGATGATTAGAGAGAGCATGGGGAGGGTTAGAAACAGAGAAAGGTTTCCTGTACACAGAGGTTTTAAAAGAGGAATCGCACCTAGTAACTAAAACATCAAGAAAGGGAAGTTGATTACACTTTTCTAACTCAAAGGTAAACTGAATATGGGGATCAATAGCATTAGCAATATTAAGAATGGCAGAAACATCAAACGGATTTTCAACAAGAATGAAAGTGTCGTCTACGTAACGTAACCAGCATTTTAAATTTAACATCTTTAATAATTTTTCCTCAAAATAATGCATATAGATATCAGCAAGAATAGGAGATAAAGGATTACCCATACTTAAACCATCACACTGTTTATAAAATTTGTTATTAAATTCAAAAGTAGTTTGGGAAACACAGAGTTTAGTTAGATTAACAAATTCTTTGATTTCAATGTCAGAATAATGAAATTCGCGTAGCCTTTTTTCTAAACAATTAAGCGCACCTTCAGTGGGGACATTAGTAAATAAAGACTTCACATCAAGAGATAACATTGAGCAATTTACAGGATTCAGATTATTTAACTTCTTAACAAAATCATAGGAATTTTTTATAGTATGACTATTAACGCTGCATAAAGGAGAAAAAATAGAAGCTAAAAATTTAGAGAGGGGATAAGTAGCAGTACCAATATTCGAAACAATAGGTCTGAGGGGAACATTATTTTTATGAACCTTAGGTAAAGCATAAAAACGAGCACAAATTGCTGAAGAAGGGGAAACCGAGAATTTGGTATTGTCATGAAGAACAATGGAATTTTTAACAGCTTTTTGAACAGAGCTTAGAAGAGATTTAGTTTGGTCTTTTTTAATTTCTGTATAAGGTCCTTCAGATAAAAGAGAATTAACTTTATCAACATAATCAGTTTTGTCCATGAGAACAATCTGGCCACCTTTATCTGCTTTAGTAATGACAAGATTTTGATTAGATTTAAGTTCCTTAAGAGCAACACTCTCAGATTTAGAAAGATTAGATTTATAATTGGAATTATTGGAAGAAATGCAATCAGCAAGAATATGGCGCAGAGATTCTTTTTGAGATGTAGATATTTTACTATATTTTAAAGAAGCCTCAATGGGAGCAATTAATTTAGAAATTGAAGGTTTACAAGATTGGGAAAAATTCAAACCGAGTTCTAACACTTTATTTTGTTGGGCAGTTAAGTTATGTGAAGACAGATTAACTATGTAATTTTCTTCAGGAACTTTGTTAATTTCACGAGAGGTTTTTTGGTTTTTACACAAAACAGAAAACTTAGAATCTAAATTACGTTGATGAGCAGAATTAAGTGAATGTAAGGATAAATAATTATCATTTTCCGAAACAGCAAAATCATTGAAGTTTTTACCAAGGAAAAGATGAAGCTCATAAAGCTCTTCCTCAATTTTGGCGATACGTTGACGAAAATCTTGAATACAAGCATTTAAAAGAATAAATTTGGAGCGAAATAAGGCTTTAGAAACTCTACCAGTTACAGGAACAGAACACTGCAATTTAATAAAATTAGGAATAACTTTGTTATACTTACATTTTTGAAGAAATCTCAAATGGTTAAGAAATTTTACACGTTTACGTCTAAGTTTACAAAATCTGTTGAAATGGGAGTTAAACATGGCAACACAAAAAATAATGTTAAAATAGTTACAATAGATACAAAACAAAATAATAAAACTACAAATTCACAAAAAAGTAAAAGCATGCAAAAAATAAATAAATGAAAATTCACGAAAAAATAAAAGCATGCAAAAAAAAATAAATAAATGACAAATTCACAAAAAAGTAAAAGCATGCAAAAAATAAATAAATGACAATATCACGAAAAAGTAAAAGCATGCAAAAAATAAATAAATGACAAATTCACAAAAAAGTAAAAGCATGCAAAAATGTAAATAAAATAGAATTACCTGGAACACAGGATCGTGATTAAACTAGTAAGAAACCCAGAATGAGGTTAATCACCAAAACTAAATGCAAAACTGGTGTACAATAGATATAAAGACAATAAGACTTCTTCACACACCATAAATTTTAATCCAGCACAACCGGTTTCGAAAGGACGTAGCCTTCCTTCATCAGGTGCAAAAAAACACGTGCTACTGCCTTGGAGGCAAAAGCAAGACTGAAAGCAGGGCAAAATCCAGAGGGGGAGGAGCAACACAAACAACCAATAGGAAGCATCATGCAGGACCAATCAGAGAGGAACACACATGCACACACAAAAACAAAAGGAGGGAGGGAAGGAATAAACAATTAATTTTTTTTTTTTTTTTTGAATTATAAATAAATCATTAAGAAAAAAAAAATAAATAAAAAAAAAAAAAAAAAAAAATAATTGTTTATTCCTTCCCTCCCTCCTTTTGTTTTTGTGTGTGCATGTGTGTTCCTCTCTGATTGGTCCTGCATGATGCTTCCTATTGGTTGTTTGTGTTGCTCCTCCCCCTCTGGATTTTGCCCTGCTTTCAGTCTTGCTTTTGCCTCCAAGGCAGTAGCACGTGTTTTTTTGCACCTGATGAAGGAAGGCTACGTCCTTTCGAAACCGGTTGTGCTGGATTAAAATTTATGGTGTGTGAAGAAGTCTTATTGTCTTTATATCTATTGTACACCAGTTTTGCATTTAGTTTTGGACAACGAATAATCAGAATTAATTAAAAGTAATTTTGTTTTTGTTCCAGTGGACAAGGCTGCAATCAATTATGGTATTATATTTCAAAATTTTAATTTTGAAAAAACTGTGGAAGAACTGAATAATGATTTTTATTATACTAAATTAAATTTAAACTCTAATATTGTTAAAATTGTTTTACTGTTTACTCAAAACAAGTTCAAACTCTTTTTTCTTATAATTTTAAAATCTCTAATGAGAGTAATATTCCATTTTTATTTATGACACCTAAATTTAATAAAAATCCAGTTAAAATCAGGTTTATATGTTGTACTACTAATAGTATTGGAAAATGTTTCAGTGTACAGTTACAATTATTTTTGAAGAAAATTTATAAGTTTTTAAAATTCAAATATAAAAATACAAGTTATTTTTGGTCCATTGATAATAGGAACTCGTTTAATTAATAGAATTGCTTTTAAGCCTTTGTCTGTTCAAACTTACGATTTTGAAAATTTATTTTGTAATATTACTATAAATCAACTTTATGACATTATTAAAAGGATTTTTGACATATTTTGTATTGAACATGAATTAAATATTCCTAGAGTTTTTATTCTTAGATTATGTCTATATATATATATATCTATATATAAAATAATTATATCTTTATTCAAGATGAGATTTTTAAAAGTCACATGGTATAGGCATGGGGACAAATTATTCTTCCTGGGCGGCTAACCTTTTCTTACTCTTCTTCGAATACAATTTTACTGTTTAATTTATAATACTAGTTTACATGTTTATCTTTACTTAGAAAACTTGATTATTTTTAATACAGATATTAATAATATTTTAAAATTAATATATCATGATGTTTTAAAATTAAATAAAGAAAGTACTAACAATTTCGAAGCTGATTTCTTAGATATTTCCTTCGTTTTAAAAAATAAGATTTTTTGTTTTGATTTATATGATAAAAGAAAGAAACTTTAATTTCAACACTAACTGTATGCCACACTCGCATTCTAATATGAACCATAACATTTACATAACCATAATAATTAATCAGCATCTAAGAATTAAGAGATTGTGCAATTCTAAATTTAATTTCGATAAACATACAATTTTCAAGCACTTTTGTATTAGAAAACTTATTTTCTTTAAAGTTTATTTCTTGTTATATTAGTAATGCAAATTTTTAGTTTATTCTTTGTGACAGCCTCGCAGCTTTGGACTTAGCATTGATTGATGGTCCTAGTAGATGTTCTATTTGATGATGTTTGCCCAAAGTCTATTTCTTCGTGCATTTTCTTTGATATAGTACGTGAATCTTTTTGTAGATATTCATAAAATATTATAAAACTTCGTTATTTTAAGATGATATATGGCGCGGTAGCAACTCTATGCATTACGAATAAAAAAGCAAAAAAATATATTATTTTTATTTGTTTCCCTACTAAGAATTAGGATTTGTCAAAGAAATGAATTCATACATGCTATCAACAAATAAAATCCACTTGAATGATCGGATATGTAGTAAGCTTTTTATAGAAAGTGATTACGTTAATGATATATGAAAAATAACAAAACAAAACAACATTTTTTTTTTTTTTTTAAATCAATTTCGATCTCACATTGAATTGCTGTTTAGGACAGATACTTAATTTTTTTGCGTTCAATTTTCAATGACTTTGTGAAGTGCAAATTTCCATATTTATTTTATTAATGTTAATAATAATAATATTATTATTATTCAATTTAGCGAATTAATGTTTTTATTTTCTATTATGCATATGTAACAGAAAAAAATTCTTTTAGTAAAATTTTTCTATTGCGTTTTTTTTATACGTTTTTAGGTAATTAAATCCCAAAATAATGTTTTTAGCAGTTAGCTTGTGTGTATTTATGAAACTTTTATCAGCATAACTAACATCAGGTAGTAGCAGAAAGTCCAAGTTCATCAATCTAAATTTGCATTCTATGAGGACATTATTTCTAAATTTTTTATTGAATCGTATACGTGGTTCGTATACAACATTATTCAAATACATTACGTCTATGTACGAAATTTTCCATCGGTACATTTTAGCATATTTATCCTACACTAAATAAAGTTAATATGGATTATTATTATTATTATTTTATACGCATAGAAAACGTGTTTCACGTTGAATACACCATGAAAAGCATTCATTCTGCATTTACAAGACCACGCAAAAGAATTCGAATATATTATTGCTTTTGTTGGAAATTGCTTAAAACGTATCTCCAATTGTAAGAACAATTTTCCTGCTGTGCTAAATTTAAATATAGTATTTGGTATGTATACGTGTACCATATATATATATATATGTAAGATTTTTCTTTTTTCTAATAACTTTTTTTTTTTTTTTTAAGTTTCATTAAAAGCACGTCTCATATATTTCATTTAAGTTGAATTTTAACCTATCCTTCAGATTTTTATTTAAAAAATTATCGATTGACTTTCAATATAGATGGGAAATTCAATGCGAGATCGAGATTGATTTAAAAAATAAATAACAAAAAAAAAAAAAAAGATCGAAATTGATTTATAAAATAAATAGCAAAAAAAAAAAAAAAAAAAAAAAAAAAGATCGAAATTGATTAAAAAAATAAAAATAACAAAATAACGAAAAAAACTTTTTTTTTTTTTTTTTTATTTATTTTTTAAATTAATAACTTAAATAAAATATATGAGACGTGCTTTTAATGAAACTTTAAAAAAAAAAAAAAAAAAAGTTATTAGAAAAAAGAAAAATCTTACTTACATATATATATATATATATGTAGTACACGTGTACATACCAAATACTATACTTAAATTTAGCACAGCAGGAAAATTGTTCTTGCAATTTGAGATACGTTTTAAGCAATTTCCAACAAAAGCAATAATATATCCGAATTCTTTTGCGTGGTCCTGTAAATGTAGAATGAATGCTTTTCATGGTGTATTCAACGTGAAACGCGTTTTTTTATGCGTATAAAATAATAATAATAATAATAAATATTAACTTTATTTAGTGTAGGGTAAATATGCTAAAATGTACCGATGGAAAATTTCGTACACAGACGTATGTATTTGAATAATGTTGTATACGAACCACGTATACGATTCAATAAAAAGTTTAGAAATAATATCCTCATAGAATGCAAATTTAGATTGATGAACTTGAACTTTCTGCTACTACCTGATGTTAGTTATGCTGATAAAAATTTCACAAATACACACAAGCTAACTGCTAAAAACATTATTTTGGGATTTAACTACCTAAAAACGTATTATAATAACGCAATACAAAAATTTTACTAAAAGAATTTTTTTCTGTAATATATGCATAATAGAAAATAAAAACATTAATTCGCTAAATTGAATAATAATAATAATAATAATAACATTAATAAAATAAATAAGGAAATTTACACTTCACAAAGTCATTGAAAATTGAACACAAAAAAATTAAGTATCTGTCCTAAACAAAACTTATTTTTGGAACAGAAACCTTAATAATAATAATAATAATAATAATAATAATAATAATAATAAAACTACATGCTTTGGGACATTTTGTTTTATTTAGGATGTTCAAGGTAATGACGCATTTTTGTTGTCTGAAATAAATAGTCCTTTTGATTACTTGTGTTAGCAGATATTTAAATGATTCTATACGTTTAAAAATTGACATTCATCCAATGATTTAATTTCTGTAAGATTGTGCCTAATTTGCTTTTTACTCATTTTATATAATTATTCAATTTAATAAAATAATTACCTTTTGTTTTAAATACTCAAAAAACATAAATAAAAAATAAAATAACCAATTCTTTACCATAAAACATAAAGTAGTAATAAATAACAATGCTACAATGCTTGCTACATCAATTTCTTAAAATTTCTTTCATACATATTTTCTTTTCATTATTTCTTATATATATATACATACGTATATTATGTGTATTTCATGTTGATGTAAAGATAAATTATACAATAGGAAGTGTTAAAAATTCTATTCTTAGATTTGACGTACATACATAAATAAATAAACAGCATTTCAGTTTAAACAAAGCCACTTAATAATTAAAATGAGCTGCATGACAATGAAAATTCTTGTGCAGCATTTTTTATTCATTTATAAAGTCGCACAAAAAATTCTCAGTTTTCTTAGTTTTACTTTACGATTTATACAAAAATGAGCAAGTAGAAAATGTTTTAAGCAAAAAGTTATTTAAATTGTACATTTTAAGTTCTTTTGATTTAAAATACCTTATACTACAGAAATATTTAAATAAAGCATAATTAAAAAAAATATATTTATAGAGAGGTGTGTAAAACTTACTGACCTGTATCTCTGAAATCAATTCCTTGAATGATTAATTGGCGGGAAGAAATTTTGGTCTTTAGACTGTGGTAATGTATCAGCAAAATTTGCCCGCGCTTATGGGGAAGGGAAGCAGATGGTTTTTCTGTTTGTGTTTCATATTGCTCTAAATAGTGAATGCCGAACGGAAACAAAGAATCTGAATTTTTAATATTTCTTATAAAGAATATGCAGTTAATCTAATGAAAATTTTGTTGGAAGAGAGAAATAAAAAATGTCTTTCAAATGTCTTTCTTCTTCGTATTTCAAAGAAAAATAAATATTCTCCAGATTCTTGTTTTAGCACTTTATAAACCAGAGTACTAAAAAGAAAAAAAAAACTTTAAATTTGAAAATCCAGTAGAAAAGTGAAAGGGGGAAACTATTTTTTATGTACCTGAAAGACAAAATAAAATATCCATTCTAGCATCAATGAACCGTGTAAATATTCGATTGTCTATATATAATATATTTGTTTTCTTTTTCTAATATATATATATATATGTATATTGCGTCAACCATATCACTTATTTGTTATAAATATTCTATATAATTTAATAATAAAGTACCTTTTGATTTAAATACACGAAAAACTAAATTTAAAAACAAAATTCATTCTTCCTTTTAAAATATAAAGTTGCGTTCGTTAACAACATGGCCCACTCTAGCGGCCGAACAGTTCTGCTCTCAACGCTGGTAGATGGGAAGTGTTGGGTTCGATCTCAGGTCGCGCAAATCGACATAGCCATTCGGCGTTTTCCGTGGTTTTCTCCAAACTTCGCGTAAATGCGGGCTAGGATCTTTTAGAAAGAAACCCAGGAGAGCCTTCCACTTCCACCTATCGGCCTAGAACCCTTGCTTAGTTAGTCGGCCTTAAACCCTAGAACCAACCAAGCAACCTTAACAACGTTTACCATAATAATTTCGGAAAAATTCTTTCGCACATTTTCCCTCAATTTAATTTTTAATATTTTTAAACCATTTTTCCTTTATATTGATGATAAAGGGAAACTGACGAGTCCTTTTGGAATATACCCATTTTGAAACTTTACATCCTACCTTTGGGAGATACTTCCCAAAATTCGTCCATACATTTACTAACAAATTTTCATGATTGACTTATACAATCATAAATAACTAAGATACATTTTTAAAATAACAGAAATGTATGAGATATAATAATTTCTAAATCATATTTATCAGAGTTTTTGATTTCCTTTATATTTTTCCATCGAATATTTTGTATGAAAGCTTCAAATTGTTACAAATTAAGTAGAAATTTGGTTTTAAATTAAACTATGTATTTTTTCTAACCTTCATATAATATTGCTTATTACTATTTCCAATAATTCATTAAAATAATAATAATAATATTTCAGTTGTAAATTTAAATATCTTAACAAGATCAATTTATTTATATTATTTTATATGTTTTCTGGTTAAATAATTATAAATTATGCATTATCAGTAGTAAATTTTAAATAAAGTAAATTTGAATTAATTTGAGTTCTATATATTCAGTTATACACATTAACATTATATTTAAAATCTAGACAAAACTAGTATGTTGTGGTCACCACAAGACTTTCTTCTGTATTTTCTTATACTAATTCACTAAGTGCAAATAATTTTTTAAAATTATTATTTATTAAAATTATCTAACAGGATAAATGCAAAGGATTTTCATCTTTAAAAAGGCTAGCACTAAATATCCAAAGCAAGACAATTTTGTTGTTTATAAGCAGCATCTTAAAAAATGCGTTTTAATAACGGTTTCCTCAAAGACCTGGTTTCGTATAGTTATATGCCATAGACGTTGAAATATAGCATTCCCATTATCGAGGAAGATTGCTGTTTAGCAGCGCTACCTATTGGCAGATAAGCATCTAAATTGAATCAGCATAATATCTCATAATGGTTTTCTCACTTATCAACTTTTGTTTCATGATACGCAATAGAACCTGCGATATAGCTTTCCCTTCAATTCCGAAAATCGTTGGGTAGCACCACCACCTGTTGATCGGTTGACACCAAAAGTTGATAGGCATCAATTTATGTCAAGATGTATCTACATAGAAATTTATATGTAATTCTGTGCAGTAGTTCCTGAGGTATAGCCTTCCCTTAAACTGCAGAAATTGCTGAATAGCAGCACCACCTGTTGGCCGATAAGCATTAAAATTGAATCAACATAATGCCTCATAATAACCTTCTCACATATCAAGTTTTGTTTGATTATACGCAATAGGAAGCATTTTAAATATCTCTTTAAACCATTTCTTAAAACCCTTTCTTTTCTTCTTTTTTTTTTAATTAATGAAAGTTAATCTTATAAAAATGAACTTCGAATTAAAAAAAAAAAAAGCATGCGTGTGTATGCGAACTAAGTTATTGTCGTGTCAGCATGAGTTCACATTCATTCGCAGCTGTTCCTGCTGATCAAAGTCCAGAAGAGAAGGTCGCGTGGCTATTGGCTGCGTGATTCACATGACACAGAGAGTTACATTTTTACATCACCTGCAGTTTGAATTTTATTTCAGATCATCTGTGCTTGAAAAATAACAGCAGAAAGTGCAGGAAAAATTACAACATTTTTCTACAGTGTGAACCTTAGAGAAAACAAGTAGAAACGGAATTGTAAGCAAAAACATAATGAATGTCATTTAAACAACGAAAGATGTTAAAGTTTTTGAACTTTTGCAGTGGTTTCCAATAAGAGATTGAAAATTAATAAAATCTCTCTCCTCTCTTAGGACCTAATTAAAGTAAAAGGTGAGAATCTGTGTGCGGTAGTTATCTATACTGATAATGTGTAAAGAAAGCAAACTCTTAACGTATGATTAAGGAGATGGTAATTAGCTTCCTTCATACAAAAGTTTTTCACTTTGAATTTTCGATTACAAACTATGATTTTATAGATTTTATTTTGTATCATTTCATAATTTTCAAGTATTTAAAATAAATTAAACATTTTACTTTTATATCTCCATTCCTTCTCTACTTCAATTAATTGTAAATTTAATATTTTTTAACTAAAAAGAAAAAAGCATTTTTGTTGGCATTTGTCGATGAATAAAAATAGCTACCGTAAACTGCGTAAGTAAGGACTTTGGAGAGAAACTTCCGAGATACTTCGGAGCCAAATTTCAAATTTTGCCATGAAGGTCCTATACTAAATCCGTTTCAAAATATTTTTTATTCAAGTGAATTATTAATTAAAAGGTGTATAGTTAATCATCAATTTATGACAATAAAAAGTATGGAATCTCATCAATAAGAGCCATCTTTCATTTTTCCACATTTTTTTACATTCTCTTGCCCATATATACGGTAGAGAAAGTATTGTTTTTGTTTAAATTTTTGAAACTCAGTTTTGTTATATTTACACGTTTTAAGGTCCCCTGAATCCGAAAATCATGTTTTTAGCGATTCTCTCTCTCTCTCTCTGTGTGTGTGTGTGTGTGTGTGTGTATTATCAGCATATCTCAAGAAGATATAAGAGCAGGAAATTCAAACGCGGTATCTTTAATCTGTTTCATATAGGGATGCTACATCAAACTCTTCGTTGAGTTCAAGGAAATAGTTCGTGTACAGGGACACCTAAAAGATACAAATACATCACGTCCATAGGGGAAATTGCAGGTAAGTAGAGTTTAACATGTATAAGATGCAAAAAACCAAATGAAATGAATATATATATCTATATATTTATATTAGCAGGTTTCATGTAGAATATGTTATGAAAATCATTCACTGTTTGTTTACAGGGCTACACGAGAGAACTAGAATATAGTGGGACAATACTTGAAAATTGATGGAAGTGTATTTCAGATTGTGCTGTATGCTATTAATATAGGATTATATTTATGTGCACCATGTGGTGTGTACATAATTTTTAAAAGATATTCAGGACTTCCAACAATTAAGAAAAAACATTCTTTTTTAATGAATGTAATTATTGGAAGTGTTTTACTATAATATATTAACTATAATATATTATACTATATAATATATTTACTATAATATATTATACTATAACCATGTCCAGGAAAAGTGCACAGGAATTTCAATTTATTCCTCATAATTATACAGTAAATAAAAATATTTTTTTAAAGATAAATATTCATTGCTTGTTTGTATACATACACGTCTTGAGGTTTATTGAATTCCAAAGTCAAGTTTTTAACATTTGATCTTTGTTACTGTCTCTTATCAGAGTAACTTAAAAACAAATAATTTCAGGTAATTCAAATATTGTATTTTGAAATTAATATAAGTTTGTTACTTGAAAAGTTTAATCGAGAGTGATAAGTTTCAAAGAATGCTGCGTGTGAAAGTTGTCTGAATAATTTTAAATGAACTTTTAAATTTATTAACAAATTTAAATTCTATATAAGTGTAGGTACAATAGTTAAATGGGAGTTTGAGGAGGCGGCCGCCCCTTCCCCCGCACATAGAACTACCCAACAAACACAGAATTGTTGGTAGCTGTACGGTCCAGCATCGGCAATTACGGCATGCCGATCTATTCGTTAAAATGAACTCGGTCCGGAATCGTAACAGTGTCGGCAAACCGATGGCTGTTTTGTGATCGGCAATACGCTTGTGGGCCAAAACACCTTACTTAATGTTTTAAACATATAGACTATCGTTACGCCAATAAGATATATTTCGCCGATACTGATCCAAATATGGGCCGATGCCATTTGGCGACGTTACGGCGGAGAGGGCAAAAACTTTATGGAACCGATACTGAAGGTGGTATGTGGGCCATAATCACTGTTCGGCATGCCGTACGCCTTCCGTTATAGGCCCGACTCTCGTGTGTTTGTTGGGTATTTGTCAAATGAACATGTTCCGAAGCTTAATTTGAATTGTTTTTAACGTAGATTTATATAACAATATTCGTTATTTTACCTCTTAATGTCCAATCTGTATTTATAGTATTAAATTTCAGGTAAGAGAAAGTCGCATGAGTGTCACGCGAGATTATTTATTATATATACAGAGGTATATAAATATATACAGGCTGGACAACGTCTGCCACATTTTGCTAGTTAAACATAAAAATTGAATAGATTGCTACAAATAAGTGATATGAAATAGAAAAATTTAAATCGATAATAATATTCAATTTAACTTTAATATGTCATTTATGTTAATATCTATAATTCAATGATCTGAGAACTATTTAGGAAAATAGTTATAAAATAAATAACATTTTTAAATATAGTGTTTTTAGGTTAACAAAACTTTCAAAAAAAAAAAAAAGTAGGAATGGCATCTTCTTTATCACGTGAGTGTTGTTTCCTTATGTTTATGAAAGTCTCAAACCTACCCTTGCACAACGGATAGCTCAGAAACCTTTTATTTTATAGGCATAATGCATCTAGTAATTATTCAAAACATACCGTGGAAAATTAACGTTGTTCTCTCAATAATTACGAGACAATTGAGCATTCAAAGAAGATTGCTTCTAATAGAAGTATTTCTACAACAATGGGTTTTAAACTTTCATCCTCAGTTATCCGGAAAACATTATTTTTATTCTTCAAGTTGTTGACAAAGTTTTCTTTTAAATTTAAACAAAAATATTTTCTTTTGTTTTTCTATAGTTAAACCATGCGATAAATTTGCAATGCACAATATATTAATTTGACATTTATTTAAGATAGAAGCGAAAGTTACAAATGTTATTTTAAATGTTATTTAAAATTTCTGTTTTAAAATTATGGTATTGGTGTTGGTATTATTGTTAAGTTCAACTGACTGTATTAGGGTCCTAAGTCTAGGGAGAGTGCACATAGTGGGGGAGAAGGGTACTTCTAAAGGTTTCTAGCCCATATTCATGAAAGTTTTGGAGAAAACCACGAAAATCAATAAATCTGAGTTTAGAGTTAAAAAAATTTGCATACATATGCATTGAAAAGTAACAATAGTAGGTATATTAAAATTTCTCGAAAGCTATTTAAATTAGGAATGCATCGAATAGCAGTTTTGGCCTAATACCGAATGTCGAAAATTCGACCGAATACCGAGTATTCGGCTGGCTGATTTACTCCTACATTCAGGTGTCAGTCACCTAATTTTTTGCAAACTTTTCCAGTAATACCATTTACATTTAGTAGTATTTTATTATTTTTTTTAATTTGAAGAAACATTATAAAAAACTACTCTTCAGAAACAGTGGTTTATATAAATATAGAAAAATATTAGTAAATTTCACTATACATAAGTAGCGTAGCGGTGTAATGCTGAATTCACAGTCAAAGAAAATCATTAACTGTTAGGCTTCTTAATAAACTTATAAAAGTTTTTAAATAACAATATCTTGTCACGCCCACTCCAAAGAAAAAATAAAATAAAATAATAATAATAACGCAACCCAGAAATACAGTATTTGAGAAAAATCAATTTCAAAGTAACAAACTATTGACTAACTTACATTAAAACTGATGAAAGTGCCTCTCACTTACATAAATTGTGGGATAGAGATGTAATGCTTTTCATGCAGGTTGGGGCATTTAATATGCATTTTTCAATAACAGATTGAAAATTGCTATTTTATGACTTGTGTCATTTCTTTCCCTGCTAGATTTGGATGTGATCTTTGTTTGATCTCTTGAAGTTTCCTAGATGGCAACTTCATGTGAATTATGTACGCTCTTTCTTATTTTACTTTACGTTAGAAACATACATCATTATACTGTTATTCATAAAGACAAGTTTTGTTAGATATTAATAACTGTTATGATTAATGTATCGAATAATTAATTTTCTTTAATGTCACTTGAAACTGGATAAAACGATTGTTTTCATTTAAATATAATATGTTTCTTAATTACTCTGAAAAATCTCAATTTAATGCTAATTAAAAATAGCAGAATTTTTTCAAGTGATTAGAAATTTAAAAAAATTGAATTTTTACATGTTCAACTAGCCGAATAGTAGCCGAATAATTTGATATTCGGCCAAACCGAATATTCGGCTAGTCGAATAGTTTAAGTTCGGAACCAAACCGAATATTCGGTAGTCTGGTTGAATAGACCGAATACCGAATAGGTACCGAATATTCGGTGCATCCCTAATTTAAATTATATATATATAGTTTACCACTATATCTCAAACATTGTGTTTGAATGTTTAAGAAATTACTTTAAGTTTACGCATTCAAGCATAATTTTTTTTTTTTTTTTTTTTTTTTTTAACTAACTTATCAGTGATCCCACAAAGTGTACCTAAATATGATGGGAACATATTATTAAATATTTTAAAATATAATAATATAAAATCGAGAAAAATAAATAAATAAATAAAATAATTAGCAGAAAGCCTTTTTTTTAAAAAACAAACAAACAATAATAATAATAACTTTTTGATTCCGATTCATATTTTTTATCTGAATAATTTTATAGAATTTTTAATACACCTGATACTATTACGTTTCATTGCTTATGTATGCAAAATTACATATTTCTAATACATTAATTTACAATGTGATTTATAACATTGACTATCTCACAGAAGTTTTCTCAATAGTCATTAAATTTATACTATAAAATATAGGTACATTAAAATTTGAGATAAAATCCTTCTTATGCATCTGTTCTTGGTTTTCTGTTAAAAAATTGAAGTCTGAATATAAATAATAAAATAAAAAAAACTTTTAAAACTGTATTATAACAAACATGTTTGTTGATTATTTTTTTAAATCAAATAATACTTATATAACAGTATTGAATATAGACGTCTCACTTGTATTACTCATTAATTGGCAGTTAATTTTTATATATTTATAATATATGTATATATATGTATGATTAACTCGATTCATAAAGAGAAAAACTTTTGTACGAAAGAGACTACCTACCATCCCTTTCATCCCGCGTTAAAAGTTTGCTTTCTTTACACATTATCAGTATAAATAACTACTGTACTATTAGTATAACTACCGAAATTATGGATCCTGTATAGTTACCACACATAGCACATAACATCAGACCTCTTTTGTGTAATTACTTAACTAATTATAAATTCTAAGCACACAGTTTTCTGGAAAAAAAAATCATACTTTTAAGCATATTAATATTGCATGTTCATTTTATTACGGTGAATGCAGCATACGTAGTTAAAATGCACTTAAATTAAATGTCGCACATACATAGCTACCAACTTTTACTTTTTTTGGCTGTCAGGTATTTTTATCAAAGTTTTTTATATATATTTTAGTAACGGTTTTCACTAATTTAAAAAATAGAATTAAAATTTCCGAGTATCCGCAAACTGTAAAAGTTTGCAACTATGACGTTGGCTGTATTGGTACAAAATGCTTTTGGGTATCCCTGTACATGAGCCACAAATACTTTACCTAATGCCCGATCAACTTCCTGAGAGGACCGGGGAACATGTACTTTTCTGGGCCATCAACCATCGCTTCCTCGCTCTTAAACAAAATTTTCTGTTTTTATTTATGAACTAAAATCAGAATTTGTTCAATAACGTGCACAAGAAATAGGTTTTAAAGCCCTTTGCTACTCAGGACTCCGAGGCACGTGCCCGCTTGTCCATTCTATAATCAGGCCTTGACTCTATCTTATAAACTATACAGATAATTTCAGACAACTCATAAAAATTTTATTAAGGTTTCAAGTCCGTCAAAGGACTTTTGTGACCTGGTACAAACACATATACGTATATAGAGGTACTTAAACGTTCTGAGTTTCAAAAGAAAGATCTGACATATTGACAATCATTAAAAATCGTGATTAACTAAAGTACTAAATTATTCATATTTAAAGAAAAAAAAAATCAACTGAAATAGGCTATTTCATTGAATAAAATAGGAATAAAACAAAAAGGTACAAAAAAAAAAAAAAAAAAAAAAAAAAACTAGGTTATTGTAGAAAGCCGCAATGTACAAAAGAAATTGCAATTTACAATTTTCACATAAGAAGGAAAAAGTCCATTTGACTTATTTAACTTTATCATAGAGTAATGCTCCGATTATTATTATTATTATTATTATTTAACCAGTACATTTTGTATTTAATTTTTAGGTAGCAATCCATAACGCTATTTTTCTTCCTTGGTAATATATTCAGTGATACAAATGTGCAAACTTCATTTGGCCCAAACATAGTATAGAAAAATTCAAAAATTTAGAATAATTAGTGCATTCAGAAGATGAAAATAAATTTTTATTATTGCTCAAAATATATCTTTGGATTGTTGTATTTAAATCTAAATGATCCCCAATAGCTTAGTAATATCTATCAATATTGTATGGCATATATATACAATATTATGGACTCTGACATCAGGTTACGTCGAAACGTTTGATATACTAAATATATTGGTTTCCAGTATTTATAATGTTGCTAAAATTGTTTACTGTCTTTTTTTTTTTTTTTTTTTTTTTTTTTTTTTTCGATAAATAAAACGTTAAAACTAAATGTTGAACTTTTAAGAAAATTCAAGATTACCATTCCAAGATTGGTAATGATATAGCAATATTGGACAAGATTCGTAAAAATGTCAATTTTCATCAAGGAACTTCGATTTCGAAGAATATTTTATCACATTAGATTTCGTTAATATTGCAGCGCTATTGGGAACGCTAGACTATTTCGCATTTAACTTTATCGAAAATTAAATTCATTAGCCAAATAACCTAGAAATTACTGAATTTTTTAACTAGTTAATCGAAAATTCCATATGATCAAGATTCAGAATCCCCTTTTCATATGAGAATTAAAGTTGATGTATCAGTAGAGATTACTATTAATGCAGGTGGATATTTTATCGACGAGTGTTTCGTTTGAAGGCATTCAAATTCATATAATTTTGTTCAGATTTTGAAGCACTGGCATTTAAACTCGGGCATTAAAATACATCAAGCACCGGCCAACCAAAGGAAAATCACTCTAAAGCTATTGTGCAACATCGTAAGAATGTATAGGAATTTATAAGGGAATATTCAGTATGAGTTTCAGTAGAAAATATTCAGTACTATTTAACCAGAATGAATTTTGTAAATTTCGTCTTATATAAACTTTTTAGATCCTGTCAATGAAATCTGGCTTCATTAATTAATGCGCTATAAAATAAGGGAGGAGGGCAAAATAATTTTATTTAAATTGTTTACATTCGTTGACATACCTGTATGATAGGGAAGAAAAATGCTAACTAAATTTTATTTAAGAGTATCTATTATTAATTGTCCTGCCTAAGTTACAAGTAAAAATCTAACCAAGAGGGAAAAGAATTGTTATTGATTTCATAATAAAAATTATCAATCATTTTCTATCTACCAACGAGTTTTTTCTTGTGGTAAGAAGAAAAGGATTAATTTTATTAGGTCGTTGCAAAAGTTCGTGCGGATTTTTATTGCTTCATTTCATAAAAATACATCAAATCAAATGACAATTTTTAATCAAAATACTCTCCCTACAACATTTGCCCATTTTTCGGGTAACAAATGTATACCACGGCGATAGAAGCTTTCGTCTTTGGAGGAAATAAAATGATCCGCGTCCGCACGAACTTTTGCAATGACCTAATATTTCAGCGGAATTTACAATTTGGGAGAAATCCCAGGAAATATTTTACGCTTAAAAATTCCTTTCAAGAAGTCATTTTAAAATTCAAAGGATTCAAATAGAATGATACAAAAAAAAAAAAAAATCCCAGAGGAACTTATCGAATCCCACAGCCGAATACTTCGACAATCAAATTTAGAAACCAAAATTGGTTTCAATGCAATATTCACAAAATCTGAAAAATGGAAATTGCTACTTTTAATTTAATTAGTTCTAAATTATATACATTTGTTACTTGTGCGTCTGAGCGTACTGATCGAGAGAACAAATTAGATTTTAGAAAATAAGAAAAAGTCGTAACACACGTATGAACTTTTTATTTCATTTGTCATAGGATGTAAAATAACATAAAATTTAAAATTCGCTCTAAAACCTCAGGCATTTAGCAAAACTTTAAGCGGATGAAAATTGTTTTTGTGTTGTAAAATTTGATGATATATCGCTTTTCGAATCCTAATTCTAGGAATAAAATTCAATTTACAAAAGAAATTTACGAAAGAATATTGCAAGTGATCACAAAAGTTTCTTATTTTGAGAAAAGTTATTAATTAAAAAGATAAATTTGATGTTCTTTGTTTAAAGTATCTTACGAGCTTATGAAAACACATATCACTTCCCGGAACACTTTTATAAAGTTGTAATTGAGTATTCATGTACTTCGAGCACATATCCTTCCCTGCTTTTGAAAACTAAGTACATTTTGTAACTTGAATCAAGAAGTTTGTAACATGTTACTTCAATTCTTGGGGGAAAATGATGACAAGCAAATTTCCATTATCTAGCTCTTACACAGAAGTTGACCACGGCTATTTGTCGGTATTTAGTAAAAGTCAATGAAAGACTAGTGGCCAAAATACAGTTGTTTCACGTTCCGATGAATGTTTTACACTAAAATGTGGGTCACCTCCAATTAATAACAAGTTGGTTAATTGTGGGATGGTTTCAAAAGAGAGTTTAGTGAAGAAGCTTCTGTTTCTTTTGCTATCAGAAAGGAAAGTTTGACCTCAATATTTGACCTGAAAAATGGATCAATGTGGCCTTCCAAAGCTTCACCAAAAGAAAAAAAGATATTTGATAAGAATATGGTCAGTCATTATAAAAGGTAAATGAAACTAAAATCTATTTTGGAAATAAAGGCATAAATAATATGCAAAATCACGTTTATTTTTTCCGTTTCTAAAATTTATTGAAAATAACAACTTTTTTTTTTTTTTTTTTTAACTTTACGTTCCTTACTTAGTATGCATTTTTATGATAAAGAATATTGAAATACAATTCAAGATTATCAATCATAAGAAATTGGACAAGTGAATATATCAATATGTAGAAATGATTGCGCTTTAAATATTTTATGCATTACACAAAAAGAAATTTTTTTTCTCAATAAAGTTTAATTTCTCAAAATGTATTTAATAAAAGTGTTTCTAATTTATGTATAAATGATTATGATACTCACAAATAAATAAAAATTAAAATTTTTTTTAGATCAGGTTGTGGTGCAGGTATTAAAGTCATTTGGATACACGTGGTATTAGGCCTGGGTATGTGAAATGCCCTCCGTGTTGGCGGGGGGAGGGGTGGGGGAGATTCTTTCGAAGCTTTGTGTTTTTCTGAAACCAAGATATAATTTACTTAGCTACAAATACTTAAAACATTGCTTTAAATATGCTGCTTTCATAATTATGCAGATCCTGGGAATTACTCCTACATTTTACATAACCATAACGATATTTTCTGATCCGAATAGCTTTAATAGTGTTCCTGAAGGACACAACAAGCGTTCAAATTATTATATGTATATATATTCGCTAATGATAATTGGTGAACTATGATTAGGGGGGTGTTTATAATATAATCAACATTTCGTTTTACACTTCCATTTTCTCATCATAAACTAAAATAATCACTTTTGAGATCAACTTGAAAATAATAAATCTTCAAACCGATTGCAAAGAGTTTTTAATAAAATTCTAAAATTACACAAGTTCAGATTTCGTAATTACTTTCAATGTATTGAATTATTATACTTTTTTAGTTTTTGATGGAGGATAATCGTAATTTGGCTTAGGCATCTTATATTATAAGTTTTATTTGTTAGATTATATAAAATTATAAAAGATAAAAAAAGTAACTCTAAACTTTATCGATTTATTCACGAAATTTTGAACACATTTCAATTTCATCCTAAATAAAAGGTGTGCAAAATGTTTTTTTTTCTTTGAACTTGTCAGTGAATCGTTAGATGAAAATCAGTAATAAATAGATGAAAATAAGTAATAATTAGATGAAAATCAGTAATAATGACAAGCATCATTTATGTTAATATGGTTACCCATAATAAAGCTTAGACAATAAAGAAATTTTACAAATGAATCGATAAAGATAGTATATAGAAAAGTAGCTGCTGTTTTTATAAACATTGGCCGCGATAAATGGCCTGCAATGTTTAGGACGCGAATGGACCCCAGGACTTAAGACTCTCCTGTGAAGGGATCGAAAAATGTTATTTTTCGCAAGTATAAAATATTTTTATAAGAAAATATATCAACCTTTATACTTAAACATTTTACTTTGATATTTTGTTGCACTAGCAGTAGAGATTCAAAATAAAATGCCGAATAAATAAGCTGTATAATATCAGCTGTCGAATAAAACAGCTGTATATTAGTCAGTTTCCTCCTGTTAACTTTGAAACTAATGTATAATAAATTTCCTAATAAAATGTATAAAAGTGATTCTTCAGAAACTTAACATGCGTAAATACGGGATAGCATCCCTTAAAAAGACCCTCATGAAGAGCACATCCCCTCAGGCTCGGAATCTTAGCGCAGTCAAGTGGCCTTATCCCCAAACCAGAAACTTAACAATATGATGTCTGAGCAAAATATTACAAAATGGCTTTGACATAAAAAATTGTTATATTTGAATTAATTTTAAGACACATTTTTTTATTATTGAATTCCCCGTGCATATAAAACATATTACTAAATTATATTTCCAGTAAAAATTTTAAAGTCATTCTCCTTGCTTGTCCAAATCTTTTTTATAACCTTTGTTTATTTATTTAAAAACTCTACATCAACATTTCACAAATTAAATTAGTATTAGTACACTATATATACTTAAAAAAGTAAAATAATATTAGGTGAATCTTTTTAATCATTTAACTTTTTTGGTATATCATTTTAAATTTTGTCCCAAGGTTTCCATGTCATTTTCTTTACATAAAGAAGTTTTCAATAATTTTGCAGGGGGGGAGGGGGGTATTTTTAGCACGATGATTAACAAAATTATTTATTCTCACCTTTTTGTTGAATTAATAGTGTGATTTAAAGATCTAATTTACCAAGAGTTCTTAGCATAATTTTAAAGTTTTAAACTGACGTATATAATATTTTATGCTATTACTTTCCTATACAATTCTGTTACATACAAAAAAAAAAAAAAAAAAAAAGAAATAATAACTGTTATTATATGTAATTAAGCAATAATAATAAAAGATAAGCTCTCTTAAACCCAAATTTGGCTCTAGGTCTGAGTAGCAGGCCTAATATAAGAAAAATGTCATTCTTCTGGCATAGTTACCATTGTATAGCCATATACTTAGCATAGTTAAAGTGTGTTCCCTTTCTTTTTCCTTTGTTACGTGTGTTATAAAGATTAAGTATATAAATGTATATATTTAACTTTTTAAAGCACTTTTTTTTTTTCAAGAATTCGTGATTTGAAAAGGTTAAATTTATGGAGATTTACCCATTAATTTTTTTAATCATTAATGTACAATCTATTACATTATAAATAGCTAGAATAAATTATTAAAAAAGTAAAGTACAATTATTATTATTATTAATTTATTATTACTAAGAATATGATTTTACTGTAAAAGCATTATTACATTTGCGATTTTGTAATTATGTTGGTCTCGGATTAGTAATAGCGGTGATAAATGGCCAAGAATGCTAATGAAAGGAAATAAAAGCTGTGAGCTAAAAACTTTTGGTTGTTTTATATGCGAATTAGCATCGAACTATTCATTTTATGTGTGAGCTAATGGTAAGACAAAATAGGTAATAAATAGTAAGTAAATTGTTCATGAATAAAAACGATACAGTTGTTATGTCACTAGTGAAAAATAAAATATTTCAGGAACTTTAAATTACACCAAATATATATATATAAAGAAAAGAAAGGAAGTAAAAAGAAAAGAAAATCTTACTTTCTCAGAAAAAAGGTATGTAAAATACATTTCTTAAATTTCTTACTATGGATGAGAATAAAGTCAAATTGAAATAACTCAACTAAAAGATAATATAATAAAAAAAAAAACAAAAAAAAAAAAAAAACAGAGAGTATAGATGCAAACATTTTTTTTTTTTTTTTTTTTTTTTGTTATCCAGCTGAGAAAGAATTCGGCTATAATTTGATGGATATGCAATTCATTCACATTTTATACTAACCCAAAGGTTAAGAAAAGAAAGATAACAAAAAAATAAAAGCTAACCTGATGGTACGATTTCCGTAGTTCCCGAAGTTGTACTCGAAACACTCTGTAAAAAAACAGAACAAATCGCCATAAAATACAACACATTGACATATAAAAGACATAAACTTAATAAATATAAAGCTTACACCCATTCAATTCTCTGTAGCGGAAGCAATTTAGGATACATCACACAAATAGGGTGAAATTTGATGCTTCACGGGAGAAAGCAACGGCACATTGATCAAAGTTAAAGGTTATTTCAGTGAAATTTCCCATGAAATTTCCTGTTATTTTCTTATTTGTACTCATTGTTTTATAAACACGCTGAGAAGGTCTTAGCCTTTTGGACGAAAATTCAATATTTTATTTTATGCAATAAAAAGTTTGAAGGTATTTCCAAAATATGATTGTAAACATCCATTTTTCTCACTTGAATTGCTATCGAGGTTAAGTGCAATCTGTATCAGAGTTTAAAGTTATACATTTATAGGATGCGTTCATAGTGCTATAACTAAATGGGTGTTTTATGTAATGTTTTTATTACTTTCTTCTCTCTCTCTCTCTCTCTCTCTCTCTCTCTCTATATATATATATATATATATATATATATATATATACATATATACTTTATTTTATAATAATAATAATCAACAAAAATAAATACTAAATACTATGTACAGTCGGTAACAAAAGTCTCCGAACACTAGCAAAAATTCCTATGTAAAAAAAGTACACTTAATACAGTTTTCTTAAATAAATCCTTGTCGAATCCTGTTTTTAGACTAACTAAGAACAGGATTCGACAAGGATTTATTTAACAAAACTGTATTAAGAGTACTTTTTTTATATATGAATTTTTGCTAGTGTTCGGAGACTTTTGTTACCGACTGTATATGTAGAGACATCACTCCCCCCCCCCCCCCCGCGCCCTGGGAGAAGTATAAGCTGTGATTTAAATTTTCAATATGGACATCTTTAAAAAGAACACGCCAATGCCTTTAAAACAAATTGTTGAACAATTTATCTGTGAACATTCGAAGCAAAACTATTTTTTTTTCTTTTATTTTTTTCCTAGATGTCCTCTGTCAGGCACAAAATTAACTTTTTTCTAAGATTTAGTGTTATACTTCTGTGAGATAAAAATCGTCTGCATTAATCTCAGTAAATAATTTTGATAAATAATAATTTTAATAAGTAACTTGTTTGCGTGAATTGGTACAGGAAATTATATTTAAAAAAAGCTTTGTGATAGCCAAACCTACTCGCTTTATTATTATTATTATTACTATTAGTTTAACAGCATGATTAAACTAAGAAAGCTACCTTCAAACAAGTAATATAAAATAAAAAAATTTAAAGTCAATTCCTACTTACAAACACTATCGAAAACGTTTTATTTTAAATAATTTTGAATTAGGAAATAAAAAGCGCGCGTACAAAATGAAATAAAAATAATTATAAGATAAAAAAACTTTTTATAGACCATGTTTTAAATTTTCTGTGAATCATAGAGCTCTTATGAATGTGCATAAAATTTTTAAAGTGATAATGACGTCAATTTTTGTGAGATGCATAATTTAACTTTTTATATTTTTTTAATGTTCACGTTTAATTAAATGTATTTATTTTTATGCCGAAAAAAAAATGAACTCGTAAATTGTTTTTGGCAACAATTAAATTATAGCTAATATTTTAATGGCTATTTTAACGCTATTAGGATGTTATTATTTTCATATTTTAATTAATTATAAGGCGATCCATCATACCATTGAAAATTGGTCCTTTAGAGAGGAATCCTTTTAATATAGGTTGTTAAGAAAAAATTTACCTCACGAAATAAATTCTATACATTAAATGATTTGAAAAATCCAAATTTTCATTATTAGTTTATATAGTTTTCTACTATTCACGAACAGTAATTTGTTTCAATTTTGAAAGTTTTTAAAGCATTAATAATAATTATTATTTTTAAATAAATAGAAACAATTTTTTAATAAAAAATAAATTTATATGAATTTATAAATTTGAACTAAAGTTTTCTGGAAAAAAATATTAATTAAAGTACTTAATTTGTAATCTTCTTTTAGGTTTAATGCTTTTATTTCACTTTTTAAAGTACACATTTGGAAACCGTTACATTTAAATTTATTTGTCTGATTTTATTAATATAGATTTCTAGTTCCAATTCGCACAATTACTAATCAAGATATCGGGATTACTTTAAGATTAATTGTATTTCTGCACACAACAGAAATTTTCTGCTGAAACAACAAAAAGATTTGCTTGGTTTAACAAAATTTTTGGTGTTTTAACAAAACATTTTTTTTTTCACTATAATGCAGCTTGCGGGCAGACTGAACTGAACTTGCATTCACGTTTTATACATGATATTTAATTCCAATCAGTGTAATTCCTAGGTAAGAGATCATGATTACTTTAAAGGTAAACATATTCCTGTACAGAAAAGAAATGTTTTGTTTAAATAACAAAATTTTTATTGATGCTATATCAAAAAAAGATTTGGTTGATTTAACAAAGTTTTGTTGTTTCGTCAAAACAGTTTTTTCTACGCAGCTTGCAATCAGACTGAGCTGGACTTACATTCATATTCTATACAAGATCTCTAGTTCCAATAGTACAATTTCTAGGGAAGAGATCATAATTACTTTAAATTTTAACTTATTCCTGTACAGAAAAGAAATGTTTTGTTGAAACAACAAAATTTTTTATTGAGGCTATATCAACAAAAAGATTTGGCTAGTTTAACAAAATTTTGGTAATTACAACATTGTTATTAAAAAAAGAAAAAAAAATTCTATGCAGCTTGCGGGCAGACTAAGTTGAACTTGTATTCTCGCTTCATATAAGCTCTTTAGTTCCAACTTACACAATTGTTAGGCAAGCGAAGCAGTGAAATGATTAAAAGAATAAAGTTCTAAAATTACGCTTTCTGAAAATTTTCATTCATACGATTTAAACATTTTACTGAGAATGCATCAAAATGTTGTAGTGTCTTAATATAATAAATCAACATACTTAAGTAACTTAGACTAACAACTAACTAGTAACTTATACTTAAAAACCAGTAAGAACGAAAATTGTTATTGATAATAAAATTATCGAACAGATACAACACTTCACCTATCTGGGATGTGACATCAGCTTTGACTATGATAAAGATTCCCAAAGAAAACTACACAAATTCCAACACATTTGTTGCACTCTCATAAGAACACTAAAAAGAAAAACGAGAAAAGAAACGCAGCTGAAGTTTTATAATAAGGTTATGGCAGTGCCCACTTTGCTGTATGGTTAAAAAACAAGGACCTTGAGTGCCATCGAGGCAGCAGAGATGCGGTATCTACGATCTCTAAAGGGCTGCACAATTATGGAAAAAATTAGGAATGAAGATATTAGAAGAGAATTTAAAGTTTTTAACATCATAGACAAGATCAATGTATACCGCACCAATTGGAGAAATCATGTCCAACGTATGACATGCGGAAGACTACCGACAGCTGCCTTCTACTACATTCCAAAGGGCAAGCGAGACCGCGGCAGACCTAGAAAACGGTGGTTAGACCAAGAAGCCGGAACAGGCTCCCAGCCTAATCCCTGAAGATCATGATGATGATGATGATGATGACTTTTAATAGTATGTTAGAGTGACGTCATTTTCAGAAAATATCCTAAATGAAATACTATATTCTTTGCAAATGGATTCATTTCGTAGATGTCATTCGATGGGAAATTTTTATTTTCATAGAAAAAACTGCTACGCTATAGTATGATTGTGTAGTGCTTTTATTTACTTTTATTTTAAAGTTTATAAGAAACTGCAATCTTAGATCCAAATTATAACATATCGCCTGCATACAAAAAGACACTTTTGTTAGAACCATAGACCTATTATAAAAGTGGGCAGGACAATGGCAACCTTTTTCATTGGCAAAGATCACTCATAAAAAAGTCACGCGACTGTTTAAATTACAGGAAGCCATACAGTCCAACATTGAAATTTTCTCGCAATGCTCTAAACTCTGCTTTCTCTGAAGCAGACGATACCTTTCCTTTTTCTTTGAAAGTTCTTTTTAAAATTCTTATTTCACTTGAAAGGTTAGATTTTTTTGAATCTAAAAAGAATTTTATAGCAAAAAATATAGTGGTTAAATGTACTTAAAAAGCCCTAGATATTATGTAAAATAAGGATTTTATTTCACAGGTAAAAATTTTTTATATATATATTATTATTTCGTAATTTTTAAGTAATTACTTTTATAAAATGCTTTTAATTGTGATACTTAATTCTCTAAATTGAATTAGTTTAAATATATTATAACTTATATTATTTCAAAAATGCCCATGATTATTTATGGGAGTTAAAGCGAGTATAAACAAACCAAAGACATAAACACTTTTGAACTTTGTTGGAAATTGTTAATAACAATGTAAAAATAAATTTCTGCAGCTGTAGCGTTTTACACAAGTTTTGCTTGCTGTATCTTTTAATAATAATAATAGTAAAAATATTTATATTTTGAACAAAAAATCGCAAATAACGCGATAAATGCCAAAAAAGGTAACCTTTTTCCAATAGTCACGTGTTTCATCTTTGCCACCTTTACTTATATTCCCTTAAAAATGAAATGCTCCGTCCACTCTTATAATAGATCTATGGTTAGAACTACATTTTTTTTCTTTTTTAAGCGTGTTTATAAAGTAGCACAAAAAATTGAAAAGCTTTTATTACTATAACTATTTATTTATATATAGTAACCAGCGAAACGGACAAAGCCAGCTAGTGTTATATAAAATCAGAGTAATGATTTGATAATGAAAATGTTACCCAAACTTTATATTCGTATATTTATTAGTTTAAAAATTACGCTTGAAAGAAGAAAACAGGTTAATGGTTTACTTTTGGTAACTAAATAGTTGAAAATGTACCTTATTTCTGTTTAATAATAAAGTAAATTCTAAAACAGTCTTAAATAAGGTATTTTGGCGACTGGCTGGATTTGATCCTGGGTCCTTAGGATTAGAAATCAAACGACATACCTCTGGAAAAAAAGGTTAACCCGTTCTCTATCGGTAAGATCTGATAATCTATCCTGAAAAATGGCGTTCACTACACCACTCCCCCTCCAGCGAGTACGTACTTGAGCGTTAATTTCTCGGTACTGTTCTCACTCATCCGAGAGAAGAGAGAAGAAGGCAAAGTTCAGAGACATACTCAAAAACTACTCATACCCCTTCACATCAAATACTTGAGGATTTAAATCTAGTAAGAAATTAAAATCTCGTTTATCCAAGTAGATTCAGAACGTTTTTAGTTTAAATGTACAAAGAGTTCAGTTAAAGAAAACATAACACTCACCTGACTTATACTTACATTACATTTGAAGACTACAAGGGAAAATTACAAATTAATAGGCAAGATAAAAAAAAAATACTATATAAAAACGTACTTTTAAAAACAGTTCAAAACAGATTTATTTAACTTATAATTCTGTGGGAGGAAAACTGGCATCTTCCCCTTTAATCCCCTGCTACATATATAGGATACCTACATTCACAAAAAGATTATGATTGATATTGAATTTAAAGTTTTATTCTAAATTTTGCAGTTGATTTTCACCTGCAAGACTCCTTGAAACATACCATTTCAAGCATAAGGTCGTTCGGGAAACAATTTCATTTTTTACCAACAAAAAACTTAATTGATTTTTTTCATTACAATTTCATAATTATCCACATTTGAATTATATATTTCTTCAGCTGATATAGTAAGAATTGTTTGTGAAAAAGTTTGTTTTATTCTGCACAGTAGTATTTGTTTGTTGACTTATGAAATACGAAAACTCGATAGCAGCATTTTCGGCATATTTTGCTTTTTTTACTACCAAAAAGGAAAAAATGCTGTTCAAGCAAGAAAAAAATTATCCAATGTGTATGAAGAAGATGTATTGGTAGAACACCAGTGCCAAAACTCGTTTAAAAAATTTTGTTCCGGCAATTTTGATGTTGAAGATGCACCACGTTCTGAAAGGCCAGTTGAAGCTGTGGTAGCGTCACAATAACAAACAGCTAAGAACAATTAAAAACTCAAAGATTGGGCAGGAATGAAGAGCCATTTGGACAATTTTCTAGTTTAATAAAAAAAATATTTACAAAAATTTACAATATTTATATTAAAGAAGAAAAACTATCATTCATAGTCCATTTCGGCTTCTTGCCTCCTTCCAGATCTCCAAGATCAAATCTGACTCCTCTTAATTCTCGAGGTCATCTCCATCCTCTCCACGTCTGCCGTCTCCGGGACTTGAGAGAGGGGGGTCAGCCCCCTGATGCAATCAGGCTCCCTATAGGCTCCTCAGGATTCTAGACCACTCCTAGGAACATTCGCCGGCCAGTCGCTTGACCGTTAGCTTGGCGCCATCCTGTCTGTCACACCTCGATACGATCGCTGGACACCGGAACCATCAAACGAGAGCATGAAATTGGATTGAATGGTGTCGGTAATACTCAAAAACCACGCTAGCCACCAACTACTTTCTAAAGTCCAGACTTCCTGTCTCTGGCGTCAATCATGTCCGTGGAAACTCCATGCAAGATTCCGTGAAGGAAGGGGGGTCATCACAAAGCTGATGAAAACAAAATATAGTCAGTGTTTTATGCAAATCGGCGAATAACAACCCGTGAGATCGAGGGAAAAAAATTATTGAACTCGACCGTTCGATGACTTGGTTTAATTTTTAAACTCGATATATGCAATCCACATGCTCTTACAGAAAGTAATTTACTCCGTCGCATAGATGTCTGTGATTTGCATCTAAAACGTCAAGAAATTGATCCATTTTTTAAGTGAATAAATACTGGGGAGCAGAAATGGATTCTTCACAATGATCTCAAATGCAGATGATCATGGATTGAAAAGGATAAATCGGCTCAAAGAAATTCGAGATTATTAATCATCGAAAAAAGATGATGCTGTCTGTTTGGTGGAATTTCAAGGGAATCACTTTTACAGCTTCTACCACACAATACCACGATCACTTCTAAAATATGCTTTCATCAACTGGATAAATTGTAAGATTCACTCAAATAGAACAGGCCAGAACTGGTCAGTGAAAAAGGTGTAATTTTCTGCCAAACTAATGCGAGACCGTATATAAATTTGGTAATTTGCGAAAGCTTTTACAATTTGGACGGGATGTACTGTTACATCCACCATATTCTTCAGATCTGGCACCTACGAATTATTACTTGTTCCGATCTCTACAAAATTTTTAGACGGTAAGAACTTTACTTCGAGTGAGAACGTCAAAAATGAATTGGATGAGTTCTTTGCCAGTAAAGGTCGGAAATTTTACAAACGTGGAATCATACTATTGTGCGAAAGATGGCAAAGGATATTATACCAAAATGAAGAATGGGTAACTCAGTAAAATATGTATACACTATTAAAAAAAAGAAAAACTGCGTTTCTGTTAGACAATGATGAACCACTAAAAACATGACTTTCGTATTCAACAAACTTCAAAACATGTAATTAAAATAAAAATAAAGCGTTGAAAATTAAACTTTAAAGAATCTGTCTATGGTACAAGTATAAGGAAGTAATTAGCTTTCCTAAAAACAGTTTTTTTGGTTAAATTTAATCACTTCGTTTCATTGCATTCGATAGAAAAGAATTTTTTCACTTAATTTTGAGCAGCCCTGTATATCGTAAGTACACACCAAATTTATCTTTTAAATACACACCACACAGAGTACTAAAAATTAACACAGTAGAAAAAACACGTAATACAATTTAAAATACACTTCCAGCAACTTTCATATATATAGCCGTAATATATCCACATTCTTTAGTTTGACCCTGTGCACAAATGACGAATGCTATTATACCATATTCTATGTGACACATGTTTTTATTATATAGAAAAATATTTCATTTCATTTTGTTTAGTCCAGTCTACCGAATTTAAATTCTACCTACCAGAAGCCCATATCCATAATCTATTTGGATTCTCTTGATTGGTCTTTACACACGAACTGCTTGTCCTTTTTAATAATTTAAAAAAATAAAATAAAAAGTAAAAAATAAATAAAAAAAAATTCTGGCAGTTTTTCTGGACATGGTAAAATGTAGCAAAGCACTTCAATCAATTACATTCAGTATGAAAGAATATATTTTATTAATTTTGAGTAGTATATTTTGTCCATAAATTACACCCACCAAATGATGTATTTTAAATTTAGTTTTATGATGAAAACACATAGCACAATCTTAAATGCATTTCTCGTAATTTTCTACAACAGACCCGATATATTCGAGTTCATTTTGTATAGCCTTGTAAACGAATAATGAATGATTTTTATATCATACTAGCAAGCCCGTGTGAAATTTTCGCACTTTATTTATCTCTTCGTTACCTTTAAAATTTAAAATTATTATTATTACTTTATTATAGACGCCATTTTTTTCATATGCATGAGCAAATTTAATATTATATATATATATATATATATATATTTTTTTTTTTTTCACGTGAAAGCATATTTCATTTAATGCTGGGGGAAAAAAAACCCGCAATAATTAAAAATTTAAATGTCTATTTTAAAGTTTTTTTTCTTTCATATTTTAATTAATTTTAAAAAATCTAATCAAAAATTCGATACAAATAAGGTACCAAATGAAAAGGGCAATTTTTCTGAATCCGTCGGATTAAACAGCTTATCGATAGGACTATTAGATTTTTATAAAATTAACTAAAGTATGAAAATTAGGAGACAGAGTCCAAGGAAATCTCTTAAGCCTATCTCTTAAGTCTAAAGCGTGACAGAGTCAGGCACTGACGAGCGTAACTATGTATGCTGATACATTCTACGTGAAATATGCTTTTATTTATGTAAAGAAAACATATTCGCATCTCATTTTGTTTAGTGCAGCCAATATATGTTAAAATGTACTTACCAGAAAATTCGCTCCTAAACGTATGTATTTAAAATTTTTTAAATACCTCTCGCCCACCAGCAGCCGAGCGGGTCTGCGCTCAAAGCTAGTAGACAAGAAGTGTCGGGTTCAATCCCAGGTCATGCTCGTCAGTCTAGCCGTTCGGGGTTTTCCGAGGCTTTCTCTGAAATTTGCGTAAATATGAGCTAGGACCCCTTAGAAAGAACTCCACGGAAGGCACCTACTTTCAGGCCTAGGACCCTAGTGCTGCCAATAGGCCTTAATCCTCATAACCCAACCCAATCCTTAGATATCCCTATACACGAACCGATTGCTTCGTCTCAATGGAAAGTTCAGTGTAGCATCCGTATATAGTTCAGCTTTGGAATACCAGGTTCGAAATTCCTGCAATTGTTTGTTTAGAGATGTACTGATAATGGACTCACAGATCATTCCCTAAAATCTTATTTCGTATCCAGAGAACTTTAATACGTACAAATATAGCAAAATTTCAGAAGTTTAACAGTACTTTTTCTACCATGGATAAGAGAAAGTAAAAAAAAAAAAAAAAATAAAATAAAATAAAAACAAGTAATATAAAAGAAACTTTTTTAAAGTCAATTTCTACTTAGAAACACTATCGAAAAAGTTTTTTTTTTTTTTATAATTTTGAATTAGGAAATAAAAAGCGCACGTGCAAAATGAAACAAAAAAATTATTATATGATAAAAAAAACTTTTTATATACCATGTTTTCAATTTTCTGATGAATCATAGAGCTCTTATGAATGTGCATAAAATTTTTAAAGTGACAATGACGTCAATTTTTGTGAAATGCATAATTTAACTATAATTTTTTAATATTCACGTTTAATTAAATGTATTTATTTTTATGTTGAAAGAAAATGAACTTGCATTTTTATTTATTTATTTATTTATTGGCAACAATTAAATTATAGCTGATATTTTAATGGCTATTTTAATTCTGTTAGGATGTTATAATTTTCATAGTTTAATTAATTATAAGAAAACTAATAAAAAATTCGAAAATTGGACTTCGAAGTATTGTGTTGTCATCGGGTTCTGAGCAATCCTGAAAGTTTCAAATTTCTAGCTAGTCGGGAAAATAGTTAAACATCGATTGCAAGATTTGTACAAGATATATATAGAGAGAGAGTGAACTAACAGTAGGAATTGAATAAAGTTACATTTAAATCTTTATGTAAATTAGAAATACGAAATGCAGTTTTAAATATAGGTATAAAAATTATTTCTTGGACATGTCTTTTTATGCCATTAAACAAGTTTTCGTGATGGCAAAAGTTTATTACGTATGGTTGAGTGCTTCACGAAAAAGAAAGCGTAAGACACGAATTAAAGTACAGAACTTTTGTGTTTGGAAATTCTTTAAATATGTAGAAAGTTGTAATACACATGTTGCATCTGAAATTACATAACAAAATGAACACGCACGAAAGTAAGTAAACAAATAAAAAGTAATACGCATTTTCATCAATTGTTCTCTACAAATAGCTTTTCTTCACACTATTGTTCGATCAGTCTGTAAAGAACTATACACAGTGCGCTAAGTTTAAGAAAATGATCAAATATTATGATATAAATTGATATGATATTTTATATAAAAATGATAAATCTGTCCTTTGATATATTTGGCTGTTTTATTTCCTCATTGTAATAAGATGAAAAAATTTAGTCAATATTTTTTAATCAAATCTGCAAACGAGAGTTTAATTTGAAATATATTAACGATATCAATTTTCAGTCTTTATTATTATTATAATAATATAAGGGATTATTATGTATTTATTTATTTATTTTATTCTTTTAAAACATTCCTAAAGGTATCGCAAAAAGATGGAAGCGTGTTGTAATTCTTTATCTTTTAGATATAAGCAAGTAACATGAATTGCAAAACTGTTCAAAATAAGATATAAGACTATGTAAATAAAAGTATCTTTTTGTTAACTTTAAAATGTTATACTCTTTAGATTTTTATACGACCCCTATGTATAAATTTGGTGAATTAGATTTTTATTTATTTATATATTCATTATTATTATTTTTTTTTAATGCAACAACATCATTACAAACATCCTCACACTTATATTTTTAAAAATGAGTTATACATAACTGAAAATTAAACGCCGTAGAGTGTTAACGTTGGAGTTAAGTTGTATTGTTTACGGTAGGGTCCTAGGCCTGGAGGTAGTGCCCGCTGTCGATGCCTTTCTAAGGGATCAAAGCTCGCTTTTACGTCAGTTTCGGAGAAAAACACGGAAAACTCCGTACGGTTAAGCTGACAATTGTGATCTGGGATCGAACCCGGCATTACACGCTTGCTAGCTTTGAGAGCAAACAGTCACGGTCACTACTAAAGCCTTGAAAATAAACACCTTTTACCAAAATATAAATATAAATTTGTAACACATTATATAGCCATAAAATGGACGTTAATATTTACATTAGAACCTTTTTTTTTTTTTTTTTTAACTTAGGGAAGATTCGCGATTCAGTCCCGAGGTTTATATCTGCCAAAAATAAAAAATAAATAAGTAAATAAATGCATGCAAGTATGTAATTTATGTTCTAATTTACCTTATTTTTACTTTCTCTTACCCATAAGGTAGAGAAAGTATTGTTTTTGGGTCAAATTTTCGAACGCGAGTTTTTATTATATTTACATGTTCTGTGGTCCCCTGAATACGAAAATTATGTTTTTAGAAAATGGTCTGTGTGTATGTCTGTGTGTCTGTTATCAGTATATCTCAAGAACAAATTATGGCAGAAAGTTCAAACTTGGTATTCTAAATGTGCATCATATAGGGATGCTACAGTAAGCTTTTCGTTAAGATCAAGCAAATGGTTCGTGTACAGGGGCAATCAAGAGAATTCTAATACATTACGTCTATGGGAGAAAATGCAGGTAAGTAGAGTTTAACGTCTATAGACTGCACTAAACCAAATGAAACGAATATATATTTTTTGTAATAGAGATAGTCAACTGGGAAAATTTTTTTGTGTATGTAGGAGCCTGAAGTCCTCCCCTCGAGGGGAGTAAATTTTCATGATGGGTATCTTTCAAAAGAACTCGCCAATACCTTTAAAACAAATGGTTGAACCATCGATCTGCGATAATTTAAAACAAAGTTATCGATTTTTTTTTCTTTTTTTTTTTTTTTAACTGTTAACGAAAAAAAAAAAAAAAAACTGAAAAAAAAAAAAAAAAAAATCTTTTTTTTTTTTTTTTTTTTTTTTTTTTTAATATTGAGAATAAAATGTTTTTTTTTTTTTTTTTTTTTTTTTTTTTTGGATATTTAGTGTTATACTACTTCTCTAATATGGAAATCGTCTGCATTATCATAAAAGATAATTTTTTTAAATAATAATTTTATAAATTAGTTTTAATAGCCGATTTAAATCCTATATAAATGTAGGTGCATTAATGAAACATTGGGTTGAGGGGGGCGTTAGCCCCCTCACACAAAACTAATTATCATATAAAACTCTTCCGAAGCCTAATTTGAATTGTTTTAACATAGGTTTACATAACAGTACTCGTTATGATACCTCTTAATCTGCAACCTGTATTTATAGTATTAAATTTCAGGGTAAGAGAAAGTCGTGTGAGTGACACACCAGATTATTTTCAAAGCAGTGTATTCTAACAAACCAATTCACAGACGATTTATTTCCTTTTACTTAAAGGGAGACCTTTGACTTCGCCCCACTGAAGCTTTCATGTAAAAGCTTATATTTCCATTTAATATTTATAAATTGAGCTATATTAGTTTCTTTTCCATAAAATATATATTTAGGGAACAATTACTATGGTTTTTGATATATTCTTTACAGATTTGAAATCTTTACATTGCGTTTACTCAATTTGTATCTTTTCATGAATCTATGATCTTCAAAATATTTAAACTTCCACAAATATTTAGGAAAAGACTTTAATAGTATTTCAGAATGTTTAATAGAACCTAATTAAAACTAGTATGTTGTGGCCACCACATGACTTTCTTCTATATTTTCTTATACAAATTCACTCAGTAAAAATAATTTATTAAAATTATTATTTAAAAGAGTTATCTTCCATGGTAATGCAGACGATTTCCATATATTAGAGAAGTAGTATAACAATAAATATCACCAAAAAAAGTCAATTTTATTCTCAATATTAAATTAAAAAAAAAAAAAAAAATGTTAAAAATGAAAAAAAAATGACAACTTTATTTTAAATTATCGTAGATCGATGGTTCAGACATTCGTTTCAAAGGTATTGGCGAGCTCTTTTGAAAGATACCCAACATGAAAATTTACTGCCCTCGAGGGGGACTTCCCCTTCTCCTCAGGGGGTAGGCGAGGCTCCTACATACATATTTTTTTTTCCTAGTTGACTATCTCTATTACAAATAATTCTTTTAAATTTCATAATAATTGTTAAAAAATAATTCTCTTTATGCACATTTATACAAAATTTTGTCCTATACCACCATGTTAAAAATTTAGAAAAGGCAAAGCAAACTGTAGGACAATTTTATCAAAGGTCGATAGGCAGTAATTTATGTCAATGTGTAACTACATACCATTTCTTATGAAATTCTGTGAAGTAATACTTTAGATACAGTCGCAACAAAATTTGGTCACACACAGACATACAGAGATTTTCAAATCGTATTCTACAGCTCTCAAAACGTGTAAATTCATCGAAAACCCGAGGTCAAAAATTTTTACGAATTCAATACTTTCTTCTAATGAATATAGAAGAAAGTAAAAATTAGGGATGATATCGAAATTTATTAATTAGTTTTGGGGGAAAAAATAAAAAATGCATGTCTATGTGCAAATTTGAGAAAAAATAAAATAAAATAAAATAAAAAGCATGATTTTTGGTGTATGTTTATTTTTTATATTTTTTGTTTTAAGAATATTACAAAATCCATCCCTAATTCTTTTGTATGTTTTATTAACTATCCAAAAAATATATTAAGTCTTTTCCTAAATATCTGTGGAAGTTTTAGTATTTTAAAGATCATGAATTCATGAAAAAATGAGAAAACGAAATTTGAAGTAAAGAAACCCGTATTCGCCCCTCCCTCCTAAAATTTGCAGCAGCGTTCGCCACCTTCACAAAAGATATGTTAAAATAACTGTTAATTAACATCTATGAATTTGATTCGCTCGAGCTAGATTCTCTGATTCTAGGGAATCTAGTGCGGGTGGATACAAATTCATAGATGTTATTAAACGCTTATTTTAACATGTCTTTTGCGACATTGGCGAACACTGATGCAAATTTTAGGGGTAGCAAACGCTGGTGTCTTTACTTGATATATTTCAAGTCTATAAAATATTATCAAAACCCATAAGAATGTTTGCCTCGATATATGAAACCTTCAATAATGTTAAGTCAAAGGTTCCATCCCCTTAATTATATAATTTAGCCGTTTCAAATATTTATGTTACAATAATATTTAAATTCTATATAATGATTAAAACTGCATAAAATTATTGAAGTAAAAGGTTTCAAAATCTTTTTTAATGGTAAAGACGATAAATTGAGGATGGTAAATTCGAAACTCATTCTAAGTTCTACATGTGTGTATAACTATCTGTTAAACTTACATTGTAAAAGCAATTGCAAGCTCTTTTTAAAATACATTTCATAAATTATCTTTACATTTGTGCTCATATATATATATATACTAATTTTGTACCCCAATTGAGAAACAGCGTAATCGAATGAAATTGAGGCTTCCTGCGACGCACATGGGCAGACCACTGTTTATCTTTGTCGTTTTAGGCCTTTTTTTTAATATTAGTGTATTTTAGATATTTAGCGACTCATGTTGAATTTTTTATAAAATGTTGATTTATAAATTACTATCAGGCTTTGCCCGCTTCGCTAGTCATTACATTAAAATGATTTCTTTTTAATTGGATAATTGAAACGTTTAAATAAATATATTTCCATTGACGACTATTATCGCCAGAGCTTTAGTATGGGATCGCCTCAGTGATATTAAATATTTTTTTTTAGCTTCTCGAATCTGTACAACAAAACTATATTCTCGTTCGTTTTAATTAAACGAATATTCTCCAAAACAATCCAATTGTAAAGCTTATTCTTCGATTATTCTGGAAACAGTTGAAACTGTTACTCATATAGCAAAAGTCAGTATTAGATGAACGTTCTGGAACATTATGAAAAACAGTCACTTGCTCCACAGTTTAAAGCAAAGAACATCAAATATTCCGGAGCATAAATCGTCGCAAGCTCAAGAAAAATGTTTATTCGCTTAGAGCTCAATCCTCAAAGTGCAATCAGAATAGGTCTCTGAATAACTCTGATTCGCAGTGAATG
Source organism: Salticus scenicus (assembly GCA_963930645.1). Taxonomy (NCBI): domain Eukaryota; kingdom Metazoa; phylum Arthropoda; class Arachnida; order Araneae; family Salticidae; genus Salticus; species Salticus scenicus. The sequence goes on along the minus strand of OZ005648.1, from coordinate 94,737,772 downwards.
CATACTCTCTCGCATAAATCAACTCACTCCTATTTATAACTTTTTGTGATGATTCCATCGAGAATCCCATGGAAAGCTCGAGATCTGTGCTCCCGTGCGTCGGAGATCTTCCAAACTTGAGGAATTCTAAAGTACTATTTTTCAAATTTGGTTGCCCTATCACCAAATTCGGTTGCCCACTCACCAAGTTTGTCGCCAAGGTTGACCCTACTGAAAGTCAGTGAATGAATTGCACTTTTATTTTCACTTCACCTATAAAACTACTTTCATTGCAACGGTGCTAATGATCCAGGGCAAAGAATTAATCCCTTATAACAATATGCTATGAGCACTATTTCTGCAGCATTTTAGACAACTAATATTTTTATGGTTATATATATTTCCTATTAAACGTATTCTTATTTTTATTTATTTATTTATTTAAATATTAATTTAAATTAATCAAATATTTCTGCTGGATAGCGTGCAAGTACAGTCACTCACAGCAGTTTGTATACTTGTGTCAAAACACGCGACTGTCCGAGCCACCGTCTTCGCGCTACTCTGTCCAAACACACACAGACATGGCCTTTTATATATATAAAGATTCCTATTTTTATTGAAGAAGCATTCTTTAATGATACCGACAAACGGCATAAGTTTTCCTCTGTATCATAATTAAGTGTTTTTTAAGATAGTACGTCTGTACTTTTTTTTTCTTTCCCTAGTGGTCTTGTTGTGCGCAAAATGAAAGTTATTTTGTTGACCAAATTTATCTAGTAGGGTCATATAAAAAGTTTAAAAATGTAACTCTTTGAAAAAAACCGGTCATATTTTCTTTTTAACGTTATCTTCTTTTTCTTAATTTATAAACAACTAGCAGGCTTTGACCGCTTCGCAGTTCACTATTTTTAAATGAATCACTATAATTACTGAATTCTCAAAATTGCATTAAATTTTATCACGTGAAAAAAAAAGCTAAACAAAATCTGATTAGGAAAATTGTCGCACCGGTTTCTCACTGCCTTCGGAAAAAATTCCCAAAATGCTCTAACTCTTATTTTTGTTATTTTCCCCCTTGCCCACCCCTCCCGTCTATCCTAATAATTTTACAAATTCGAAAATATCCGCAATCGATTTGTAAATATCAAAAACCTCTATGCACCAGTTTTGAACGATCTATCTCTATTTTTAATTTTTTGCCCCACCACTCTTCCCCCCCTTCCCAATAATTTTAAAAATTCGAAAGTATCCGCAATCAATTTGTAAGTATCGAAAACCTCTATGTAACAATTTTGAATGATCTAACTCTATTTTTTTTTTGCCCCTCCGCCCCCCCCCCCCTCCCGTCCCTCCTAATAACGTTACACTTTCGAAAATATCCCCATTCGACTTGCAGGCCTCTACAACCAATCTATATCAATTTTGAACGGCCTAACTGCATTTCTATTTGTTTTTGCCCATAGCCCCCCCTTACCGCCCCTCATTTTACAAATTCAAAAATATCCGCATTCGATTTTAAGTATCGAAAACCATTTGTGTACCAATTTTGAACGATCTAACTCTATTTTTATTTTTTTGCCCCCCATCCCCTCCCCCCTTCTTGCCCCTCCTAATAACTTTACACTTTCGAAAATATCCCCATTCGACTTGCAGGCCTTTAAAACCTATCTGTACCAATTTTGAATGCCCTAATTGTATTTCTATTTGTTTTTTCCCATAGCCCCCCCTCCTTACCGCTCCACCCCCTTCCCGCACCTCCTAATAATTTTACAAATTCGAAAATATCCGCAATCGATTTGTAAGTATCGAAAACCTCTATATACCAAATTTGAACGATCTAACTCTATTTTTATTTTATTTTGCCCCCCCCCCTCTCCTCTCCTAATAACTTTACACTTTCGAAAATATCCCCATTCTACTTGCAGGCTATTGAAGCCTATCTGTACCAATTTTGAAAGGCCTAACTGTATTTCTAATTGTTTTTGCCCCTGCTGCCCCCCACCTGGGGGCTAAATTTTTAAAATTCCAGAAATTGGTTTTCAGATATTTGTATTAGCTATATTTTATAGCAAAAATTTCACGTATATCTGTTTTTTTTTTTTTTTTTTTTTTTTTAGGCGACTTTGTATTGATATTTTTAAATTTGTGAGCTAGCAATAATTCAGTTTCTAAATCACGGCAATTTTCAAATTTTCAAAAGTAAAATCTGCAAGCTAGCAATATTCCAACTTTTAAATCATGTTTAATTACAAATCGCGTTTTTTATATTATTTTATTTTATTGTATTCTTATTCGAACATAAAAACACTTTTTTAAAAATTCGGAAGTTTTAAACCTATTTTAAGGGGGGGGGGGGGAGGAATCTTTAAATCTGTTGAAAATTAGAGATTTTATACACATATATTTTAAAATTACTTGTTTTTTTTTTTTTTTTTTTTTTTTTTTTTTTTCAGGGTGCTTTGCGTTGATATTTAAAAAATTCGAGCTGCCAGCTTTTTAATTTCTAACTCATATTATATAAAAAAAAAAAAAATATTATTTTTAATAAGTGCTTTTATTAAAATATCGTAAATTTTTAACCGATTTTGACAAGAAAAAAAAAAAAAAAGAAAGAAAGAAAGAAAAAGAGCTGGCTAAAGTTAGGAATTATGAGTTCATAATCTAAAAATTACTAAGTTCGATTGAGAATTAAACATTAAAAAAAAAAAAAATTAAAAAAAATAAATAAATAATATTTAATTGGATTTAAGGCCAGCCTTTCGTTGACGCTTTTTGATTTGCGAGCTAACGTTCTCAAGACTCACTAGTACGTTGCGGCGACCACAATAATTTCTTCTATATTATCTTATACAAATTTACGTAGTACAAATCATTTATTAAATTACTATTTATTAAAATTGTTTTCCATGACGAAAGCAGACGATTTTTATTTCAGAGAAGTAAATGCCGAAAAAGAGTCAATTTTATGCCAGCATCAGAAGAAATGAGATTTTTTTGTTTTGTTTTTTGTTTGCTTGTTAAGGTAGTGACAAATCCATTTGAACGATACTCATATTAAAGATTAAGGGGAGGGAAGGGACGATGTTTCTACAGGCACCCATTTTTTTTTTTCCTAGCTTATTACTAATATTGTCAAGAATTCATATTAAATTTACAACCATTCGTTAAAAAAAAAAAAAAAAAAAATCTCATGATGTATGCATGTACACGAAATTTTGTCCTATAGTGTCATATTAAAAATTATGCAAAAACGGGCGCCGCCTGCGACAGCCACTTGATGACAGCGCCACCTGTTAAGCGATTGATCTCCAAATATATTCAGCACCAATTTAGGTCAAGGTCCAACTAAATATCAAGTTTGGTTAAATTTTGTTCATTGGTTAATAATGCGTCAATAAAATTTTTGATACACACAAAGAGACAGACATTTTCTAAAAATAGTTAAATCTTGTTCAGGATAACTCAAAACGTGTAAACTCGTAGAAAATCGGAGTTCAAAATTTTTAATTCAATGCTAAGAATAAAAGTAATTTTAATGTGAGAAGAAAAATGTAATATGCGTAAGATAAACGTTACGATTGTTATGTATGAGCTTTGTTGCTAAAAAACATGTTAAAATATCTCAATTATGTAATTTTCAATTGTCAGTAGAAAAATTTGCGAAGAGAAAAGACTCTCAGTGAATGAATATATCCAGGATGGGATAAAATTAATAAAATTTACAGTAGAGTCAACAGTTACTCCTATTACTAGTCAAAAGAAAATAAAATTTTGTATTTTCTTCGTAAGAATTCCCAGCAGTTAGATACTTTTCTTTCTCCTCACCTATATGTAATGGTAGACGTGAAGTGATTGGTTCAATCCCAGGTCGCACTCGTCGGCTGTCCGATGTTTTTGGTGGATTTCTCCGAAACTTGCGTAAATACGGGCTAGGTTCCCTTAGAAAAACCCCCACGGAGGGCACTCTCCCTCAGGCCTAGAACCCTAATGTAGTCACTCGGCCTTAATCCACACAATCCAACCCTTACCCATGTAATCCGATGGAACTTTTGTTGCTTTTTATTATCAGGATATCTTTTTTAAATATAAAGTTTTTTGAATCTTGTTTTTTTAATTTCATTCTTTAAACATATCACCTTTTATCTTAGTAAAAATAAATTAAATACAAATTTCTTCGAGATTGAGAATTAGACCCTTAAGCTTGCTTAATAAAATAAAATATATAAATCTATTTAAAAAAAAAAAAAAAAAAAAAAAAAAAGATGAAGAAGAAAAGAAAAAACTGATTCCTCAGAAAAAAGAAGCAACATGTTCGAAAAGTAGAATTCCAAAAGCAGAATCGAAAAACTATTTTTGTAAGTTAGTTGCAGGTTTTAAAGCCGATTGACTATGCTAGAGTCCTAGGCCTATGGGTGGAATGTCTTTCTAAGTGGTCCTAGCCCAATTTTACGCAAGTTTCGGAGAAAACCATTGAAATTTCCGAACGGCTAGGTCGATGAGCGCGACCTGAGATCGAACCCGGCACTTTCCATCTACCAGCTTTCAGCACAAAACCGCTTGGCCGTTGGTGAGCTTTATTTTTGAAAGAAATATCCTGAGAATACAAAGCAATAAAAACCCCATTGGATTACATGGATAAGGAGAAACTGTTGCAGACCCTTAAACAGGAAATTATTTAAATTTTTATCAACATTTCAGTGCTAGCAGAGAGTTTATTGATATATTATAAAATAATAATAATAATAATCCAAAAGAGGAAGAGGTATGCAACAATGAACTACACGTTTTCTCTATCAATATTTGCAAGGAAGAAGTAGATAAATTATGCAAACAAAACTCAAATGAGAAAAAGAGATGTATTCATACATAGAAGTGTATACAGGAAAATCTATATACAAAAAATATATAAAAGGTCACTCACCGATGCCCCTCCAATCGTAAATACGAACAAATCCATCAGCATCACACAGAGTCCGAAGTCCATTCTTAATCGGAGGAAAATCAGCTTCTGCCACTTCAACCCTCACCTAGGAAAGGGTTCCTGAGGATCTGGGGTCGTCCAGGCGTAAAGAAGACGTAATCGTCCAGCCGAAACGGCATCTCGAAGGACGACCTCCTAACGAGCCAAACGGATCCCCCCTTTATTCATCATTTGGTTCATTCACGCTTTTCTTTAACCAGACGAGAACCGGAATTTTTTCAGAACAGATATGCTTGGTTTACTAGTTGTTACTTTTCTGTTTCGATATCATCCCAAAGATAATACCAGTAAATGAAATTACCGAGGGAAATTTCAAAACTTCTTTTTTTTCGAACGTTACAGAAATTGCGTTTACCATACAGTAGCAGTTATTTGTCTTCGTTTTGTATATTCCTACAGTCGGATTTTGTGTAAATGGTACGCATAAGTTTTGTAAGACATTTAATTGTATATAAAAGGAAGAAACTAATTAATTGTATGTGAAAGACACATGGATTCTCTCGCTCTCTCTCTTGTATTGCCTGCTTAGTATAATGAAAAGGTGTCATGTTTTCATCTACAATTAAATGCGGTTTACAAATACGACTTTATTAGATGACTTCAATAATATTACTTAGAAGTAAAATTTTCTACGATGAAACGTACTTTTCTTGAATTTTTACTTTCCGAACACTATAGTGAGGAAAGTATTGTAATCATGTCAAAAATCCGAATTTGAGATTTTGATGTTTCTATACGTTTCGAGGTCCCCTGAGTCCGTTTTCACTATTTTTACGATGATGTATGTATGTGTGTGTGTATGTCTGTGTGTATGTCTGTGAGTGAACACGCTAGCGTCTAAACGCTTTGTTCAAATAAACTGAAAGCTGGAACGCATATTGTAAGCCACCATAGTACGAACCCTATAGATTTTCGTGAATCTAGCACTCATAGTTTTTATTTACAGGGACACCAGAAAATTCTTTTTATCATTATGGTCTATGGGACCAAATATTTAAAAGTGTGATAGCGTCTAAACGCCTTATTAATCTGAGCAAAACATTTGTACACATGTTATAGGTCACAGTTGCACCAACTGTATAGATTTTGGTGAATTTAGCACTTACAGGTTTTTTACAGGAACACAAAGAAAAATTCTTTATCATTATGGCCTATGGGACCAAATTTTTAAAAGTGCGATAGCATCTAAACGCCTTATTCAATTGAGCTGAAAATTTATATGAATATTATAAATCACTGTTGCACTAACTATAAGCATTTTGGTGAATCTAGTATTTATAGGTTATTACAGGGACACAACGAAAAATTCTTTATCATTATGATCTATGGGCTCAAAGTTCAGTAGCGTTAAATAAAACATCGTGTAATATATGGAGAAAAATACTCAAACACTTTATTATGGCTTTCTCTCTTTTGTTTGTTTAACAACTCCTCTTCCTTTACTTTATCTTCAAAATTGTTAATTACTCAATGTTCGGAAAGTCGAGTGGAGTCACTCCAGATTTTTTCTTTTTCCATACAAATGAAATCATAATTAAAAATTATTATATTTATAAAAATGTATTGCTTTAAATAAAATAATATTTAAGAATAAATGCTATTATCAAATTACACGGGATCTAACAACGGAAAGTCATTACAATGTGTCAATATGTAGGGGAAAGTTGTCCAAAACGGGGACATTAACGTATCTCTGTCCGCAAGAAAAAATCTATAAATAATGAAAACTTCACAAAGCATTTCCTGATTAGAGCATGTCTTAGACTATCAGATGGCAAAGCTATTTAAAAAAAAATATCATTAGTATAGGCAGAAAAAACATTTTTCTGAAAAATGTGCAAAGTCCCCGTTTTGGACAACCGGTTGGGTAAAATGGGGTACTCATAAGAAATAACATAAATTCAAGTCCTAATGCGAAATTTTACTAGAAAAACTTGAATTACAAAGAAAAAGTGAAGTTAATACAAAATCAAAATGCAGATAAAGTATTTTGTTATCTTTTTCAAAAGTTACTAGCATGACACAAAAAATAATCAAATACAAAAGTCACATACAAAATTGACATCGCTTTCTTCAACACTTGAACAGGCTGCATCTGCCCAAGCTCGACAGTTGCTACATTGAGCCCACCACTCTTTGTCTTTCGAGTCAATGTAAAGTTCATTACAAAAAATTCAAGCTTCCTCGCTATTCTGTTCTTCATCAGATGATAACATTGGGTTTTGAAATTTTTTTATTTTCTTCTCTTTTTTAGATTTTGGATATCTAGGATTAGGGCTGTGCCGATTAATCGATTAATCGGTTCGGTTAATCGATCAATGTTTAGTCCCGATCAATTTTTTTAATCGAGTTAATCGGATCGATTAATTCGATTAAAAATTTTCAAAATCCGATTAAAATTTTAAAACTACGAATTAAAGTAAAAATGTTATTCTGCCTACAAAATGTTTTTTCACATATTTTGCTAACAAACATTCTAAGAAACATCCATTAAATAATGAAAAAGCAAAATAATAATAATAATAATAATAATAATAATAAATAAATAAAATAAATAAATAAAAACAAAACCTTTCAAAAGAAGTTGTTGCACTTTTGTTGATAGAGAAAAGGGGGAGGACAGTTATTTTAAAAAAATGCCGCTTCATGTGCATGCTGGAGCAACACCAACTGTCTGTAGCCTTCTACAGAAAATGTTGGCTAGGGTAATAGTATTCTCAGAAACAACAAGCTTTCAAAAAATGGAAATGCTAAATTTCTACTATCCGTCTGATGGGGGAAATGTCAACAGAGTTTCACAGTATCTTCAAGCGTTTATTGTCTGTTCATAATTGCTGATAGTAACTATTGAAGTAGAAACAGATAATAACAGTCTGTGTTCTAGTCCGAAGTGACAAAGAACTAAAATATAAGAATTTGAGATTTTTATGATAATGATATGGAATTTTGAGAATTCATTTAAAAATAGTGACAAGAGAGATGGACAAGGCCTGCAAATATAAAACTAAAATATTTCTAAATTCATTCAATGTTTCTTTCAAAATGAATCGAAAAATTAATTCATTAAAAAAAAAAAAATGAATAAGTGAAAATATTTATATAAAATTAACACTTAAAGTCACCAATTATTACTCTGAAAATTGATTTAAATTTCAGTTATAAAACAGATATAATTGATTAAACAAAAATTTTTGAAAAAAAAAAAAAAAATATCAGTCAAAATTATGAATATATATTGTATACACAATATGAGAGTTTTATTCATCATTGAAATAAAACTACATAAAGAAAAAATGAAAACCGATTAAAAATCCGATTAATCGACCGATTAATCGATTAATGAACTACGATTAACCCAGTTAAAACTCTTAATCGATTCCCACCCCTATCTAGGATTAAGTTCGGTGGGTTTCTTGACCAATTTTCTTTTCTGTTTATTCTGCTTTGCATTTTCTTCTGTTCTACAACAGCTTCCACTGCTTTGTAAGGTGATGAAGTGAGTATGACAATTTTACCTCTTCTCTTCTCATTCACTCTTTTTTGCAAACGTTCGGTTTCTTGTGGTAAAGGCATTATTATTTTAGGCGAAGTGTTAAAAGCTGAACATTTCTGAGGTTCTATAGCTGGAGATATTTCAAATGATGAAGTGGATGGTTGGGGTGTGGCGTTTTCACACCTTGATGCTAACTGAGGATCTATGAGTTGTAAGCAGTTTTTTCAGTTGTTTCTGAAGGCGCAAAATAAATGTTCAGGGAACACATCTCTGTTAAAGGGACATATGTCTGTTTTTTTTTTAATCCATTCTTAGCATTTTGCATAGTAGCTGTTCTTGAAAATGCATTTCCGAAAAGTTTTCCGACCTGGTAAATTGTCACGTAACGTCGAGGGTGATGTATGAGCCATTTTCTTAATTTGAAAAATAATTTTTTAGAACATCTCTACTTATGTATTACACACATAAATAAGCACTAGTACTCATTTAAAACACTTTAAAAACGACATTACTATTACAAATTTGTCCTACTTCCATGGCGTCCAAAATGGGGACGACCCCGTTTTGGACTACCGTCAATGTCCCCGTTTGAACCGACCATGACGTATGCTTAAAACGTGGCGTCTCTTCGCACACGTGTCAGACAAAACTATAAAGCAATATGTGAAAATGTAAATTAAATCTAGACGAATCCATAACATATTTACCAAAATCGAACGCTCAAAGGTCACTTGATAAAATACAATACAGTGTACGGCCACAATCGAAATGAAAATCGCAAAAAATTTAAAACTTTGCAGAAAATAACAGATCCGGCAAAATATGTCAACAACTAGATTCAAACTTGCGTATAGCCGAATTAGAAATATCGTAGACCATTGGATTCAAAGAGGGCAGCCCTAATGTATGAGAAACTGAACGTCCCCATTTGACCCGCCGTCCCCGTTTTAGACAACTCTCCCCTAGTCACTGCTGATAAAAAATAATTTTAAAGCATGCTTTTTAAAGCTGGTTCGAGACAATACATCATGACTGATGTATTGACGAGCGCCTAACTAACTTTTTAATCTCAATTAATTAAATTTGTCTTTAATAGACTTTTATTCACAGGAAAGAGGAAAGTACAAAACTACGATTTTGCATAATGTTTGCAGTGATCGTGGGTTTCTTAAAAAAAAAAAAAAAAAAAAAAAAAGAGTAATTTTTATCTGTTCTGATATATTTGCGAAAATGGCCTCACTTCAATTCTCCTAAATGTTGTTGTTTTTTTAAGTGATACTTAAAAAAAAAATAATAATAATAAAACAGAGAGAGAGAGAGAGAGAAAAGAGAGAGAAAGAAAAGAAAAGCATAATATGTTTATTTAAATAGCCAAAAAAAAAGAGAATCAATGTTAATCATGAGACCCCGCCGTGTCTCCGTGACGCAGTAAAGCTCAAACGAAGCTATATATACAGCTAATTTAACAACAAAGGAATTTGGAAACCCCGACATTTACTATCTCAGTAAATAGGGGATATTTTGATCTGTTGTTTTCAGAATAATCTTTTATCTTCTGCCTGATGCTATCCTGAAAGTTTCACACTTCAACATTCTATATATTTTGAGATCTGGAATTGCAATTTAAGACTTCAAAGGAAGAAGGCAGTTCGGAAAAAAAACTAATATTTCATATACTTTTAAATAATTCTTGATAGAATTACTAACGCAAACGTAAATTCAGCCATAAATAATAACAACAACAACAATAATAATAATAATAATAATAAGATTTCACACAGAAAAGGAGAAAAGTCTTAAGTTCATTCATATAAAAAAGTATGACAATTTTAAACATAAAATAAATTTAAATAATTCTAATTAAGAAATTTTGTTTCTACTTTAATTAGCATTTGGGCAATTTTAATTAGTATTTGGACAAGGTTATACATGATACAAATGATGACCGCCCTCTAACGCAAATAAGAAATGAATTAACACTATAACTTGAAAATAGTGTTGGGAATGAGCTGTAAATTTGAAAATGCATGATTTTGATGATGCTTATTCTATTTGTGCAAAAATTAATATAAATCGTGTTTCATAATTTTTTTGGAATATAAATTTCTTAAAAATTTTTATAATTAAAGTATGTTTTTAATCAAAAATATGCATGTAATATGTTTTAGATATTTTATTCTAACGCATTAAAAAAAAAAAAAATGAAATTTAAATTCAATAATATTTCGGAGAGATGGGAATTAACCACTTAACTGCCCCGGGCGTGTATATTCGTCTTTCCAAAGTACGATTCTTTGTATTGTACTGCTACCAGTAAAACTACTGACACGATTTGACAATGTATTAAAATAAACTTCGAAGTGATCTTTACAACGTTTTTGAAAGATTTACTCATTTTAGAATTTACAGAGTACGGTGGCATTGGGAAGCGAATTTCTTAAATTTTTGTCCGCAGGTAAGGGGTCACATTTAACATTAACATGTCTGTCACATTTAACATTAGCATCCTCAGTCTTTGGTAGCTTATAACTCTATGAAAATTTGAGAGAAATATATAAACTATACCATTTTCTGGGCTAATTACAGATATTTTCCACAGCGTTAAGGCGACAATGGACCTTCAGATTGAGAAAAATATGTCCCCAAAACGATTTTTTATCTTTCGAAAAACGATTACAAAATTTTATCAGCTCAAAAAAAAAAAAAAAAAAAAAAAAAAAAAAAGTTTTTTTTTTTTTTCATATTTTGATTAGTTCAAAATATTTCAGGCATCATAATTTTTTTCGAATTACCCTAACATTTAGCACAATTTTTAATTATATATGTTAGCATATAAATTGCTAAAAATTTCATTATTTTTATTATTGATGTTATTAAATTAAAAAGTATTTTTTATGAAAATTCTCAAAAAAAAAAAAAAAAATTCACATATGTTTATTGAAAATATTTTTTTCTTCTAATGACTATGATCATAAATGAGAAATAGCTAGCAACTTTTATTATAACTGTATAAAGCTAGTTTAAGAAAAAAAAAATTAGATATCTGAGGCAAAAATTAATGCGCCTGGAGCAGTTTTAAATATAATCGTTAATTAATAGATTTTAATTAATATCTTATTTAATTATATTCTGGAAATTATTTTTAAATTAATATTTTTCACCTTTTAACAACACTGTATCATTGCACAAAATTTCAGAACAACTTATTCAAAATTAAAAAAAGAAAAAAAAAAAAATATCCCTTGTCACCTTAAATTTTCTTTTAACTAGAATTATTTTTATATCGCATGTTAGATATTTTTAATAACATCTATGATAGTATCCGCGATTGTAATGAAATGCTCGCCCTCTGGTGGGCTAAGGTGAAATTACAATTAACATGCTTTAATTCGGCTTCCATCAAGCCGCCATTGCATGCCGATGTTTAGCTTCACATATATTTATTGAATAAAAATGAATAAATCCGGTAAAAAAGATAACACATACTGTTGTGTGTTCCAGTGTAACTCCAAAGGACCAAAAAATCCAGAATTAAGCTTCCATTTATTTCCAAATGACAAATTTAAAATTTCAGTTGCTTCGGCTAATGGAAGTAAAGAATTAATCAGATGATTTGAAACTAATATTTGTTCAACTTCAGTTAAAAATCTACTTCCGATCGAACTTTGAATAAACTGAAATATTTTTTTCCAAAAGCAATCAATTTTCCATGATGTAATGGCGGAGAAATTATAGTACGAATATTAAGTAGAATAACAAAAAGAACAATAATAAATACATGTGGTTATAATATTTACTAACAACAAAAGCTGAAAAAGCGCCATCTATCGATCATTACAAACGCGGATTTCCCTTTGAATAATATTGAAGTTTAACACTTCCGCTACAACTGGGACTTATATGTACCAAAAGTGTTGCCAGATTGAAGGAATTTCTTTTTTCAAACTCCACAACTAAATTTTAATTATAAGTATTGTTCAATAAATTTCAAGCCTTCATTGCGAGATGTCTTCGAAATGATAACAGATATTTCGTAAAATATTAGAAAATACTTCTGATGAGTGTTGTGATTTAAGTGATGAGACAAAAAGATTAACATTAAAACAATACGCAAGCGAAGTGATGACGTCACTGGCCATCCGTGGATGCAAGAAAAAGGTTTCCTATGTTAATCTCCCATTATTAAAAATCGAGGAAAATTATTTCCCGATTTTAATCACCATATTTGGGCATAAGATATGTATTAGTTATCGTGTGCATGCGTTAGATTAAGGTTTTTGCTGGAAAATTGATAAAATTTGAATTTTAAATTTCAAAACTCTAGAAAAAAATGGTAAACTTCCATATTCGATTGAAAACATAAACATTTCATTTCAAAGGGTGATATTAACACAATAAATATCCAACTAATATACTAATTAAAAGGAAAATGATAAATATTCTATCATAATTTGAAGTCAATTTTGTTTTCAAATGTCTAAATAAAGTGCCTGATATATAAGGTACTCATACGTTGCAGCGGAATAGTTTGATATCTGTCATTCTTGGCGGAAAAAATAAATATTGCCAAGTTATCTGACGAACATATTTAATTCCTTCCAAAAACCATGGTTATTTTAGCAACTTATATTAAGAGAGTAATGAATAATATGAAACAATATTTTGTACAATACATATTAGGAAATATACGCATCTGGCAAGTATATTTTCGTATTACGTTTTTGATCGCCAAGGACGACAGAGTTTTGAAATTTAAAATTAAAATTTTGTCAATTTTACAGCAAAATAACTCAACGTAACACATGCTTAGGATAACTAATACATATCTATACCCAAATATGGGGATTAAAATCGGGAAATAATTTTCCTCGATTTTTAATAATTTTTTTACAAAAACTCCAATGGGTGATTAACATAGGAAATAATTTTTTTTTTCTTTTGCATCCACGGAAGGTCAGTGACGTCACACTTCGCTTGCGTATAACGAAAAATCATGCGAAAAATCATTAATTATTAACACTTTCCAACTGTACGTACTTGTTGTATCGTATAACGTTCAAACGTTCTTTGCCTACATTATCACACAACGGACAGATAGAAGGACTAAAAGGCGTACAAATAGACTATTTGTATTAAAGTGTTGAAAATGCTGCCATGAGATTCTAATTGCAGTCCTTAAAGTATCGGAATGTTTTAGTGTAGCCCTGTAAATCTGAATATTAACGATATCATATTCTATACAAAATGTTGTTTTAGCATATTAACAATAAATGGTAATTTCTTTATGATTTTCACTGTAGAAAGTTATTTAAATGTGATTTATAAAAATGTCTGCCCTAACCAGCAATGCACTGGAATTTTTTCGGGTGTCCCTGTAGATAAACCAGTTGTACAGTACAGAACCTATCAATGCTATTTTAAAAAGAAAACATTCCTTAGTGAACTTGAATAATATATATCAGTTTTTAAATTTCTGAAAGCATTTAAGGAGGCTGGGGGCGGGCAGACGTACAGATAAAAAGATAGACAGTCGGACAGACAGATACAAATTTCAATTATATTCACAGTTAAAAATAGTTATAAAGTATTAAAAACGTTTAATATAAACGAAAATGCAATTCAAGCGAATTTCCAATAATAAACCCTTAATGTAAATGAATATTTTTGTGTGGCCCTGTAAATCTAATGCTTATCATACTATATTCTATAGAAAGTATTCTTTCGTGCATACGAATAACATATTTCAATTTTATTAAAATACTAGCAGGCTTTGCCCGCTTCGCTGGACATGATATAAATGAATTGTCAAAATCCCATATTATTAACCTACGTTAAGGTCCCGCTGTATTCGGTAGAGGTTTTTCCCGCTCGCAATTTGAGGAGTCAGGGTCTCCACTGCCTTCGACATCAATTTAGCCGCTTCTTGCGTCCCCTCCCCTTCCCCAGTGGTTAAGTTCGAAGTTTTGCGAAATCCCGCAGATCCCATCAGTGATCTCACTTGTAAATTTACAATTTCCTTCCACAGTCGCCAAAATGTCCCCTCTTTTCCCCTTTTTGATACCCATTTTTCCCTCACTTTTTCCCATTTATGTGTTATCAAAGCAATTATTATTAAAATTAGTCACCTATTGAAAGTGAATTATATTTTCCAAGACTTAATGTCTTTTTGTAATAGTTAATTATTTAAAATGCTTTATATATATATCTGTGCTGATAAGTATAAAGGATTTAAGTCCATATTCTTGATATTTCAGGAGACGAAAAATAAAGTTAAACTAACTAAAAACTAATCAGAAGAATCAATTAGGAAAAGGGATTATGTTGATTTATACCCTTTATACCATTCAGTGATTGTCAACCTTCATTTAATAAAGAGAAAAAATTGAACTAAATATTTTATATCAAAAATTAATGCTAAATTTCTGATTTGAAACTTTTTTTACCAATGGATTTTCTCAAAGACTAAATGACATGAATTTAAATCCTTTATACCAATCGATAGAGAATATTTTTCTGAGTCTGACTATGAACTTAACACAAAATCGACATTTTTGGACTTAAATCCTTTATACGTATCAGTACAGATATATTATATGTATAATTTTTCATTTTCAAAATTATGAAGGATAAACTCAGTTTAAATGAATTTTAAAAATTTAGGGAACAGCCATGACCTCCTCCCCTATATATGCCGGTGCATGTTTAGAATATTAGCATATTCTTCGGACATTGGTATCTACAATGCTAGAGACGCCTTTTCAAAATTTGTAAATATCGTCGATTTTTACTATACTCTCCACTCCTGATCCATTGATGGCCCACCAGCGGCCGAATGCTTATGCGCTCAAAGCTACACCTCGCGACAAAAAGATACGTAAAAAGGGTTTTTTCTTTGATTTTTCATAAAATAACATTATCTAAATTGTGCTTATCATTTATTATTATCCTAAAATAACACTATTCCCGGACTAATTTTTGTTTTAAAACTAATTTAGAAAAGTTTTAAGACTTAAATTTTTCTAATTTAAGACTACACTACGCGACAAAAAGATAGGAACAAAGGTTTTTTTTTTTTTTTTTTTTTTTTTTAACTTTTCATAAAATAACATTATCTAAATTGTGCTGATCATTTATTATCATAACAAAATATTATCATATCAAAAGCGTACTAAATATTTGAATGATATTCAAAATATTCATATTCAAAAATTTAAAAAAAAAAAAAAAAAAAAAAACCTTTGTTTCCTATCTTTTGTCGCGGTGTGTAGTCTTAAATTTGAAAAATTTTAGTCTTAAAATTTTTCTAAATTAGTCTTAAAACAAAAATTAGTCCAGGAATAGTGTTATTTTATGATAATAATAAATGATTAAGACAATTTAGATAATGTTATTTTATGAAAATCAAAGAAAAAAACCCTTTGTACCTATCTTTTTGTCGCAGGGTGTAGTAGACGTGAGGTGCCGGGTTCGATTCCAGGTCGCTCTCATCAGCCTAGCCTTTCGGAGTTTTCCGTGGTTTTCTCCAAAACTTGCGTAAATACGGGCTAGGACCCCTTAGAAAGACCCCCCACGGAGGCCACTCTCCTCATGCCTAAGACCTACAGTAGTCAATCGACCTTATTCCCAAATCCAACCCAATCCTGATCCACTGATTTGATGTTGACATACAGGTAAAATATACTTTCTTGATTCTGGATTACGATTAAAAACATTTGAAGATTAAAAAAAAAAAAAAAGAAAGAAAGAAAGAAAAAAAACGAGCGACTTCTTCAAGAGAAAATCTATATTTAATCTGCCTTAATGCTAACATGATTCCCTTAGACAGTGTTGCCAGATTTTGCTTCGGATACCATATTTTCTAAACTCTAATATATTCATTTAATGTTATCTATATATATATAAATGAATGTTTGTCTGTATGTGCTTTATAAAATCGTAAACGGCTTGACCGATTTCGATCATTCTTTTTTTGTTTTTTTCCTGATAGGTCAGGGATGGTTTAGGAAAAAAAAAAATTGAAAAAATCTTTAAAATTAATTAAAATATGAAAATAATAAACTTATTGACTTATATTGACTTAATATAAGCCATTTAAATTTTTAATTGTTGCCAAAAAAAGTTTACGAGATGTATTTATTTATTGTTTTCAGCATAAAATGAAATATTCTTTCACGCGAAAAGTAAGAAATTACTAAATGTTAAATTGGTCGATGAGAAAATGACACTTTATAATTTTAAAATGAAATAGTAATATTACAAATCTAAAATATTTCTTCTGAATTTTATATCACAGCATTTTTTTATATACCTCAACTTCATATTTTTTTTTTTTTTTTTTTTTTTTTTTAGTATGGCGGATGAAACACGCTTGGCATAAACGTTAATTCAGCAATATATTAAAGGTATTTTCTTATTGATAATTCTTGACAATTTTTTATAATTTTGATGCTGAAGTAGATCGGACATTTTTCGCCAAGGAAAAGATAGAAAGAAATACGCAAGCTAAGTGATGACGTCACTGGCCGTTCGTGGATGCAAGAAAAATATTTCCTATGTTAAACGCCCATTGGATTTTTTGTAAAAAATTATTAAAAATCGAGGAAAAATATTTCCCGATTTTAATCCCCGTATTTAGGTATAGATATGTATTAGTTATCATGTCCATGCATTAGATTAAGTTATTTTTGTTGTAAAATTGACAAAATTTGAATTTTTAATTTCAAAACTCTAGAAAAAAAATGCCAAACTTCCATATTCGATTGAAAAACACAAACATTTCATTTCAAAGGATGATATTTACACAATATCCAACTAATATATTGATTAAAAGGGAAATGATAAATATTCTATCATAATTTGAAGTCAAATTTGTTTTCAAATGTCTAAATAAAGTATCTAATATAAGATACTAATATGTTGTAGCGGAATAGATTTGATATCGGTCATCCTTGGTAGAAAAATAAAATATCGCCAAATTATTTGGCGAACATAATTTAATTCCTTTCAAAAATCATGGTTATTTTAACAACTTATTTTAAGAAAGTAATGAATAATATGAAACAATATTTCGTACAATGCATATTACGAAAATATACATCTGGCATGTATATTTTCGTATTACGTTTTTGATCACCAAATACAATAAGCGCCAAGAACGACAGATTTTTGAAATTTAAAATTAAAATTTTGTGAATTTGACAGCAAAATAACTCAATCTAACACATGCACATGATAACTAATACATATATGTACCCAAATAGGGGATTAAAATCGAGAAATAATTTTCTTCGATTTTTAATCATTTTTTACAAAAAATCCAATGGACGATTAACATAGGCAATCATTTTCTTGCATCCACGGACGGTCAGTGACGTCACACTTCGCTTGCGTATAGGAACAATAATCGCATAAATTATATTTTGGTCTAAAACGGCAACAAAAATTTAAAAGTCGCCAAGGGCATTAAGGCTGCACCATGATCAAGTTTACGTATTAATTTATTTATTTTTCTATATACCAACTACCAGTGGCGGATCCAGAACTTGACTTTTGGGGGGGGGGGGGGCTAAGATTTTTCAAAGTGTTATTCTAGACCAATAAAAAATTTACAATTGCAATATTCAATTGTGAATGTCAGTGTTTTGGGAGGGGCTTCAGCCCCTAGCCCCCCCCCCCCTTAAATCCGCCACTGCCAACTACTATTAACTAAGCATGAAATATATATAACCACAAAATAATAATAATTGTCTCATGCGATAGAAGTAGCCGATCATAGCATATTGTAATATTATATTTGGCTTGAAATTGCTGTCATTCTATGGTTGATCGATTAAATCAAATAAATATAGAGAATAACTTGAAAGCAAATATTATGTACATCACGTATAATGTTGCTCATATATAACTAGGATTCAAATATAAAGGGCTACTTCAAAATTTTCGATACTGTCCGTATCAAAATTGTCATATATGATAAACACCTATAAATGGAAGCCCACTGGTAAGTCATTGTCGTAGGCAATAGGGACAGGTATCGCAGAATGCGAGGACGAACAAGGCGCTGCCGAAGGTAGCGGGAACCCAAAGCGAACTTTTGAGCGATTTCAGTATTATTATTTTCTCTTTTTTTCATAAAACTATATAGAAAAGAGTTTCTTTTAAATATAGTGACCAGCGAAGCGGGCAAAGCCTGCTAGTGCTCTTATAAATTTCAGAAATTTTATCTTTCAATCAATTACTCATTTCGTTTCGATATTTGCTCTTTAAAATTGTTAAAATATACTTTTCCGCTATTTTGAAATTAGATGATCGATCAAGTTAATTAACAAAGTTAATTGGGATGTTACTAAAAATATTTTTATGCAGAGTTTTAAGCAGAAACGATTCAGAAATACTTTTTTGCGTGAAATTTTCAAGTTGAAAAAAATAACGCATCAATCTGGTTAATGAACATATCCTTTATGTATGTAAAATAAGTCCATTGCCCAACTTTGTTGGAATTGTCTGATTATTTGGAAGTTATCGTAATGACAAATTTTTAAGTGAACCCATGATTTCAAGTAGCTGTGCTTTTGAAAGAAAATGCTTGATCTAGTGGTCAAACGCACTCTTTTAAGAAATTGTAAAGATAATTCCAGAGTCCGACTTTGGTTCGAATTGATTGAATACTTAATAATTACAAGATAAAAAGAACTTTTTATGTACCATGTTTTAAATTTTCTGTTGAATCATATAAACGCTACCGAAGGCACCGGGAACCCGGAACATCTGGTTTAAAGTATTAAAAAAATTCATTGCTATCGTGTTTTGAGCTATTATGAAAGTTTCAAATGGCTAGCTAGCCGTGAAGTTAATTAAAAATCGATTGCAAGCTTTGTACTGGTAACGTTGCCGAAGGCAGCAGGGTCCCGAAGCGGTTGGTTAAAAATATTTAAAAAATGCATTTTCACCGTGTTCTGAACTATTCTGAAAGATTCAAATGTCTAGCTAGTCGGTAAGATAGTTAAATAAATTTTCTGTCGAATCATATAAACGCTGCCGAAGGCAGTAGGGACCTGAAACAGTTGACTAAAAGTATTAAAAAAAATGTATTGTCACCGTGTTCTGAGCTATCCAGAAGGTTTCAAATGTCTAGCTAGTCGGGAATTTAGTGAAAAATCGATTGCAAGCTTTGTACTGGTAACGCCGCCGAAGGCAGCAGGGTCCCGAAGCGAGTGGTTAAAAATATTTAAAAAATGTATTTTTACCGTGTTCTGAACTATTCTGAAAGATTCAAATGTCTAGCTAGTCGAGAAAATAGTTAAATAAATTTTCTGTCGAATCATATAAACGCTGCTGAAGGCAGTAAGGACCTGAAACAGTTGACTAAAAGTATTAAAAAAATGTATTGTCACCGTGTTCTGAGCTGTCCTGAAAGTTTCAAATGTCTAGCTAGTCGGTAAGTTAGTTAAAAATCGATTGCAATATTTGTACCGGACAAACAAACAAACAAACAAGAATCGACGTTAATAAAAACAAGGTAACAAGGTAAAAAGTTATTGGATGACACATTTTCAAATAGCCAGATCATTTCATGTGATCCCATGATTTCATTTTTACCATTTTGAAACAAGATGGTGGCATTAGATTGAATAGTAAACAAGGTTGACACTCTGATATGGACTATGTATATAGTAAATTTTAAGCATATCTGTTCTTAAATACGTTCCATACGACGTGATTTTGACATTTTTAAGTTATTGGAACTTGGAAGCAAAATGACAATTAATATGTTAACTAACTTATCCAAGATATTTAAAGTAAGATAAATCCACTGTTTAGATTCCTTAAAATCGATTCAATACTTCGGAAGTTATCGCGATGACACATTTTCCAATATATATATACATTGATAAACGAACTGATTGCAGTTGGTTGATTTCTGAAAGGAAAAAAAGAGGGGAGAAAAAAAGAAATCAACCTAATAGGAATCTATATTATTATATGACGCGCTAATCAAAATACCACTACTACTACTAATAATAATTAATTAATTAATTAATGAAATAAAATAAATAAAAACAGGAGCCATATTTATTTTAAACGAAAGTCTAATTCTAATAGCATCTTTAGCTAAACTGTAAAATTAATAATATCATGACTAATTCATTTAATTTACCTTTAAAATAAAGACTGATTAAGAATGATATTAAAATTTAGTAAATTCTGAAAATTTGTAGAAGTTGCTGAAAATTTACGATAATTACCTTAGTAAATTTTACTTAGTAAAATGAAAAATATAAGAAGATTGTAGTTTAAATTAATTTTTACTTCTATTATCAGACTACTGTTGCTAATGAAAGTATTGTATTCAGTCCGAAAACTCGATATCTAGTTTTCACCTGATTTACACATTTTAAGGTCTCCTGAGTCCAAAAAAGTAGTTTTTGACAACTGGTCATTTTGTGTGTGTGTATGTATGTGAGGAATTTCTAAACTAACTAATAAAAATAGAGCTACGAAACTTCAGAATTGAGATAGGTCTAGTGTACAGATGAATTTTCCAAATTTTGGTGAAAATTGGATGGTTGGTTGAATTCCTTTGTTTGACGCAAGGTCCATAGTAGGACATGCTGCGCCACACAAACAGGTAAAAGAAAAAGTAGCTTTTTTAATGACTTTCTGATTTTAATGTTTTTAATGCTAGTATGTAATGTTAGTATTTGCTTTTTTAATGATTTTCTGACTTTCTGAAATTGTGATTTTTTAATGACTTTCTGGATGGGTGAACCCATCCAGAAAGTCATTAAAAAATCACAGTAGAAAAAAAACCAAAACTACACACAAGATAAAATCAAAAATAATAAAAACAGTGTATACAATAAAAAACAGATGTAAAATAGGATGAACATTGTAAAAAATAAAACCAGATGTCGAAGTAAAAACCAGCCTCCTTCAAAAAGTTTGTCAAGTGATAATGAGGATTTGCACCTAAAAGGCTCGTCATATTGGGTGAAGATGGATTAAAATAATGTCTTTACAAATGACGAAGACAAGGACAGTCAGTGAGCAAATGGCGAATTGTAAGCACACAGAAATGACATTTTGGACAGTCAGGTTCCTGTTGTCCAAGTAGTAAGTATTTATGCGTAAGCCTTGATTGCCCAATTCTTAGACGAGTAATTATGACATCATATTTTCTAGGACTAAGTGTAGGCCAGACTGCAATTTGAGGTTTTATTTCAAGTAATTTATTATTTTGTTGATTATTTCACTCCATTTGCCAATTATTTCTGAAAATGCTTTTTAGTGTGTGCTTAATGTCATCGTAAGGTATAGGACAGTTTATAGAATAGAAGCCTGCCTTGCGGCTTTGTCTGCTGCTTCATTGCCTTTGATGCCAACATGACCAGGAACCCAGCAAAACAATATGTCTAATACTTTTTTCAGAAGGTGGTTGTATGTTTTTAAAATTGAAATGAAAAATGGATTACAAGAGGTAGATGAAAGAGAATCAAGAACACTCTTTGAGTCTGTATATATAATGAATTTACGATTTGGATGAGATGAAATAAAATTAAAGGCAACCTCAATAGCTAAAAACTCTGCAGAGAAAATAGAAAAAAGCGTTAGGAAGTTCATAGCTTAGAGTAGTACTGTCAGAGATTATCGCACAACCAACATTATTGCTTGTTTTAGAACCGTCAGTAAAAATTTCGGTATAGTCCTTATAATTGCTCCGATGAGCTTTGTAGAGGTCTGAAAGATGGAGGCATCAGTGTTACATTTGTCAAAACCTTTGAAAGGATGAAGACATGAAATACCCTGGAAGTTCCACGGAGTCATATTTAAAAGACCTCTAGGACGAATTTTGGCATGAAGATGAGAAATGCCGGCAAGATTATTCTTGATTCTGAGACCAAAATGTGGGATTCAAGATAGACGGTTTAAAAAAAGATTGTCATTACTATTATTGATATGAGGATGAATTGGATGATTAGGTTGAGAAAGTATCCTATAGTACAGTTGTAAAAATAACTGCTGTCTAATATTAGAAAGTGAAGGCTCTACACAGTTATCATATAAACTGACAACTGGAGAAGTGCGAAAAGCCCCCGAGCAGATCCTAAGTGCACTGTGATGAACTGTGTCAAGCTTTTTAAAGTAAGAATTAGGAGTAGACCCATAAATTTCACAGGCATAGTCTAACTTTGAACGAATTAAAAAGCGGTAGATTTTTAGAAAAGAAATGCGATCAGCACCCCAAGATGTGTTTACTAGTACATTTAAAATATTTGAAAAAATTTCTCATTTCCTCTTTAAATAAGAAATATGTTCTTTAAAATTGAGTTTTTTGTCAAAAATTACACCCAAAGAAAAGGCAGAGTCAACTACCGAAATAGGTATGTCATTAATAAATATTTGTGGATCAGGATGAAGACATCGTTTGCGGCAAAAATGCGCACACTGTGTTTTGTCATTGGAAAAAGTAAAACCATTTTTATTAGTCCATTTAAGAATGTTTTTAACAGCAAGTTGTAACTGTCGTTCAATGACACACATATCATTTCCCTGGCAAGAAATCTGCAGGTCGTCAACGTATAGACAGCCGTGAAAAAAGTTTGTGGAAGTTGTTTTAAGGTATCATTGATTTTTAAAGAGAAGAGTGTAACACTCAAGACACTGTCTTGAGGTACACCTTCGTCCTGAATGTAAAAGTCTGAATAAACTGAACCAATTCGAACTTGGAAGCGTCTGACTCTAAAAAAAATTTTAATAAAAATGGGAAGGTTACCACGAAAGTTCAAATTAAATAGATCCTTCCAAATGCCATGGCGCCATGTCTTGTCATAAGAATTTTCCATATCAAAAAAGACTGACACCAAATGATTACGTCTAACATTAGCTTTCCGAACATTTGTCTCTAGAAGTAAAACATTGTCAATAGTAGAGCGGCCACGTTTAAAACCACTTTGCCATGGGGAGATTAACCTTTTCTTTTCAAGAATATAAACCAGCCTAGTATTTATCATTTTCTCGAGCAGTTTACATAAGCAGCTAGTCAGAGCAATTGGCCTGTAATTTTTTGGATCGGTTGCATCTTTGCCGGGCTTAGGAAAAGGAATGATAATGGCATCGTGCCAAGCAATAAAAAAAGTATTTTCTGTCCAGATTCTATTATAAAGATGAAGGAGATTTTTAAGAGACTGTTTTGATAAATGTTTGATCATCAGGTAAGTAATGCCATCAGGATCAGGAGCAGAGTTATGACTATGTTCCAAATTATCCCTTAATTCATTTTCAGTAAATGGGCTGTTGAAATCTTGTGATGAGCAAGACCTAAATTTATTGTTGAGCGTTCAGAATTGTATTTATAAGGCAGAAAAGGTTCGCAGTAGGAGTTCGAGCTAGAGACGTTAGATAAAGTTCTACCAATGGTATCGGCAATATTTTTCATTGAAGTGATCGTTTGGCCATTATCCTTCAAAAAAGAAATACTATGATTTGAGTAAATTCCCATTGCTTTTTTAACGCAATGCCAAAGCTGTTTGCTGCTTATATTGGAGGTAATGCTGGACACATATTTAATCCAGGAGTCCTTTTGGGATTTTTTGCGAATTCTCCTTGAGGCTGCCCTTGCTTTTTTGAATGCGATATAATTAGCAGTAGCTGGCTACCTCCTAAAAATTCCCCATGCTTTTTGCTGCTGTCTTTTTGCAATATTATATTCATCATTCCACCATGGCTTTGAATGTTTATGGAGACGCCCAAAAGATTTTGAAATAGTAAGATTAGCTGCATTTATAATACAATTAGTCACATCAGTGATTGCTTTGTTGATATCACCTTTAATCATATCTTGGGTTATAGTTGCACTGATAGTGAAAGTAGTCCAGTTGGCCTTATCATACATATAATGTGGATTACCAGGATAATGTTCATTAAAAGTATAAAAAGATAAAAATAAGGAAAAATGATCACTATTATGTAGATCGTTACTCACAAAGAAATTGAAATAAGGATATAAAGTCGGAGAGCAGATGGCCAGGTCTATTGCATGAAAAATTCTGGTCGGTTCATGAAAATAAGTATTGTCACCATTATTTAAAATACATAAATTATAATCAGTGATTAAGTCTTCAATCATTTGTCCACGAAGATTAATATCAGGACTACCTCAAAGTAAATTGTATCCGTTTAAGTCACCAAGAATTGAAAAAGGGGTCGGCAGTTGTGAAATAAGCCTATTGAGGTCACATTGGCGATCAGTCATATTTGGCGGTAAATAAACAGTGCATATGTTGATAAGTATGTGTTGGTATAAATGGGTCCACAGAGTGAAAAGCAGAGTCTTTTAAACAATCACAACATTTAATAATATAGAAATGTAGAATAACATAATGCGGGCATTTCTTGCCGCACGCTTAGCAAAGCTTTCTCGTACAGACTCTTATAAAACTCTCTTAGAGAAGCGAAGATGCGCTGTTGATTACGTAATACAGTTACGTCACATCAACGTCATGACAGGTGTGAGCTATAGTTAACAGATGATATGAGGAAACATGCATTGAAATCCTTCATTTCCCCCTTATTCAATAAATGTTTCGAAAATAAAACATATTTATGCATTATAATAGCATATTAAAAATTACAGAAAATTATTTTTATGCAAGAGTTACTTAAAATAAGAAAAGTGTTAGTAAAGAAATAGAATTATAAGCAAATAATTATGGTTAATATAATAAAATAAAATACGTAAAATATAAGCAGTTAATTTCTTAATGAAAACACAGTTTAAATATATATATATTTTTAAGTTCTTCAGTCCTGAGTATTAAGTCCTATCATACCACAACATTTTTCATGTTTATATGCATTTAAACTTTTTGTTAAAATATCTGCAGGTTGTTCATCTGATGAAATATATTTAATGTCAATTAGTTTATTATTGTAAACTTCTCGCACAAAATGATGACGAATGTCAATGTGCTTAGATCGATTGTGATGAACAGGATTTTTTTACTAATCTCAGTGCAGATTGATTGTCACACATGATTGCAGTCGGACTTGATACAATTTCAGGATCCAATTCTTTTAAGAAATTTCTAACATGAATTGTCTCTTTTGCGGATTCAGACAGAGACATATATTCAGATTCTGTTGTGGATAGAGCAACGGTTCGCTGCTTTCTAGATTCCCAAGAAATAGGTCCACCGGCATATTTAAAGACGTATCCTGTATATGATTTTCTATCATTTATATCCGATGCCCAATCGGCATCAACAAATGCTGTCAATGGTTTATCGTCTCTGTAATACACAATTCCTAAATTTCTAGTGCCATTGAGATACCTTAGTATTCTTTTAGCAGCTATCCAGTGAGGTTTTCCTGGATTGCTATTAAACTGACTTAAATAATTTACAGCATGGGTGATATCTGGTCTGGTAGCAACCGACAGATACATAAGAGAACCAATTAATTGTCTATAAGGAATTTTTGACATGTATGATTTCTCTTCTTCTGTATTTGGACACATTTGTTTAGTTAATTTTACACTGCTATCTAAAGGTGTATTCACCACTCTAGAATCTTCCATATTAAATTTATTTAGTAAATCTTCAATGTATTTCTTTTGTGTTATAGTGATGCTGTCCCTATCTTGATTAAATTCAATGCCTAAGCAATAATGCAGAAGGCCCATATCTTTCATTTTGAAAGATTCTGCTAATTTATTTCTTATATCAAAATAGTGCTCTTCACTTTTAGTGAGACAAATTAAATCGTCGACATAGACGATTATAATAGCATCAAAAGGATATTTTGAGTAATAGACACATTTGTCGGAATTCAAAGGGTTAAATTTCATTTTTCTCAATTTCTCATCTAATTTCTTAAACCACTGTCTTCCTGACTGCTTAAGGCCATACAAAGATTTTTTTAATAAACACACTTTATTTTCGTGTATATCATTTTCAAAAAATTCAGGAAGCTCCATATAAATTTCTTCATGTAACGTTCCGTTAACATATGCCATAATGAAATCTAACTGGTATGCTGTGAAACCATTCTGGATAGCATACGCGATTGCAGTTCTTATAGAACTTAATCTGGCTACTGGTGAAAAATTTTCCTCAAAATCTATACCTTGTTTCTGTGAACACCCTTTGGCAACCAATCTGGCCTTAAATTTTTCAATTTGACCATCTGGTTTGAATTTTGTTTTTAAAACCCATTTACACCCAATTACTTTTTTATCTTTTGGTCTATCTACAATTTCCCAAGCGTTTTGCTTAACTAAAGAATCATATTCTAATTTCATCGCGTTTTCCCAATTTTTAGCATAATCTCCATTTAACGCGTCGATCACGCTGGGATTAATTTCATTAAATGAGTTATCAGCTAATTGAGAAGTTTCATCTTTATATTTTGTATCTGTAATACACTCCTTATGAGAGTTTTGAAAGTTCCAACTTTTAATTTTTTTAGGTCTGCCGGGACCACGTTTAAAAATAGGATTGTTTTTATTAATCCTTTCCTCTTGTTTACATATATCGCCAGCACTCTCCTCCCCTCCACTCACATCTTCTACGTTCCCCCCTTCAGAAAGCGAGTGGCTCGCTTCCCCCCCTTTCCAAAAAGAGAAACTTTCTCCGCTGAATTCAGGGGGATAGGAAATCGATCCGCTGTTTTCCCCCCTGTGGATGTCTGCGGTTTGAGTAGGGATAGGAGTTTCATTTTTAATATTACAATCATTGCATTTATTCTCAGACGGAAAAATTAATTCTAATTGATCAGTAGTGGCTGAATCATTTATTTCAAATTCGTCTATAAATCGAACATCATGACTTATGACAATTTTTCTGGTATCCTTATTCCATAATCTGTAAGCGCGTGATTCATTTGAATAGACAACGAATATATGTTCGTGTGACCTAGCTTCAAACTTTCCTTTTGATTTTTTATTTAGAACAAAACATTTCTGTCCGAAAATTTTAAAATAGTTAACAGTTGGTTTATAACCGAAAAACAATTCGAAAGGGGTTTTATTTTCTTTAATTCCTTTAGTGGGACACCTGTTTCTAATATATGCAGCGCAATTTACTGCTTCAGCCCAGAATGTATTTGGAAGGTTTGATTGCATTAATAAACACCTCGCCATTTCGCATAATGTACGATTTTGTCTTTCAATTCTAGAATTTTGCTGAGGGGTCATTGGTGATGAATATTCGCGTTTGATACCGCATTCTTCAATATATTTATTGAATTCCTCGCCACAATATTCCAATCCATTATCAGTATGCAGTATTTTAATTTTTTTCCCTAATCGATTTTCGACTGCTGCTTTATATCTCCGGAACGCGTACTTAGCTTCATCTTTTGTTTTTAGAAAATTTACTTCAATGTAACGAGATTTATCATCCAAAAAAGTAATAAAGTAACGTGATCCGCCATGGGATTTAACATTTATAGGGCCACATAAATCAGAATAAACTACTTCTAATAATTCCTTACTATGAAATTTGTTTTCTTTACAAAATGGTTTCACAGTTTGTTTAGACTGAATGCATACTTTACAATCTTTTAAAGAATCTTTTTCATTAAAATTTAAATCTCTTAACATATTTTCAGATTTTAATAATTTTAAATCTTTTTCATTTAAATGTCCTAATTTTAAATGCCATTTATGAAAGTTGCTTACCTGAGTTGTTGCAGCGATATCCACCTGCGGCTGAAAAAAATATAAATCACCTTTTCTCGTAGCACTTATAATTAGAGAGCCGTCCTGCTCCGTAATTTTTGCACATTTTTCGGTAAATACAACTCGGCAGTTGTTTGCAGTAGCTTTTGATATAGACATTAAATTGCATTTCAATTTTGGAACGCACAAAACATTTGTTAACTTTAAATTGGTTACACCGTGATTACCGGGAACTTTTAATTTGACTGTTCCAACACCTGTGATCTCCACTGTTTCATCTACAGCTAATTTTATAAATGATCCAATTCTAGGTTCGAAATCTATAAACAAATTCTTGTCATGAGCCATATGTGATGTCGTACCGCCATCGAGACACCACTCGCAATGTTCTTGGAAAGAGTTACTGGCTGCCATCGTGAACTCTGTACTATCTTCAACCATGAAAGATCTATCTTTGAATTTATTCGATGAAGTGAATTTTCTGTCTGAGATCTTCTTTCTGCATTCTGAGGCTTTATGCCCTACTTTTGAACAGTAATTGCATTTGAAGATTGCATAATTTCTTTCGCCATACGTGTTCTTGTTCTGCACAGGCTTTAAGATTTCTCTTTTGTTCTTTTCAGGAAGATTTTTCTTGTGAGTTGTAAAATACGCATTTGAGGATTCTTGATGCTTTTTATTTTTTCTTGACTCCTATTCTTCCATCATTTTAATTTTTAGAGCTTCAGGCTGCGGCAATTCATCTCTTGCTTCTATGGCGCACCTGAAATTTTCATAGCTGTCAGGAATACTGTATAAGAGCAAAATTGATAATAGATCTTCGGCTACTTGAATGTCCATTTCTTTTAGCTTGTCCACTATATCAAAGAAAATATTGAGGTGATCGGACATATTTTCACTGTCAGTCATTTTCTTAAAGAGTAGCTGCTTCAATAGGGTGGCTTTCTTTGCCGGTCCTCTCGATTCGTAAACTTCTTTTAATTTATTCCATACTTCATTTGAGGTGGTACAATGTTTAATATGACACAACTCACTTGGGGTAATTGCTAGGATTAAATCGGCTCTAGCTTTACGGTCAATTTCGAGCCATTTTTCTTCACCTTCGGCGCCTTCATCGGGCTTAATTTTCGTTCCGTTAGCATAACTCCAGTGATCATTCTTGATTAAAACAGCTTCTATCTGCAGCTTCCAGGTGTCAAAATTATTTTTGGATAACTTTTCTATATTTAATACTTGCGACATATTTAATCAGCTATAGTAGCTTCTTTATAAAAATAGAATCAAAAATACTTTCGATTTCAGCCCTTAGGCTTAACAGTAAGTCGCACTTTCGTTTTAGCGAATGTTAATTTAAATTTTTAAAAAGTCCGCAGTAAGATGCGTGTCTCTGGGCCCATAACCATTGTTGGTATAAATGGGTCCACAGAGTGAAAAGCAGAGTCTTTTAAACAATCACAACATTTAATAATATAGAAAAGTAGAATAACATAATGCGGGCATTTCTTGCCGCACGCTTAGCAAAGCTTTCTCGTACAGACTCTTATAAAACTCTCTTAGAGAAGCGAAGATGCGCTGTTGATTACGTAATACAGTTACGTCACATCTGACGTCATGACAGGTGTGAGCTATAGTTAACAGATGATATGAGGAAACATGCATTGAAATCCTTCAGTATGTGTATATGGATCTGAACTGCAATAGCCTGGATATCGGTATTTAAAGTGATACTAGAATGTGGAATATTATTAGAAATTAAAAGGGCTACGCCACCTGTAGCTCTGTCAGAATGTGTAAAATCTTTTCTAAAACACTGATAGCCACGGATTTTAACATTATCGTGTGTTGTCTTAAGTATGTTTCTTGGAAGGCAAAGCATATAGGTCGATGATCAGAGATTATTTCTCTTATTTCTTCTCGTTTATTAATAAAACCTCGGCAATTCCATGAAATGAAATTAGTCATTTTATTTTTATATTAAAACATCCACATCATTATCCTCTGAAGCGGTAGACATACTATCCTCCCCATCAGAAGGATGAAGGCTGATTATATCATCTTGGTTTTTGATGTTCGTTTTATTAGTTTTATTTAAAGTTGGAGTGGGTATTTTTGATACTTTCTTTTTCTTTATGATGTTGAGACGGGAGGGAGAGTCAGAGTGTTTTTTGGAGGTAGAGTTATGACCTCTGTCAGACAACTTGCTTTTAAGAGTTTGTGGCGGTTTATTAAAATTTCCTGATTTAGATGAAGAAGCCTGTGAGGAATTTGAAGCCCGATTTGGGTTGGACGGTAATTTTGGGGGATTGACAACTGTAGTTTCAACAGGATAGTTAGTTTTGGGAAGACTGTCAGTTTGTGTTGCTATAGTCTGATATGTTTTTTTGGTAAGTATGGCAGTAGCATATGATTTTCCAATGGTAGGGGTTCTTGATTCTACTATTTTTCTTGCTTCTGGATATGATTTTTTTTTGTTGTTGTTGTTTGTTTGTTTATTTCCTTTTCCGTTTTCCACTTTTCACATGACTTTGAATAAGAGGGGTGATCTTTTTTACAATTCACATAACAGATTGGGGCTTTGCAATTTTCGCTATCATGGCCAAAAGCACTGCAGCGGCACATGTTCGTTTTCCACGGCATGAGATTTTAGAGTGGCCAAAACGTTGGCAGTTGAAACAGCGTAGAGGATTAGGAATGTATTGTCTTATGGGGCATTCAAGGTAACCAGCCTTTATGGAGCGTGGTGATTTAGGGGAGTCTGTTGTTAAAATAATGTGTTTTGTTGGAATAGGCTTATTGTCACGGAAAATAAAATACGCTTTACTGCAATAACTCTTTGGTCTTTCATATTCTCTAGAATTTCGGATTCTGGTACCAATTGAAGATCTGATTCTGAGATGACACCACGGCAGATGTTTAGTGTTCTGTGTTGACTAACAGTTACTGGTATGTTTGCAAATTGGGTACATTTCTTAAAATTGTGTGCTTCTTTTTCATTTTCTACCTCAATCAATAATTCGCCCGATCTAAGTTTCTTTACCGACTTCAGATCACCCATAATAGACTGCAGTGCTTTCTGTATCAAAAAAGGAGACTTTGTAAAAAGTCTCCTTGATTCCTCTTAACCACAAAAAATCTAGCTTCGCACTTCATAAAAACATTATTCTTACTTAAAGTTGAAGAAAATTCTTCTACTTTATCTGCCCATGACTTACCATTTGAGCTTGCATTACCTTGGCCCGAGCCAGACGCATTATTCGAAACGCCTATATTTGTAGCCATAATTAGAGAGATAAGAAAAAAGGGGTGAGTGTTTCTTCCAACACACAAACGCAAAGGATTTTCAAGAACCCTCTCTGGGACACCCATAACCACTCACCAGCTACCAGGCCGCCGACCCAGTTCAAGCACCACATGTGGCAGTCGTGTCAGTTCGGTGTTTCTCGTTCGAGTAGTTACCGTTGTCTCACCTTCACCAAGGGCACCAGTCTTCCAGTGTGATCCCAAGGCTAGACTGCCGTGGCACCATCACTAAAATTTTGTCCCAATAGCCAGTGCCACACCAACACCGGACATTACTTGGTTAGTATATAGATATATTTTGTTGCATTTTACAGTTTTTTTTTTTTTTTTTTTTTTTTACAGTTTTTTTTTTTTTTTAAATAACAACCAACACAGGAAAAAAGGAGGTGAGTCTGAACATAACAAAAAACAGGTTAGTAAAACGAGGTGAATGGTACCATTTTTTTTGCTTTTCAAGAATTTTTTTTTTTTTTTTTTTTTTTCAGAGGTTTTTTTTTTTTTTTTTTTTTTTTTTTTTTTTTTTTTTTAAGAATAAGAAAA
Organism: Salticus scenicus; assembly: GCA_963930645.1. Taxonomy (NCBI): domain Eukaryota; kingdom Metazoa; phylum Arthropoda; class Arachnida; order Araneae; family Salticidae; genus Salticus; species Salticus scenicus. Next base: position 94,705,798 of record OZ005648.1, on the reverse strand, counting down.
GAAGAATGGACCAAGAACCTATTGGCAATGAAAACAAGAAAAAACAACCCTAAAGTAAAAGAAACAAACAAAGCAGTAAGAAAAGTAAGTACCAAAACCCTTATTTGCAACTAAACAAAAATCAAAACAAAAGTAAAAGAAAAAAAGGAGAAACAAACAAGGCAAGAGGAGAGGAAATAAAAAGATCACTCGGGTACGGGTAGCGTGACTCCCCCTGAATAGGGGGGGGGGGGTGAAAATTGGAAAACGAGAAGTGGGACATCGGAAACCGAAAGTGGGATCAAAAGTCTGTATCCCAAAAAAGGCCTGACGATTTTCTTCAAAGTTGCTATATAAAAACTCTATTAGATGTCTTTTCGAATGATGCAGTTGGTTAGTTAAGAAAAACTGATAGGCGTCCAGTACAAAGAGCTAAATTTCAGGTCTCCCAAGTGCGTTCCTTTAAAAACCGCTGTGCAGATTTTTTTTCAAACTCGCTATATTAACCCCCTTTTAAATATGATTTTCTATGCAATTATTGTTTTCTGGTCAATAATTGAGCATGCCAAGTTTTGGTAAAAGTTAATATCTCAAAAGCGGCTCTAACGATGTTCTTGAAAAGCATTACATAAATACATTTTGGATATTCTTTCTCATGTATTACGTGGTTATTACAGGAAAATTAACAGCCATCCTGATTAACTAAATCAGTTTTTGTTCGCATGAACTGGTATTTCAAAAAATAACTCTACCAAGAAAAACTCTCTATGCAAATTCTGTGTTATATGTTTTTACAAGAGTATCAAGTTTCTCTTACCGGAAGTTTTTTAAGTGACTACTTCGTTAGGTCCATTTTATGTGTTCTGATCACATTTCCAAAACATCTGGTGTGAAACAACCACACGACTTCCATTACCTACTATTACACATATTTAATGTTTGTTTGAGAGATAATGCGATCAGAAAACATAAAAGTGAACTAAAGAGAAAATCGTTAGAGCCGTTTTTGAGATACTAACTTTTACAAAAAATCAATTATTGACAGGAAGACAATAATTACATACAAAAGGATAATTAAAAGTGAGTTAATATGGCGAGTTTGAAAAAAATCCGTACAGCTGTTTTTAAAGGAACGCCCTTGGGAGACCTGAAATTGAGCTATTTATACAGGACGCCTATCAATTTTCCTGAACTAACCAACTATATCATTCGAAAGGACATCTAATAGAGTGTTTATACAGCAAATTTGAAGAAAATCGTTAGAGCCGTTTTTGAGATGCGGACTTACGGTCCCACTTCCGGATTCTGATGGCCCACTTCCGGTTAAACTCAATTATTGACAGGAAAACAATAATTACATACAAAAGTATATTTAAAAGTGAGTTAAAATGGCGAGTTTGAAAAAAATCCGTACAACCGTTTTTAAAGGAACGCCTTTGCGAGCCCTGAAATTGAGCTATTTATACAGGGCGCCTATCAATTTTCCTGAACTAACCAACTATATCATTCGAAAGGACATCTAATAGAGTGTTTACATAGCAAGTTTGAAGAAAATCGTTAGAGCCGTTTTTGAGATACGGACTTACGGTCCCACTTCCGGTTTCCGATGTCCCACTTCCGGTTTTTCAATTTTCACCAAAATTTGGAAATTTCATCTGTACACCAGACGTATTTCAATTCTAAAGTTTCGTAGCTCTATCTTTATTAGTTTCTGAGCTATAATAGCCAGAAGATTCTCCACATACATACACACACACACGCACATACATACACACTGACCAATTGCCAAAAACCCCTTTTTTGGACTCAGGGGACCTTAAAACGTGTAAATCAGGTGATCACCCGATATCGAATTTTCAGACCGAATACAATACTTCCCTTACCTACGGTAGTAGGGTAATGGAAGTAAAAATGCTTATAATACGGGTAATAGTGGGTAATGGAAGTCATGTGGTTGTTTCACACCAGATTTTTGTATATATGTGTGTGTGTGTGTTTATTCACTTTCACACCAAAATTTATTATTTTGGAATGTGTGAGAAAGAAAAAGAGAAGTATAAATAATTGAATACAAATGAAGTATTTGAAGCACTTAATGCAGCTAAATTTAAGCAATAGTTTAAGAGAAAAGAACATTGAAATATTTTATATCTTACAAAAAAAAAAAAAAAAAAAAAAAGGAAAATGCATGTTTATAAAAAGATGAAATTAATAATAATAATAATAATTTAAATGTTTTAATTCATTGTTCTGTAGTTTGACAGCTTGAATCGGGCAGCGCGAAAGAGATTGGTGGCAATGACAGGTCAAACCAGAGCCATCTCAGGTTTGTCCCTTGGAATTTTAAACAATTGTTGGCACGTAAATTCGCTTCTTTATCATTCATATTCAGAGTTGTTGACATTTGAATTCCGGAGCATTTCAAGCCCCCGTCTTTATTTCATACTACTTATTTTTTAAAGTATTTTATCGCAGTTATTTATTGGAGAAAATTATTCCACAAATAAAGTAGTGCGAAATAAATGCGGAGTTAAAAACGCTCCAGTATAAATTAAAATCTTAGCAACATTGGAGATCAGAGCGGTCTGTCATTTGTTTAGAAATTTGGAAGCAAGCAAAACAAGAAGTTGCGCATTCTACCCGAATAGATTAATGCGAAGCTTTTTGCCCTACTCGATTCGAAACTAATCTATTCCGAGAAGGACTCTGCCGTCTTATGTTATTCAAGAAGAATATATCACTTTATGTATTCAATAAACATGTTCAGACCTTATTCTTAAAGCACTTAAAATGGATGATTTCTTTGTAATTTTTGTAAATCCTTGTAAATAAATAAAATTTTTTTAGAATAACACGCTCATAAACGATTTTTTGCGCATGAGCAGCAGAAAAAGTATTTACTATAAATACTCATATCTCAGCGAAAATTACACGCATGCATTTTATGTTTCAGAATAACATAACTCAAATTTTTTGTCTATTTCTCTACGAGTACAGTAAAATGTTGTTGAAATCCATTCTTGTTATAAGCAAAATAGTTGCCAAAAAAATTAATGACTTTTTTTTTTTTTTTTTTTTTTGGGGGGGGGGGGGGTAGTTTGTCTAAATAATATCGATATTCCAACAAAAATGCAATCAAATATTGTGCATAGTAAGAGAAACAATGTGTTAAAGTTACAAGTCAATTGTAGCTTTTTATGATACAGGAAGTCCAAAGTATTTGTACTTTTCTTCAATTTGTGGTTTGTCCCTTAAATGTACTCGTGTCTAAATCTGTAGTGAAAAATGTGAATTTATATATGTTCTTTTAATGTCTGAAGTTCAGTACCATTTCATTCAGCATTTGTTTAGAAAATAGAAAATACGTCCAACTAAAGAAAATTTCTAATATTTTGATTGCTCATTGCAATCTAGTTTTAACGCTTTCCAACACAGTTGGAAAGTGTTTATGACTTCAGAGTGTTTGTCTGTCTGCTCGTCTGTCTGTTAGTCTAGCTGACAACTCTCTAACTCCCGTAAATATTAATAGAAATTTTTGAAACTGAACTACGTTATTTACGTTCCTCCTCGGATATTCCTGACTGACAATGGAGTAAATAACATTATTGGTTTGTGTACAGGGACATTCAAAAGTATTCTAAAATGGGTTCTACGAGAAGTATTTCTATAAACGATATTTCATTAACTTTACTTCGCACGAATCGTAATGAAATTGAAATATGTTATTCATATACGTAAAAGAATGTCTTTAGTATGTATATAGACAATTAGCATTAAGAATTACAAAGCAGCATGAAAATATTCAAATATATTAAAGGGTATATAAAGAAATAACTAGAATTTCATTTCTATGTTTATTAAGCATTTTAACATTTTCATATTTATTTAGCATTTCCATATTTATTAAGCATTTTAGCATTAAGCATTTTAACATATTTATTAAGCATTTAACACTGTTTAAGAGTGAATATAATTTGAATGTCTATTTGTCTGACTCTCCATCTGGCAGCATACAGCGTCTGTAAATATTCCCAGAATTTCAAATGATATGTTATTCAAGTTTACTATGGAAAGATCCCTATTAAAAATAGAATTAATATGGCCTGGTACAACTGGTTTGTGTACAGTGATTACCCCCCCCCCTCCCTCAAAAAAAAAAAAAAAAAAAAAAAAAAGGCCAATGGAGAGACATTTTTATAAATCACATTTTAAATAGCTTTCTACCCAAAAGTAATAATGAAATTGGCATTTATTGTTAATATTCTAAAATAATGTTTTATATAGAATTTATTCAGATTTATTTGTTCAGCCTTATAGGCTACACTAAAATATTCAGATGCATTAAGGACTACAACTGTAAATTGCTGGAATTACATTTCCGTTTGTGTTAAACTTTTTAACACTTTCCAACAATGTTTAAGAGTGATTATAAATTCAATTAATCTATCTGTCCGTTCGTTGTGTGATAACGTAGCCAAAAAACATTGATGGTTGAATTATGCAAGGAGTATGTACAGTTGGAAAGAGTTAGTAATCAATGTGAACCTCATGATTTTTGTGTTTTAAACAATTTAATATTACCTAAACGAATTTTAAATAGTGTGAGCCCATAACCGATAGACTGAAATGTATACAAATTTTACTTTGTATCCTGATTAAAACAAACTGTCGTACACACAAAAAATCTTACACTCATGTAAATCTGTACGTTCTTGCGATGATAACTTCTAATATGCTTACGAATTTATATTTTAGTTAAATACACAAAGCAGGTATTAGGCACTAACGCGTTATGAATAATTCATGTTTACCCTATAGTTTTTTTTTTTTTTTTTTTTGTGTGTGTGTGTGTGTATATGTGTTTCTGAAAAAAGACTTTAACACTCATTAAAACCCATAGTACAAATCGTATGACGGTGAAATGTTGTAACACCTCCCAAATTTTAGTTAAGGCATTTAAACTCTATCAGATTTCAAATAATTTCAGCCCATTGCCATAATGATATATATATATATATATATATATACATATGTGTGTATGTGTGTGTGTAAGTTAAAACTAGGAGAGTTTGCGCACCATTCAACAAAACGTTACAAAAAAATTTAAATTTAAAATTTTTGCTAAACTGTTGGTGTATATAGCTTTGAAATGATCCCTCTTCTACGCATTTCCATTACTAATTCGTTGTCATACTATGATTTAAAGCAACAGCTGTAATAAAACCAAGAGAGCTATTTTGTGCAATCTCTTCTTATAAGGTTGGCGAGATTGCGCATCATTTTAACTACAACCAAATTGCTAACAATGATAATTTCACTTAAATGACATTGGTATAAGGTTTTTGTAAACAAATATTTTTGTATTACGTGTAAGCATTTAAATTTAATAATAATAATAATAAAATAATAGTAAAAACCGAAAATTAAAAAGGATTAAAAAATTTTATTTCAAGAAAATTAATTAAACCAGCAGATAAAAAAACAAGACTAGATAATAAAAAGTGACGTTTAGTTACTAGATAATATGTTTAACTTAAAATTAATAAAGTTCCTTTTCCGTTTGAATGGTTTCTTATTTGTTGTCTATGATAGTTGCACTCATTGTTATAAATGATGCAATTTTCATGCAACCACCTGCCACGAGTAAAATTTATAAACAATTCCATGGGAAATCGTTTAATTAAAAATTTTCTTTGTAATACTACCATTCTATAAAAATTCCTAGAAAGGGTTTTGAAATTTTAAGCAAGCATTTTTGAAAACGAAACAAAATAACTACGTTTAATCTTAGACTGTTCAAGCAATGAACGTGCACATTTTAGTGGCTACTCCTCTGTCGATATTGTAGAACTACCTGGAGTTTCAGAACGCAAATTGCACTCATTCCTGCCGATCCCCTATGTGTGTAGTCTCTCCTACCGCGCAGTCTCTCCCAGTTTTACTTTATATATATATATTTCCCCGTTAAAAATGTATAAGTTCTAGTATCATCAAAATCTATAAGCTGTGGTAGTACTGCAACCTTTAACAAACCTATCTACTTTCGCTTCAATCGATAAAAACGTTTAAACGTTATCGTGTTCAAAAACTTACACCAGCATATATACATACATTGCCGTAAAAATAGTAGAAAAGAACTCAGGAGAACTTAAAACGTATAGCTATACCAAAATCTCATAGTCAAATTTTTCACGATTGCAATACTTTTCTTACATAATGTATATTCTCTAACTAAATATATATATGTATTTCTGTGATTCTCGAAAAACAAAATAATCATGCTCGATTTCTCAAAGGAATTGCGGATTACTGATTATTTCATGGAATTATGAACAGTATTTTTCAGAACTGCCGATACTCGGTTATTAAGTCTAGAATTATTTGTCCGTTATTAACAGAACTTCCGTAACCTATAAAATGAATAATTTTGATTATAGTTTTCTTCATCTCAGAGGGGAAATTATGAAATTTTCTAAGGAAAAAAAAAATGTTCTAAAGCGTCATTATATCCAAGTTTGAAATAATTTAAATGTAATCTATAATAATAAAAGAAAAAGTTTCTCTGTCTGTCTGTCTGTTCTTCTACACGTTCAGCCCCTATTGAAAGCAGAATCTATAATAATGAAAGAAAAGATTTGTCTGTCTGTCTGTCCGTTCTTTTATACGTTCAGCCCCTATTGAATGCAGAAGTACAAAAATTGACATACGGATGCTCAGGAGCCTTGACGAGGGGCTCCTGAAAACAGAATTTTAAAATTTAATTATTTTCGGAGATATTAATTAAATCGTCGACCCATGTCGATCAAAAAATGACAAAAATCCACGGCTAATTGCTTAAAAAGAGGCATTCTATCAGCAGACGATTTTCTCCACTGTCTGGAACAGAAACAAAACATCTGGAAATCATTAATGTCACATAATCTTGAACTGGGACTAAAAATTGCAAATTTCAAAATTCTTCAAATTTTCTTTTTCTCACACAACACTTAATGTACAACCTATGCAGCACAAAACCAACCAGCAGTTCAAATTTAATCAATTTTGGTTAATAAACAAAGTAGTTCCATTTTAATTGCAAATTAAATTTTATTCTAACACGTAATCTATCTTTCAAAAGACGATAGGAGTTTCCATAGCAATGAAATACATTTGAAGGTACTGAAAAAATACTTTTTCTTTTCCTTTTTACTTCCATTACCCGACCGTGGTATATATAGGTTTAGTATCCCGTGGTATATATAGACCCATGACCGTGGTATATATAGGTTTAGTATCCCGTGGTATATATAGACCCATGACCGTGGTATATATAGGTTTTGGGGGGAGGCTAAAAATATTTATTTTTCTTTTAACTTCCATTAACCGACTACCGTAGTTAATGGAATTAGAGATTTCACGGTATATACATGTTTTAGAATGTCCTGATTAGGTTTTCTTTTGTATGTCAACTACTAATTAAAATAATTTCATAAGTAATACATTATTTGAAAGCTTTGTTGATTTGGAATTGAACAGTAGATTACAGAAATTTCTACCGCCAGATGGCGCTGTAATATTTTAAAATTTCAATATTTCAAATTCTTATTATGATTAAATTAGTTTTAATGCATCATTCGAAAGATATTTTAATGTACTTTTATATTATCGAAAGTGGGATTCAAAATTTCTCCTGATTTACACGTTTTGAGGTGTCCTGATTCTATTTTCTTTTGTATATCAGCTACTAATTAAAATAACTCTTAAGTAATACATTATTTGAAAGCTTTGCAGATTTGGAATCGAACAGTAGATTACAGAAATTTCTACCGCCAGATGAAAGCTTTGTTGATCTGGAACCGAACAGTAGATTACAGAAATTTCTACCGCCAGATGGCGCTGTTATATTTTAAAATTTCAATATTTTAAATTCTAAGTATGATTAAATTATTTTTAATACATCATTCGAAAGATAGTTTAAATTACTTTTATATTATCGAAAGTGGAATTCGAGATTTCACCCGATTTACACGTTTTGAGGTCTCCTGATTAGGATTTCTGTTGTATCTCAGCTATTAATTAAAATAATTTCATAAGTAATACATCATTTGAAAGCTTTGTAGATTTGGAATCGAACAGTAGATTACAGAAATTTGTACCGCCAGATGGCGCTATAATATTTTAAAATTTAAATATTTCAAATTCTAATTATGATTAAATTATTTTTAATACATCTTTCGAAAGATATTTTAAAGTACTTTTATATTATCGAAAGTGGAATTCGATATTTCACCTGATTTACACGTTTTGAGGTGTCCTGATTCGGTTTTCTTTTCTATATCAGCTACTAATTAAAATAATTCTTAAGTAATACATTATATGAAAGCTTTGCAGATTTGGAATCGAACAGTAGATTATAGAAATTTCTACCGCCAGATGGAAGGTTTGTTGATCTGGAACCGAACAGTAGATTAGAGAAATTTCTACCGCCATATGGAAGCTTTGTTGATCTGGAACCGAACAGTAGATTACAGAAATTTGTACCGCCAGATGGCGCTATAATATTTTAAAATTTAAATATTTCAAATTCTAATTATGATTAAATTATTTTTAATACATCTTTCGAAAGATATTTTAAAGTACTTTTATATTATCGAAAGTGGAATTCGATATTTCACCTGATTTACACGTTTTGAGGTGTCCTGATTCGGTTTTCTTTTCTATATCAGCTACTAATTAAAATAATTCTTAAGTAATACATTATATGAAAGCTTTGCAGATTTGGAATCGAACAGTAGATTATAGAAATTTCTACCGCCAGATGGAAGGTTTGTTGATCTGGAACCGAACAGTAGATTAGAGAAATTTCTACCGCCATATGGAAGCTTTGTTGATCTGGAACCGAACAGTAGATTACAGAAATTTGTACCGCCAGATGGCGCTATAATATTTTAAAATTTAAATATTTCAAATTCTAATTATGATTAAATTATTTTTAATACATCTTTCGAAAGATATTTTAAAGTACTTTTATATTATCGAAAGTGGAATTCGAGATTTCACCCGATTTACACGTTTTGAGGAGTCCTGATTAGGTTTTCTTTTGTATCTTAGCTACTATAATTAAAATAATTTCGTAAGTAATACATCATTTGAAAGCTTTGTTGATCTGTAATGGAACAGTAGATAACAGAAAATTCTACCACCAGATGGCGCTGTAATATTTTATAATTTCAATCTTTCAAATTCTAATTATGATTAAAATATTCTTTATACATCAATCGAAAGACATTTTAAAGCTCTTTTATATTATCGAAAGTGGAATTCGAGATTTCACCTGATTTACACGTTTTAAGGTGTCCTGATTAGGTTTTCTTTTGCTTCTCAGCTAATTGAGTTAGATCGTTCAAAATTGGTATATGTAGGTTAAATAGGAGGGGCTGGAAGGGTGGGGAAGGAATAGGCGCGCGCAGCGCGCAAGAGACTGCGCTGCCGAAGGCAGCGGGGAACCGGTCCGACTTTTTACCCGATGAGAAATGATTTTTTAAATTTTCTTTTCTTAAGAATAAAAGTTTGATTTCAGAAGAAAGATATGCGCGCACCGCACACATATATCTTCACAAGTTCGCGCGCAGCGCGCATGGGTTTGAGACCTGGTGCGAGTTTTTACCCGATGATAAATGATTTTATTTTCATTTTATTTTCTTTATAATAAAAGTTTGAGTTGAGAAGGAAAATGCGTGCACAGCGCACGTATATCCTCACACGTGCGCGCAGCGCGCTTGTGTCTGCGCTGCCGAAGGCAGTGGGGAACCGGTGTGAGTTTTACCCAATGCTAAATGATATTTTTTGTAATTACTTTTCTTAAGAATGAAAGTTTATGAGTAATAACATGGAATTTTGAGAAATCGTGAGGATGGTGAAGGAAGATGCGCGCGCAGCGCACGGGTCTACGCTGCCGAAGGCCTTGGGGACCCGGTGTGAGTTTTTACACGATCCCAAATGTTTTTTTTCCTATTCTTTCTTTTAATTTCTTTTTTTTTTTAAAGTAATGTTAATGAGTGAAAACATGCAATTTTGAGAATTCATTCATTATATTGATTCATTTAAAAATACTGACCCGCTAGCGGACGAAGGCAGAGGGGACCCGGTGTGAGTTTTTATCCGATCATTAAAGATTTTTTTTTTTTTAGTTCCTTTTCTTAAGAATAAAAGTTTATGAGTTGTAACATGGAATTTTGATAAATAATAAGGGTGGTGATGGAATACACGCGCGCAGCGCTCATATATATACATTCGTTCGCGCGCATCGCGCACGGGACTGCGCTGCCGAAGGCAGTGGGGACCCGGTGTGCCTTTTTACCCGATGAGAAATGATTTTTTAAATTTTATTTTCTTAAGAATAAAAGTTTGATTTTAGAAGGAATAAGTGCGCGCACCGCACGTATATTTTCACACGTGCTCGCGCAGCGCGCATGGGAAGGTACCCGGTGCGAGTTTTTACCCGATGATAAATGCTTTTATTTTAATTTATTTTATTTTCTTAATAATAAAAGTTTGAGTTGAGAAGGAATATGGGTGTACAGCGCACGTATATCCTCAAACGTGCGCGCGCAGCGCGCATGTGGGTCTGCGTGCCGAAGGCAGTGGAGACCCGGTGTGAGTTTTTACCCGATGCTAAATGATATTTTTTGTAAGTCCTTTCCTTAAGAATGAAAGTTTATGAGTAATAACATGGAATTTTGAGAAATTATAAGGATGGTGAAGGAATACGCGCGCGGCACACGGGTCTACGCTGTCGAAGGACTTGGGGACCCGGTGTCAGTTTTTACGCGATCACAAATGTTTTTTTTTTTTTCTTTTAATTTCTTTTTTTTAAGAGTAATGGTAATGAGTGATAATATGCAATTTTGAGAATTCATTCATTATAGTGATTAATTTAAAAATACTGACCCACTAGCGAGCGAAGGCAGAGGAGACCCGGCGTAAGTTTTTACCCGATCAGAAAAAAAATATTTTTTTTTTCATTCCTTTTCTTAAGAATAAAAGTTTATGAGTAGTAACATGGAATTTTAAGAAATCATAAGGGTGGCGGAGGAATACGCGCGCGCAGCGCTAATATATATAAATTCGTTCACGCGCATCGCGCACGGGACTGTGTGCCGAAGGCAGTGGGGAACCGGTGCGACATTTTTCCCGATCAGATTTTTTTTTTTTCTCGTTATTTATCACATGATAAAAATTATTGCAATTTTGAGAATGCATTAATTATTGTGATTCATTTAAAAATAGTAATCAGCGAAGCAGGCTTAGCCTGCTAGTAATGAATATAGGAATGAAATATAGTTGCTACATGTAATAGATAAGATAAAAAGTCCTGTCATATAATAGATTAAAGTAAGTTTTGTGGAAATAAATTAAATTCTGTTTTGAGGAGAATATTAATTACCTAGAAAGAAAAAAAAAATAGTCTAGATTTGGAAAATACGATGAGATCGCTTTTTAATTAGACATAGGTTGACGTTTTAATTAATACCTCCGCAACTAGTTAAAATTTTTAAATTCTGTTTGCACTATTCCCTCGGGAACGCTTCTCTGTACCCGTATGTCAACTTTTGTACTTCTACGTTCAGTGGGGGCTGAATGTATAGATGCACAGGCAGACAGACATATTCTGTTATTATCATAAATAGATAGATATGCTACCTATAGCGGAAGTTTAATTATAACCACTCTCAGTATATACGTATACAGGGAGTGGTTATAATTTAACTTCCGCTATAAGCAGCATCCTGCAGTTAAAACGGTAGAGCGGATTCCCACCGAATTTGATAAATAAACGATTCATGACATGGGAAATAAAATTAAAAAAAAAAAAAAAAATCTTCTAAATCGAGCTTTTCCATACAACCAGAAATATAACAAAGGAATGAAATCTCTCATACACAATGTTTAAACATTTTGAACATTTATTGGTTAGTTTTTGATCCTGCGTGCATCGTTCCATTCGTTAAATTTGCACTTTTTAATTCAAAGGCCACCTGGTGGACATTTTTTAAAGTAAAAAACAATTTCTATTTCTTTTATTGCATCTCATGAATCGTTCACATCCTAATTTTGATGTTATTCCGCTCGTATGCTTCAATAGCAGAATGTTGTTTACTTAAATAATTTTAGTCAGAGCAAAAAAAAATTTCTGTTCTGATCAAATTGGCAAAACAAGTTTAGAACATCCTACAACGTGTAAAAAATTTCATTAATACAAAACTTTCTTTTCATTTGTAAAAAAAAAAAAAAAAAAAGGTAAATAGTATATGTTGTGTCTATCACAAAACTAAGTCATATTCTATATAACGGCGCCACCTACCTCTTGACAAATGTAAAAAAAAAAAAAAAAAAAAAAAAAAAATTAGATTATCACAATTATTATTTTACATGTGCAATTCAGTGCAATTTTCACCCTGAAAGATCGTAGAAAGTAATAGCAGCGCCACCTGCAGGCCAGTATACATTTAAATTGAATCCGCATACTTCTTCATAATAAAAATATCCCATACCAAGTTTGGTGTATAAAACATAGAAGCTGAGATACAGATTTCTTGTAATACAAAAAAAAAAAAAAAAAAAAAATATCGTAACATAGCAGCGCCACTTGTCAACCGCCATGCAATCAAAATTGAACAAGCATATTTTTACATAGCATTCATCTCATGCATCGAGTTTGATGTAACTAAACATTATAGAAACGGAAATATACTCTTCTCATAAATGACGCTAAATTGTAGCATTTAAGCGCCACCTGTCGACCGACATTTATCCAGATTGAATCAGCATAGTTTTAACATAACATCATTTCACGTTCCATATTTGGTGCTATTAAACACTACAGAGGTTGAGATATACCTTATCCTTACATGATGGAAATAGCAAAAGAGTATCGCCACCTATTGGACGATATACACCTAAAGCTGATTACCACCAAATTAAGTGAAGTTCCAATCAAATGTCAAGTTTGGTTGAATTTCTTTCATTTGTGCGTGAGTTAGTAACCAGAAAATTTTGCTACGCACAGAGGTTTTCTAAAAATAACTGAATAATATTCAGGACATCTTAAAAGGTGTAAATCCATCGAAAACCAGAGATCGAACATTTTTACGAATTTAATCCTTTCTTCTTTTGAATATCAACGAAAGTAAAAAAAAAAAAAAAAAAAAAAAAAAAAACTAACAATTTTATTGAATCTTTAAAATATGTAAATGTATCAGTCTAAATTCATAAAAAAAAAAAAAAAAAAAAAAAAAAAAAAAAAAGAGAAAAAAAGAAAGAAAAAGTTAAGTATAGAAAACGAAAAATGAAATCACCATTCAAACTGTAAGTAAAACGAATACGATAATTACAGTCATCTGAAATTATTTCAATTGCAAAAGGTAATAATAATAATAATAATGTCTCTCCCATCATCCTTTCAGATGAAAAATAAAATCACGTGATCTGTGCAAAGAGAATAATAATCAAGTAAATTATATATACAGTTCCCGCCGCTTATTAAAATCACATTCGTCCTGAGCCAAAGTGATTTTATTAAGCGGCTGATTTTTATATCCGGCGAACGCCTTGTACTTAGGGAAAAGGTATTACTTCCCTGAGTTTGGAAAGAAACTCCAAAAGGTAACGAATAATGGAATTAGTAAACAATATCAATTAATTTTTGATAGATAATTAATTTTTCCTTCGAACTAAACGCATTTCAAGTTCCCATGTGCTTTCCTTTGAGGAAAATCTTCAATACTTTACCAAAAGTTAGTTCACTCTGTTCTTATAAATTTAAAACCTTTCTATTTAAACGTCATGAATAACAGTAATTTCAAAATAAAAACTAGAAATTGCCTTTTAATAATTTGAAATTAAATGTACGCACACACACACACACACATATATATATATATATATATATATATAATTTCAAATAAAATTTGTCACTTATTATTGCGGTTTGAAAACGTTCCTTGAAATTGTAACGGAGATAAGTTATGGGGCACGTTTAATTTGTAACTGTGCTGCAAGTGTAAAATCTTCGACAATGAGCAATAACGCTTTAATTTCTTTTCCAATTTAAGAAAAAAAAAATCACAATGTAAAAAAAAAAAAAAAATTATAGTATACATGATATTTTTGGCTGTTAAGGAGATATATTTGAGTGTATTAACCGGTGATCTTGATTTTATTAAGCGGCGGCTTTAAACGTATTTGTATTGATTTGATTCCGGTCCTGACAATTTGATCAGATTAAGCGGCTGATTTTATTAACCAGTGAATTTATTAAGCGGCGGTTACTGTATATGTCTGTCTGTACTCTGTGCCGCCTTTTTACATTCTAAGAACACTGGTCACGGTCAAATGTGATTTTTCTCCCTCTGTGACTTTTTCCACAGTTAAACAAAATATAAAATTCCTTCTCCAATATGCAATAAAATGTCCTGATATTGTAAATTTTTATTTGCGGTAGTTTTGTATATCATTTAAAAAAAATCTGGAGTGACTCCACTCCACTTCTCGAACATTAGTAATTAACAGTTGTTTAAATAAATTAAAATAAATGGATTCTGAAATCAATCACCATGAACGAGAAAGGCGTTTAACACCATTGCACTTTAAATAATTTGAGTCGAGTCCATAGTTCATAATGATAACGAATTTTTGCTTTGTCCCTGTAAAAATCTATAACTGCTAGATTTACCAAAATCCATACAGTTCGTCCAACGGTGAGCTATAACGTGTATGTAAATTTTCAGCTCAATCGGATAAGGCATTTAAACACTATCGGATTTATTTTTAAAAATTTCAACACAAAGGCAATAATGATAAATGTTGATTAATTATAACTAGACTCATGCATAAAGAATTGACCTGCATCAAAAACATTTTATTAAAACGAAACTAAGTTTTAGCATGCATAAAATTAAGGAAAAGCTAACTCACCTCTCTCCTGCCTTTCCTGTGGTCGCTTGAAAAAACATTTTAGGCCATACAAGTCAATAAATATGAAATCCGATTGCTTACTATAGTTGACTTTAATCAGAGATTTTCTTTCAGAATTTTATGAATAAAAACAGAATCTTTCACAAATTTTAGCACAGGTTTTAAACCATGTCGAATACATGTAAAGGCATTTTTTTTATGCCTTGAATGAATTATAAAGAATAAACAGAATAATACTTATTATTTGAATAATATAACAATTAATGGATTACTTGGCTGTACGAATTCAGCCTGAATATTAGAATGTCCATTCAAGAATAAAGTTACTTCCGTTTTTCGAATAGTTCAGAGAGAAAACCAGAATCAATAATAAAAAAAGAAAAAGAATGAGTTTTTGTTTCTCTCTCTGGTCACATGACTGTCTACTTCTGATCGGCTGTCGCCGCCACCGCTTCCCATGAATCAACAGGCTGGGCGGGGCGGGAAGGCACCGGAGCAGGAGTCGAAATACTTGGAAAAGGGATCACCTGCGAAACCGGTCGAATAAGAGTTCCAGCAGAAGAGGTCTTAAATTGGAGGACCCTGGCGATTCCGTCAGGTCCGGGAATCAACTTGATGATTCTTGCTAGATCCCAATGGAGTGGAGGTGATGCTTTATTTTTCAGGATGACGAGTTCCCCTGGAGAAAAGTTGTGACGGTGGTGGTTGGTTCTTTTGGATCTATGCAGCAAGGTTGGCAGGTATTGTGCTTTCCACCTCTTCCAAAACGTTTCCTTCATCTGCAATAAGAGCTTATACCTAGAAGAAAGACTAAGAGAATTGTTTGTTAACGAAAGTTCTGGCAATTCTAATAATGCAGATCCAATCAAGAAATGTCCGGGGGTTAAAGCTGCGCAATCATTAGGCGCATTGGACAATGGTGTTAGAGGCCGCGAATTTATAACAGCCTCTATTTGACATAGAAGGGTGGAAAGTTCCTCGAAAGTTAAGATGGCTCCTTGTGTGATTTTTACCAAATGATGTTTGGCTAATTTTATCGACGCTTCCCAGAGTCCCCCAAAATTTGGAGCATACGGGGGAATAAAGTGCCAGGTAATTTGGTGTTGGGAAGCAAAATTTTGTATTTTTTCTTCTTTGAATAAAGAAAATAGCTGTTTTAGGTAAGAATGGACTCCGACAAAATTTCTGCCATTGTCCGAAAATATGTCAGAGGGGTAGCCACGCCTACCTATGAAGCGTTTCAAGGCTGCGAGAAATGCTTCTGTAAAAAGATTTGAAACACATTCAAGATGCACTGCCTTTGTCGCCATACAGATGAAAAGGGCGATATATGATTTAAAGGTTGTCGCTTTTCGTTTATGTTGACATTTTGTCATTACTGGTCCCGCGAAATCGACACCAACCTTCGAAAAGGGCCGAATGGGTGTGATTCTTTCTGAGGGTAGATCCCCCATCTTTGGAATTATTGGCTTAGCTGATAGTCGAAAACAGAGTATACACTGTCTTAATACTGATTTTACGGTGGAGCGTCCGTGGGGAATCCAAAATTTGTTTCTAAGGAGTGAAAGTACTAAATTGGGACCAGCATGGGAGCTTAAGTTATGATAATATGTTATTATCAAGGAAGTAACGTGATTTGCTTTGGGAAGTAATATGGGGTGTTTTTCTTGAAATCGTAAGGATGGGTGGTTCCGCAGGCGTCCTCCAACACGAAGAATGCCTGCTTCATCCAGAAAAGGATCAAGACAGAATAGATGGTGTGAAGGTTTTAAAAGTTTGCCTTTCCTTAGTAAGGCAATTTCATCACTAAATTCTGCATTTTGAATAATTTTTACAAGACACATTTCCGCTTGATTTAGCTCTATGGCCTTTAAAGGACCACCTTCCTTTGATTTGGTTTTAATTTTATTGATAAATCTCCGAACATAAGCTAGAATTCTTAAAAGTTTGAGATAGTTAGAGTATTTCGTGATATGTGATATGAAAGTGTTATTAGAAAGTGTAGGCTTAGAACTTGAATCTGTCGAATGTTGATGAGTTTGTTTCTGAACGGAAACTGAATGTAATGTGCACATTGGTGGTAGCTCAAAACTATGGAGCCATTTTGGCCCTTCCCACCACTCAGTTCTAGCTTTCAACTTAGCCGGGGACAATCCGCGTGTGGCATAATCGGCCGGATTTTCTTTTCCTGGGATATGTCTCCAGGATTCTAATTGAGTAAGAGCTCTGATTTTGGTAGCTGTATGGGCCACGAAACTATTTCCTTTGTTTGAAGGGTTATTTATCCAGTTTAATACAATAGAAGAGTCAGTGTACCAGTATGTCGAATGAGTAAATTTAAGGGATTTTTGAATGTTGCAAATTAACTCAGCTACGAGTACAGCCCCACACAATTCCAATTTCGGTAAAGTGAGTTCTTTTGTGGGTGCGACTCTAGTTTTAGCAGCAATTAAATATACCTGAATCGTGTTCGTTATGATCTTTAAATATGCGACTGCCGCATACGCCCTCGGAGAGGCATCACAAAAGCCATGCAGTTCAACTGTACAGTCTTTAGTATTTGAACCTACATAGCGTGGAATGGACATAGATTTAAACTCATTAATTTCACTATAAAAAGTTTTCTATTCTTGCAAAATATCTGGAGGTATAGGCTCATCCCAAGTTGATTGCAACTTCCACAATTTTTGTAGAATGATTTTTAAGATGATAGTAGATGGCGAAATAATTCCGAGGGGATCATAAATTTGCGCAATTACGGACAGCAACTGTCTTTTTGTATTAATTTGTTGATCAGCTAAGGTTCTAACTTGAAAAGTATCTTCACGTAAATCCCAGAACATTCCTAGTACTCTTTGATTTATTTTTTCTTTATCCTAAAAAAAAATGAATGACCGAATTAGCCTTCTCTTCCTCTGGAATATCAGAGAGCGCTTCTGGATGGCTACAAGCCCATTTCCTAAGTTTAAACCCTCCAGCTTGCATTAGAGCCTGCAGCTCCATTATTCTATCTTTTGCGAATTGAGGGGATTGTGCCCCTGACAATAAGTCATCGATGTAAAAATTTTCCTTGGCAATTTCTGTTGCCAATGGAAAATTTTGTCCCTCATCCTCACATAATTGCTTAAGGGTGCGTAACGCTAAATAGGGTGCACAAGCTGTTCCGTAGGTGACAGTATTCAATTCGTAAAAGGATAATTGGTCATTGGGAGATTCTCTCCAAACAATTCTCTGGTATATTCTATCTTTTCTATCAATTAAAATTTGACGATACATTTTAGCAATGTCTGCACTGAACGCTACAGGGTTGGCTCGAAATTTTACTAAATTGTCAAAAATATTTAACTGTAGTTTAGGACCAATATATAGAATGTCATTTAAAGATTTGTTATTTGTTGTTTTAAACGAGGCGTCAAATACTACACGTAATTTTGTTGTTTCAGAGTTTTCATTTACCACCGCATGATGCGGTAAATAATAATGTGGCGTTTCATTAATTTCAGCTGGATTTAATTTTGTCATATGACCCAAATTTATATATTCGTTCATGAAATTCGAATACTCCATTTTTAATTGTGGGTTCTTTTTAATTTTATTTTCAATGGAAAGAAATCTTGAAATAGCACCTGACTTACTGTCACCTAGTGCCTTATCTGGCTTAAAGGGTAGATGAACGACATATCTTCCCTGGGATCATTTTCTATCTTTTTTGATTCTACATTTGGAATTGATTCTGTATCAAAAAATTGTTTTAAAGTGTTGTTGATATCATCATCAACAGTCATATGACAAGTTAAACTGATATTTGTACATTGAAAACTGTTTATTCGTCCTGAAAGGAGGTAACCCAGCTTTGTGGGGAATGCTGTAGGAGTTCCTGCTGGCCCTTGAATTGGACTGCCATTGCAGATTGAGGCGACTATTTCTGCCCCAAGAAGAATATCGATTGGACCACTAACGTCATAATTGGGATCAGCTAGTTGTAATCCCTTTATGTGTGGCCAATCATGTTGCGGTAGTTGGAAATTACACTGTAAATGAAAACGTCTTAAATTCAGTTAATAAAGTGTCTTAAACGGATGGTCATTTTTTAAGCGAAAAAAATATGTCTTACTTTTTAAGACAACATTCTGCATCTGAAATTAAGACACTGCAAATGTCTTAAAACAGCGCCATCTTTTTTAGGTTTAAAAACACCGCCATGTTAGGCTTAAAAATTCTGCCATTTTTAAAGCCTTTTTAATAAATAAATAAATAAATAAAGGTGGCGTATGATTCTGCTTTTCTTTTAAAATATATTTTAGAATTATCTAGAGCACTAATAAATTATAATAATTATTTAAAAAAAAAAAAAAAAAAAAACACTACCAGTCCCTGGAGTTGAACCCACTATCTTCGGTACCGCAGAGAAGCGTACTTGCCAACCACGCCACGATGTCACACCGAAAGTCTGGATAATATACACTTTAATATTTGCTAAATAAATTATAGTGTTAGATTATAATCAATATTTTTTTCTTAAAACTATCGAGATTAGATCTAAAGCTCAATATATATTAATTCAATTGAATTTTATGTGTAGAAGTTTAGAATTTCGTAAAATATAAACGAATAATATATCAAAACCGCAGACTGTGATGTTTTGAAAATGATTTCTTTTTATAAACTGCTATTTGAAAGAAAAAAAAAATAAATGTATATGATTATGAAAAAACCAGAAAAGTTTTGTTTTACTTCCAGTTACAGGTAAAAATGTTAAAAAAAAAAAAAAAACAGAGTTTTAAATCGAAAAAGATTAAAAAAAAAAAAAAAAAAAAAAAAAAAAAAAACAGCTATTTACAAATTGTGTAAGATTTGTTTGAAATTCACTGTCTTAGCTACATATGTTATTCTTAAGCAATAAGTTATTCTTCGCTACAAGTTCATCTTACTGTTTTTTCATTCAATTAAATGAACGAGCTTTAAATAAAAAGTAACATTTTTTATTTACATATTTATTTATTTTGTAACCGAATTATTTTTGCTCCGAAAAATGTTTTTTATTAAGTATTTCAAGCATAATTCCACGCAAATAAGATAACGAGATTTACCATTTATGCATATTTGTTATGTTAAATATAAAACTTTTCTAATAAGCTTATTTAAATTTCACAAATAAACGTTTTAAATAACGCGATTTTTGTAATTTATTTTATTATTTTAAGCTTTATTAAAAAAAAAAATGATGGCATATTTAATTAAATAAAAGTAATTAAAATAAGTATTTTTATCTATTATTTATTGAAATTTGATATATTTAAATTACTTTATTTAAGGGAATTGAAAAAATCTCAAACTAGAAGTAAAATCAGAGTGATTAGCTTTTCTCGCTTGACGTGATTTTCGGAAAAATCTCACAAATAAAAATACTTATTACAAATTTTTATTTATTTATTAAAAAAAAAAAAAAAAAAAAAAAAAAAAAAAAAAAGAGAGAGACGGAGAGATTTAATTTTTTGATATTTGCATTATAATTTCAAATAAAAAAAATCCGCTGCTAAGTTAAAAAAAATCTTAAAAGTAATCATCAATGCTTTAAAATAGTATCTTGATATGGAAAAAAAAAAAAAAAAAAAAAAAAAAACGAGTAAGACAAAGATGATTTTGATTTTCATTGATAGGTGGCGCCACTACTAATAATTAACGATGAAATGTGAAATGATTTATTTTAAATGTCTTACTTTAAGACACTTTTGCCCCACCAGTTTATTAAGACACAAAAGTGTCTTAAATTAAGATATCTATTATGTCTGCACTTCATATTAAGACATTTACGTGTCTGAAATGTATTTTCAGACATTTTTTTGTCTTACTTTAAGACACCTTTATTTGCAGTGTAGGGAGAGGTGAGGTAACCCTATCAACTATAAAAGCGCTGACTGAAAATGACTCCGACGAAAAATGCGGAGTGAATTTAAATTCTGTTTCGTTGAGAGCAGTTTCTGCTAAAACGCAATTAATCCCTATTATACTATGCGACGTGCTCCGTAAGGGCAAATTTAGTCGCTTAGCACATTCCTTAGTAATTAATGAATTTTGACTAGCATTATCTATCAAAGCTTTACAATGCATAATTTTGCCTTTATTTGATTTAACCTTAATTAGTGCTGTAGATAACAAAACATTACTAGAATAAAACTGAGCACTATTTGAAACTGATATATCTGGCGATACATGATTCGCCCTTTCAGAATTTGAATTTCTACCATAAACATACAATAGCGTATGATGTTTTTCTGCACAACTTTTACAATTAATGTTTATCCTACAATTCTCCAGCCTATGATTTTGGCGTAAGCAATTTTGACATAACTTATTTAATTCAACAAATTTCAATCTTTCTTTAACCGGTTTTGAATTAAATGTCGGACATTTAAATAGCGCGTGACGCTCATTACAAAGAATGCACGTATTTTCCTTTTTCACAATTGTACTCAATACGTTTGATTTCTTCGAATTAGTGAATTTTACGTCTTGTTTACATTTTATCTCTTCAACACCGCGCGCTTCGCGCTCAACGAATTTCCTAAAAAGATCAAGATCAGGCAATTTATCACTATCCAACATTAATTCCCATCTCTGTTTTAACGATTCATCCAATTTCCCCATCATGAATTTTATTATAATTAAGTCGCTTAACGCATTAGAATCTAAACCCAAAGTTTTTAAGTTTCTGACGGCTTCGTTACAAGTATCTAATAACTCAAGTAAAGTTTTAGCATTGTTTGCTTTTACAATTTTCATAGAAAATATTTTGTTAATTTGACTCAATGCTAATTGTCTTTTATTTTCATATCTTTCATTTAATATTTCCCAACATTGATCTAAATTTTCCTCTTTTAGAGCGAATCCTCGAATTAATTTAGCTGCGTTTCCGCGCACTGAAGAATGTAAATATTGCAGTTTTTCAATTTTGGATAATTGATTATTCTGTAGAATTGTCGAATTAAAAATTTCTTTAAAAGAAATCCAATTTTCGGTTTCACCAAAAAATCGCGGAAGATCAAATTTCGGTAATTTAATAAGAGACGATTTTCCATTTTTCTCATCTTTATTTTCCGCGTGAGTATCTGAATCGCACGCGTTTACTTCTGTTTTGTCCTCTAACTCCACCAGCAAATCAAAAAACACTCCCTTATATCTCAAATACATATCCATATAATCCTCATTCTCTTTAGCGGATAAATTTTTAAATATTTCCGCGATTTCTTGATCATACGATTGAACTTTGGTTTTTAATAATTTAACCTTAGATTGTTCATCTTTACTACACCCCTTTACTCTATCTCTAAAACTATCGATTTCCTTACATAAATTTTCAAATAATAAAACTTGCTTAGATAATTTCGGCATTTTAGAATATATAAGTTTAAATACACAAAACTATAGGCCTTCGAACTTCGAATTACAGAACAAACATTCAAGAACAAAAATAAATCATTTTAAGAATAAATGATTACGAATAAGAATAAGAATAAGAATATCAAATACATATTAAATATATATAGTTTTTTTTCTTATATATATATATAAATCATCGATAGCCTCATGGCTCTAAGACGGTCCAAAAACATGTTGATTAATTATAACTAGACCCATGCATAAAGAATTGACCAGCATCAAAAACATTTTATTAAAACGAAACTAAGTTTTAGCATGCATAAAATTAAGGAAAAGCTAACTCACCTCTCTCCTGCATTTCCTGTGGTCGCTTAAAAAAACATTTTAGGCCATACAAGTCAATAAATATGAAATCCGATTGCTTACTATAGTTGACTTTAATCAGAGATTTTCTTTCAGAATTTTATGAATAAAAACAGAATCTTTCACAAATTTTAGCACAGGTTTTAAACCATGTCGAATACATGTAAAGGCATTTTTTTTATGCCTTGAATGAATTATAAAGAATAAACAGAATAATACTTATTATTTGAATAATATAACAATTAATGGATTACTTGGCTGTACGAATTCAGCCTGAATATTAGAATGTCCATTCAAGAATAAAGTTACTTCCGTTTTTCGAATAGTTCAGAGAGAAAACCAGAATCAATAATAAAAAAAGAAAAAGAATGAGTTTTTGTTTCTCCCTCTGGTCACATGACTGTCTACTTCTGATCGGCTGTCGCCGCCACCGCTTCCCATGAATCAACAATAAAGAATTTTCTGAAGTGTCCATGTAAAAAACTTTATGTGCTAAATTCACTAAAATCTATATTGTTCGTGCGATTGTGACATAACATGAATATAAATATTAAGTTCTTTTAAATAAGGTGTTGAGATATTGGTCGCACTTAAAAAAATTTCAGTCCATAAGTCATAATGATTAAAAAAAAAAAAAAAAAAAATGTTGTGTCACTGTATAAAACTATAGGTGTTAGATTCACTACAATCTATAAAGTTCGTGCGACGGTGACCTATAGCACGTATTTAAATTTGTAGTTCATTTATATCAGATGTTTAGAAGATACCACACTTTGAATAATTTGAGCCCAGAAGATGCAATGATAAAAGATTTTTATTTGTGTCTCTGTATTATACAGTCGGTAACAAAAGTGTCCGAACACTAGTAAAAAATCCTACGTAAAAAAAAAGTACACTTCATACGGTTTTGTTACATAAATCCTTGTCGAATCCTGTTCTTTGTCAGTGTAAGAACATGATTCGATAAGGATTTATTTAACAAAACCGTATGAAGTGTATTTTTTTTTACATAGGAATTTTCGCTAGTGTTCGGACGCTTTTGTTACCGACTGTTTCACCAAAATCTATACAGTTCGTGCTATTGTGACCTGTAACATACGTGCCAACTTTCAGCTCATTTAAACAAAGCGTTTAGACTCTATCGTGTTCACTCACAGACATACATACAGTCGGTAACAAAAGTGTCCGAACACTAGCAAAAATTCCTATGTAAAAAAAGTGCACTTCATACATTTTTGTTAAATAAATCCTTGTCGAATCCTGTTCTCAGTCGGTGTAAGAACATGATTCGATAAGGATTTATTTAACAAAACCGTATGAAGTGTACTTTTTTAACATAGGAATTTTTGCTAGTGTTCGGACACTTTTGTTACCGACTGTACATCATGAAAAATCGTAGCTATCTCTGAAACCAGAATTCGTATCAAGACCATAGATGTATAATGAATTATTAATTATTAGTCTATGGTCAAGACCAAAATTGAAAGTATATAACTAGGGGTCATGACAGTCACTAGTATAAATTTGCAACATTCTACGACCATTTGTTTTTTAGCTTTGCGAGATACAAAATCCATTTCCCAAATCATGATTACAATACTTCCCTTACATAGTATGTTCGGAAAGTAATAAAATTAGCTTGGATAGATGCAATTGTGCCTATTCTAGGGAGTCGTAATATTGAAAAATCGCTCTAAGGAAAATGGTTCTATATCGAAAAATCGCTCAAGTGAAGTGTATACTAACTCTATTGTGCTAATCATTCTTTCGAAAATATAGAATTCTTTTAAGTTACACATTTTATGATGAATTGATAATTGAAGAGACATGATTACACAGTTTTTCTCTGGAAAAATTTCTTAGCAGGAATTTATTTGTATTAACCACATTAAAATTCCTTTTTCACGACCATTTCCTTCCATTATATTTTATCTTGTTTAAATCCTGCCATAGCTCTCATTTAAACTGCTCAAATCATGCTATGGCTCCCTTTCTTTTAAAAACTGCTCAAAATCTGTGTTGTATGTTTTCTATTTATTTGAATATTATCGCATGGCAACACACGATTCCTTTAGCTATATCCGGTATGGAAAATATGTAGAAATGTCCCTTACTCATTTCTATTTTATACACAATATTTTTCAATTTATGCCATGTGTATTGTTTAAATACTGTCACTGATGTTCATTTGAGACAATGTTTGAATCTGCAAGAAGAAGGTAAGAATGTGTTTTTAAATTAATGTATTACTATAATTATTAACTGTAATAGTATATTTCTATCTTTATTTTTGATACAGTTTATTATTCTACGACTTTTCATGAAGATTTATTTGATTTTCTAGAATTTATTTTTGATGCCTTAACTTTATTTTTATATGAACGTCAGATGATAAGGATCCATATACACTCTAACATGATTATGATGTGCTATTAGGCCCTTAAATGTCTGTTTTGAAAGACTTTTCATAAACTAATAATAATAATAATAATTAGGCTTAGCTTACTACGTAATATAGTTCGTTTTGGCAAAATGCCAAAATACTGCTAAGAAATCTCTAGCGTGGTAAACATGAGATGTTTAAATGTTTAAGTAGTCACGTGATGTTTGTTATATTTCTACTTTTTCAGAATCTTTCAAATATTTTAATACTTTGCGTTGATTTTTTTTCTTTTTAAATTTCAGTCTTTCAACTGCTTTCAACTGATCATGTGGTTGAAATTTCATTTGAAATCTGAAACGTCATTGCATTGCGCGCGTGACGTTTTAACCATCTTGTGCTCACTGTTGCCATATTAGAAAGTGAAAAAGTAATTGCTTACAGAAAAGTTAATCAAAATTGTAAAAATCGTAAAATATGTAAATTATTATAATTTTTCAGTTTCTTTTCTTTTCTTTTTTTTTTTTTTTTTCAAATAATGAATTTAAAAAAAAAAAAAAATAGGACGGAGGACTATTAGTCTCAATCTCAATCTACGGATTTTTACGGTACCAGTTTTACGATAGTTGAACATTTATCGAAAATATAATTGAATAATAATATAAGAGATAATTTGAAAGCAATGTTATAATTGGAAAAAAAAAAAAAAAACTTTTTTTTTTTTTTAGTGTATAAATTTAAATTTATTATTATTAGTATTTTTAATTGCAAATAATTCTAAAACACAAATAACTTATTATTATTATTAATATTATTTTCTCTGTATTTACAATAAATGATAAGTTTTGCAGGTGTAAAATGTGGATGTAATTCTGCCATAGAGGGGAAAAAAATATTATCGCAAATATAAATTATTATTGAATATTGATTATGACAAAGATAGATATCAGTTTTTAGAAAAATTAAATTTGTTTTTATTGTAGGTTGCAGCATCTTTAATTTTCACTAAAAGTTGTAATTTTCATAGTTTGTTACTAGATTTAAATGAAATTTAAAATTTTTATGCCTGGACGCAAATAAAAATTCTAAATAATTTTAAAATTTCACTTGATAAATAACTTAAAATAATGATTACCTAATTAAATAAATGCATGTGGTATAAAAATTCATGTAAAATATTTTAATGCATCATCATTTATTGTCAATGTTAGTTTGAATCAAAGTATTTAAAATTTTATAATTAATACTTTATGGACTAGACGTAATATGTTGCTGCGAGGAGTAATTAATGACCATTAGCGCCGGTTATACGAAACTGACGAAGGCAGGGCGAGAAATTTTAGCGGAAATTTATAAATGTTGATGTCTTACGTAACAGCCTTTTTACCCAAGGCAATTTTTAACTCGCTTTTAAGAAAGAAAGATATTCGGCCTTTTTTATATGCATGCTTAAGATCAACGTTTGAATAAATATTGAGACCTAGATAATTAATTATTTTACAGAAAGGATTAATCCAATTATAACTTGCATCATTAGTTCAAAGTAAACATGCATATTTTAGTATTTAGAATCTTAACTATTTAACAAAAAGATAAAAATTATAAAATTAAAGTTTATGTTAAAAGTAGCATTGTGTAGTATATTTCGCATATAATTTTTATACATATACGGTGCTTTTTTTTTTTTTTTTTTTTTTTTTTAATCGGGGGCATATAAGAATTTAAAATGTGTTGAGATTTACAATAGTGATCGAATGAATTTTATATGTTGCACTTAATATCACTCAACAACACACTAAAACTATATTTAGTAATAGTTATAATTTCCAAAATTAATGATTTATGATTTTAAATTAGGTGTTGCGCTTAATTTTACAACACTGTAGTGAAGCTGAAATGTACCCGGGAAAAATGCATGAAAGTGATTATTGTAGTACTCAAAATTTATAATTCCGACACAGAGTATTATTTTGATGTATTTTAATAAATTATATGTATAATTGTGTCGCTATTATTTATTATATAAAATGTATTCTTTTTTCTTATAATTCTACACTAAAATAATATAGTATATATACGATTATATTATTAATCTCTTTATCTTTTAATAAAATTTATTACTATCAAAATTAAGAACGATAATGAATCGTAGATTGAAAATATCTTATTTAAAACAGCATGAGGTGCTTTTAACTTAATTCTGATGTCAACTTTTTGTTTTATTAGAAATTAATTCAATTAATGTAAGCAATTGGAAAGACAAATCGTGATTTATTGATTTTTTAATTATCTCGTCGCGTGATTTACAGTATCATGTTGCTTTTAAGATAAAGCAGCTACTTTTATTTAGAAATAACTTTTAACCCCCTCCTCCCCCCGCCGACCGAAAAAGGAAGTTGTTATAAATTTAAATCTTTGTGTGTGGGGTGGGAGGGGGCAAGATGTCCACGACATAGTAGCTCGCGAACGAATGAACTGATTTTAAAACTTTTAATAATATAAGGATATTATTATTATTTTACCATGTTTTTATTAACTTCTATTCTTTTTTGTAACAAATCTTGACCGGTACAAATCTTGCAATCGATTTTTAACTAACTTCCCTGTTAGCTAGACATTTGAAACTTTCAGAATAGCTCAGAACCCGATGACAACACAATACTACGAAGCCCGATTTTCGAATTTTTGATTAGTTTTCCTTTAATTATTTAAAACATGAAAATAATAACCTTCTAATAGCTTTAAAAATAGCCATTAAAATATTAGCTATAATTTAATTGTTGCCAGAGAAAATTTGCAAGTTCATTTTCTGTCGACATAAAAATAAGTACATTTAATTAAACGTGAACGTTGAAAAATTGTAAAAAGCTAAATTATGCATATCACAAAAATTAATGTCATTATCACTTTAAAAATTTTGTACACATTGATAAAGTGCTAATGTCTGTAGCTATAATTCAACAGAAAATTTAAAAACATGGTATATAAAAAGTTATATATATTAATATATATTAATTAGAAAGTTGATTTAATGGGAGAGTTTTTTAGCTATGTTAAAAATCTGTTTGATAAGATTTTTTTTTAAATTATTATTATTATTAATATTTTGAAGCCACTTTGCACTGGTATTTTAAACTTTGTATTTGTATATATATTTAAAGTGATTTTTCAACCGATAATAGCAAAAATTATTATTATTATTATTTATTTATTTATTTATTTTTAAATAATGATTGTGAATGCACAATAATAATTTCATTGTCTGTTTAATG
Source organism: Salticus scenicus (assembly GCA_963930645.1). Classification (NCBI taxonomy): domain Eukaryota; kingdom Metazoa; phylum Arthropoda; class Arachnida; order Araneae; family Salticidae; genus Salticus; species Salticus scenicus. The sequence continues at coordinate 94,677,469 of OZ005648.1, read as the reverse complement.
GATTTGTGCAATAGTCAGGGGTCGATCCAGGCAAAAATTGGGTCCCCTTTGCTGACCCTTCACAAAATTCCACATCATAAAAGGGGACCCTTCACAAAATTCAAATCCATAAGTGGGGACCCTTCACAAAATTCAAATTTATGAAATGAGCCTTTTTATTTTATAAAAGTGATCCTTTTTCTATATTTTCGGCATTTTTAATTAATTGGTTCAATTAAACTATGTTAATTTGATGTTTAAAAACTACTTAGAATGACTGTTAAAATGGAAGGTTTTACGTATAATATTTTTTTTTCCACAAAAATAAATAAAAATTTCACAAAAATATTTTGTTTTTCACAAAAAGGGGACCCAAAATTTAAAACCTGGATCGACCCCTGATAGTAATTTTCATTGTGACTGAAATTTCTTGCGTTATTCGTATTTTCATTAGAAGTGGTTTGTGTAATTTTACTTATATATATAAAAATATATATTCTTCTAAAATTGATAAAAGGGAAACTATGTGTAAAGAATGAAATCGCTCTGCTGTATGCGTGCGATTAAGAGAGCGGGGGGGGGGGGGGGGGCGCATGGAAATATCGAATTAATGTAGATGAGTGGAAAAAGTTGTGTGTTTAGTAAATGTTTCGGATGTTTGGGGAAGGGAAAATGCGTGTCGTGTTTAGTTTAGGTAGGTTAAAGAACTCGGATCGTCGATCGATGGATGGCACTGTTGTGTCGTTGTATGTAATGTGGGAGTGGGAGAGGGAATGCTGGATCGCGATAGGAGCTTTTGGAAGGAAATCGCGTTTTTCGATAGATGCTAGTTTGAATATATTATGAAAGCTACGCGAATGCGGGTTACAAGGTCAATGAGTTAGCACTCGATGAGTGATGCGAAAGTAAATGTCTAGTCGTACGTCTTTCTCCGAAAGGTTGGATGACTGATGATAGTTTTGAAATTATGACAGGGAGAAATTTAAAAGATTGGAAAGGGAGTAATTGCTACGAAAACATTTAACATATTTATTTATTTATTTACTTATTTTTTAAAAATTAGATTCGTCAAAGTTATTGACTTCCAAGTTTTTAGTGGAGCTATACTGAACACGATTTGACTATTTTCAGAAAATGTCCGTCTACTTATATGTGTGTGTGACTCAAAGAAATTAGGGGAGCTCTAACTCAAGAACTAATGCACTGAATTTCCTGAAAGTTTCTAATTTGACGCATTTTGTCGTAAATTGACGTCTGTCAGTTTTTGGTGCATTTCTGCCCACAGGTAGCCCTGGTATGCTGTGATTTTCGCCATTTGCGGAAAGGCTCTATTCAAGAATTCAAGGTAGTCATTGGTCAGCGAAAGTCAGGGAATTTAAGAGAGTCTGGAAAAGTTAGGAAATTTTGACAAATTTTGTTGAAATAGGATAGGCCCGTTTTTGTAATTATTGGCAATGCTGACTATATGTCCTCGATATTCGAGGACAGTCCATATTTTGAAATCGTTGTTCTGAATTTTGAAAAACGGTAAAATGGAAATTATTTATCATGATTATTACCATTTAAGTTCTCATTTATTTAGCATAAACTATAGCACTGTAATTGTGTAACTGTAACAGTTCTTAATGCTAATATATTATGAAGGTACTCTAATATGGTCACTATATTATTGGCTAAATTTTTAGCTAATGTTGTGGAATTTTTGCGGGAAATAAATATCTTAAGTCAGGGAGAATGACAAAAAATAGTCTGAGGGAATTTGGAAATTTTCTAATGGTAGCCAAACTGTATATTTCAGGTGAATAACTGGACAAAATAGGAGGGTCATTTTAAAAAATGATGCGGATTCAATTTGGGTACTTATCGAATGCGAGACGGCGCTGCTATATTGCATTTTTTTCCGCGTTCAAGATGTCTATATTTCATTTTCTGTAGTGTATAAATGTACGATATTTGATATGTGAGATGGCCATTATGAAAAAAATCTTTGGTTTCAGAGTATTTCGGCGACAGGTGAGTGTAACTCATTATTAGCGATCTTCCACATAATTATATATCTCGACATTTTTTGCTTAAAATTTTACCAAGCTACATATCGCACCCCGTCAAGAAAAGTGACTCAACTCAAAACTGCAGTACAGGCGTCCCCACTTAATCGGGTAACGGACAATCGAATACCCCGCTTATAAGAATATAAAATTATAGAACCAGTTTTTTTCCCATAGAAGTAATGTTAAATTTCCTCGTTTTAAGAAATATTTTTTACAACGCCATCCCGCTTAATCTCATAAACACTCAAAGTTTCTGAAATAAGATTCCTCTATTTCTGGGCAAATTTTCTCTCTCAATCTCAAAAAAAAAAAAAAAAAAACGTTCTTCTTTTAAAAACCTTGTATAACTAAGGCATGCTCTTTAAACATGAGACGGTATTACTGTGGATGTGATAAAAATTGTTTTGCAAAAGACAAATTTATAAAATCAGCAACTGATGAGAAAATTAGAAATTAAGATACAAATTATCTCCAGGAATTAGAAATCGCAAATTTTTAAAGTTTTCAGATGATTGAAAAAGAACTTTATGAACTCATAGATATGAATAAAGATAGAGAAACAGAAAGAGATGAAGAGTTTAATTTTCCAATAAAACCTTTAAGTGAAAGTGATAAAGAAAAGCAAGCGAATGATAAATGAAGTTACAAAATTCTTTAATATTATTCATCGTCATTTTGAGTCTCATAGAAGCGATTATAATCTATTTATGTGCTTTAGAAAAAGAAATCGAAAAATGTTTAGTTAAGTCTATGTTAAAGTAATCAATCATAACTGATTTTTCTTTTTTTTTTTTTTAATATAAAATTGTAAGTACACTTTATTTTGTATTTATTCCAACATTAATTGCAGTTATAAATTACTATAATATTTTAACTTAGTAAAAGTTTTGTTAAATTTTTAAATAAAAAAGAAGTATCGATCATTTATCTTTACGTGTAAGCATAAAACCATTATAGTTATACGTGCACATGCGTTTCTAGTCTTCCCCGCATAATTGAATACCCCGCTTAATCGAATTAATATGGTTGGAACGGTAGATATTCATTTAAGTGCGGCCGACAGTATTTGAGAAAAATCAACGTTAAGGTACAATCAAGCATTGATTATCCTGCAAAAATTGATGCAACTGAGTCTCAGGTTTCAGGTGAATAAATTTAGAAATAGACATGTGAATTTTTAGTGCACGTTGAAGCACTTCATACATACACATTTTTCAATCACTTAAACTCAAAATTTCCATTTCTTTATTGATGTCTTTTTTTCTTACTTGAGTACGAAACGGAAAATCTTTATTGTGAGACGTAAATAGTTGCATTTTGTGTGCATACTAACTGGTAAGTGGTGCTTTTATATCGAAGAAAGTTTTATCATAGTCAAAATGTACTAACTTATTTATTTTGGAATAACTATTATTAATCGCATTTAATCTTTATATTTTATTTTATTTCGCGGTGTTTTCGTTGGCTGCATGGTTTTTGCAATTTAAATTGATATAGCGCCCTATTCTATATCATTGATCAAAAATTTAGACTCGTTTGCCACGAAAGATTAGTATATATTGTTTGGAATGCGCTTATTATTTGTACCGTAGACATTTGATTGGTCGGCCAAATTAATAATAATAATAATAATAAATCATCTGTTGAACTGGTCTGCATTTTCAAAACACATGAAAAAAAAAAAAAAAAAAAGAAAGAAAGAAAGAAATTTCTAACTTTCACATAATCTATTTCAAATGTTGTAGTCCGGGTTAGCTTAGTGTAGGTTCCCGTTTTGTAATTGTATAGGTAAATTTGTGAAAAATTATTCAGCCAATCCATTAAAAATCTGCATTACATTCTTGGTTAGATTATTAATAATATGCGCAAAATAACTAAAAAAAAAGAATATATCTATTTATATGTATGACGTTATCTGTAATAAGTTAAGTGATGTTAATCTTATATATATATATAAATGTGAATGTCCGTGAATTTATTTGACTGAGTTTCACGCCAAAACTGCTCGACGGATTTCGATGAAATTTGTAATGGAGATAGCTTATACCCTAACTTAAAAAGTTGGCTACCTTTTATTCCGAAAAAAAATTTGTTTTTGCGATTTTTATGCATAAAATAGCAATTTTGTAAGCTAATAATAGCAAAAAATTAGCCATTTATATTTATCCATAATTTAATTGTTGCCAAAAAAAAAAAAAAAAAAACGAATTTATTTATTTTTTTCAACAGGAAAATAAATACATTTATTTAAACGTGAACGATAAAAAATTAAAAAAAAAAATTTATGCATCTCACAAAAATTGACGTCATTTTTAATTAAAAATTTCTTTTACACATTGATAAAGTGCTAATACGCAAGCGAAGTGATGACGTCACTGGCCGTTCGTGGATGCAAGAAAAATATTTCCTATGTTAAACGTCCATTGGATTTTTTGTAAAAAATTATTAAAAATCGCGGAAAATTATTTCCCGATTTTAATCCCCATATTTAGGTATAGGTATGTATTAATTATCATGTCCATGCGTTAGATTAAGTTATTTTTGTTGTAAAATTGACAAAATTTGAATTTTTAATTTAAAAAATCTAGGGGGAAAAAATGGCAAATTTCCATATTCGATTGAAAACACAAGCATTTCATTTCAAAAGATGACATTTACACAATAAATATCCAACTAAACTAATATACTAATTAAAAGGAAAATGATAAATATTCTATCATAATTTGAAGTCAAATTTGTTTTCAAATGTCTAAATAAAGTATCTGATATAAGATACTAATATGTTGCAGCGGAATAGATTTGATATCGGTCATCCTTAGCAGAAAAAAAAAATATCGCCAAATTATTTGGCGAACATAATTTAATTCCTTTCAAAAATCATGGTTATTTTAACACTTATATTAAGAGAGTAATGAATAATATGAAACAATATTTCGTACAATGCATATTACGAAAATATACATCTGGCATGCATATTTTCGCATTACGTTTTTGATCACCAAATACAATAAGCGCCAAGAACGACAGAGTTTTGAAATTCAAAATTAAAATTTTGTCAATTTGACAGCAAAATAACTCAATCTAACACATGCACATGATAACTAATCTATACTAATATTATAAATGCGAAAGTTTGGATGGATGTTTGTTACTCAATCACGCCACAACGGCTAAACGGATCTGGATGAAATTTGTACAGAGATAGATAATAGTCTGGAATAAGACATAGGCTACTATTTATACCGAAAAAAATGTAAATTTTTAATTAATATATAATATAGATATTTCTTCTATAATAAAACTTTAAAATAATTTATTTTAATTTTTAATTGTTGCCGAAGAATATTTTACGCGAATAATAATAAAAAAAATAATAAATATTAAATTTGCTTAGGCACACGGCAACATAACGTTATTATCAAAATTAAATAATAAGAAAATAAAAGCTAATTCAGATCTGTATTAAAGAGCTTTATTAGTTGATAATCCTGGGTATATTTTTAATTTTAATTCTGAAGTAAATAGGACATTTTACGCCAAGGACTCTTATTTTTGTGACAGCAACCTTAAGCCAAGTAGTCCATAAAAATATAAACAAATCTGTACATATAAAAGAGTAAACTCACTGATTCACTGACTCAACACTGCCATGACGATTCTGTGGGAAAGAGGGTCACAAATTTTAGTGACCAGGTTGGTTTTCGGAGCCTGACCCCCAACTAAGACGGAACTTTGCAAAATACCCCCCCCCCGTCCTCCTTGGGGGGCAGAAGGCTTAACTCGGCTCCAAATTACTTAACGGTGAAGAAATTGCAGATGGAAAGACCAGACTTGAGTACAAAAAAATTATTTTCTGCGATTTTCGAATTTTGGATTTTTAAGGGGGGAGGGAAGGGAAAAGGTTTTAGAAGAAGGGTACTCAACACACGAGGAAATCGAACTGAACACACACTACAAAGGGATTTTATGAAATTCCACCCTACCGCCCTTTGGAGAATGGGGGGGGGGCAAAAACATGTATTCATACGTAACGCTGCACTAAATTACCTAAGGTTGGAAAATTTTTATGTAAGGGACGATTATATGTATCTAACTCATAGTATGAAGAGATTTTGCGAAATTCCCTCCTCCTTCCCTCCTTTAAGAACGGGGGGGAGAGCTTAAAAAAAAAAAAAAAGTTTTAAAGCATAGCTCAGCTTTAAATAATTTCAGGATCTCAATTTTTTGATGTGTCGGTTAGGTATGTGTATGCAACATGCAATATAAAGTAATTTTGAAAATTTACCCCCCCCCCTCCCCCTTCCTCTTGGGGCGGGCGGGGCAAAAACCACATTTTGAAGCTTAAATCCGTCCAAATTACCTAAGAATGGCGAATTTTGGTGTGTGGGTGTTAATTAAGTGTGCGAAATATGCACTTTGATGAGATTTTGTAAAACTTTCAACTGTAACCGCGAGGGAGGGGGAGTAAAAAGCAGGTAAGGGACTGCCGAAGGCATTGGGGCTCCAGACTCGACTGTGACGAGCGGGAATACCACGACAGAAAGTAGTAGGAACTTAAAATTAGATTTTGACGGATTTTAATGATTTTTTTTTTTTTTAAGATATTTTATTATTATTAATGATATGCTGTTTTGGGGATTTATTTCAATATAATGACCAGCGAAGCGGGCAAAGCCTGCTAGTAGTTAATAATTCATTCAATTCTGCTATTTGATATCCGCATATATTTTCTAGATGTTGGAAGTCTATTCAGTATTGTTATGATACCATTTTGTAGACCCAACAGCATTGTTACTATCATGTAGATGTATACAAAACATTGTTTTTGATAGCACATGGGCTGCCATTAAAGAAACACACACATAAAAAAAAAAAATCTAATTTTAAATCATATTTATAATATTTTACGTAAAAAAAACACTGCTTTTAGTAAATGTTTTGTAGTGGGCATAGAGGATTGGGGAAACTAAGAATACTAGTAAAGCACCAGCTCCTATGTTGCGTTTGCTTATTTTACTCCTATATTCTGTGATATTGCCATTTCATCCTCCTACCCACACTCGCCGAAGAGCGAGTTTTTAATGGAGAATAATTTTTCAGGCAATGTCAACCTATCACACCGATTTCTACTCCTACGAAATTCCTCGTAAGGTTGATTTTCATCGAACTAATCAAAGCTAATTATCATAACTCTCTCACATATCAACTTATGTCAAATAATATACGAGATATAACCTTCCCGTTGACGGTGAAAATTGTAACAACATCACCACCTATCGGACGATATGCACCCAATGGGAAAAATCGCAATATAACAGCGCTAACAATTTGATAGGTACTAATTTTTGTCAAGGTTCAGTTATGTATATAAATTTATATGAAATTTTGTATATATTAGTTCTTACATTAGACCGCCACAAAAGTTTTGTCATACATACACACAGACAGACAAACATTTTCTAAAAATTCTCAAACTGTGTTCTGAACCTCTCAAAACGCGTCAATTCATGGAAAGCTGAAAATTTTTACAAATCTAATACTTTTCCAAATTGAATGTAAAATGGAGTAATAATAATATTATAAGGAATTTAATATGAAAAAATCTCAAAACTAAGTTTGCGAAATTTGAATCAATATATTGTATTTATAAACACATTATTTAATAATCTTATAAGAATAGGGTACTAAACAAGCAAATGGGAATGTACTTTTCCCTTTTTACGATATAGGCTGGCTTAATTACAGGAATGCCAGTGGCTATACATGTTAATATTTTTTTTTTTATGTTTATTAAAGCTATATCAATAAAAAAATTATTGAGAATATTTTTTATTTTATTAAAAAAAAAAAAAAAAAAAAAACAAGTCTTTTTATAAGTATGTATTTCAAGAATGAAATTTTATTTGTATAAAAATTTGTAAAATAAATAAATAATGAAAAAATGTATTTTTGAAAACAAGCTTTTTGTGGTTGTGCAACTTATCTTTCTGTTCTGTTAAAATATTTTTCATTCTTTAGTGCTGCCATCTATGAATTATATTTGCTACTAAAATATTATGAGTGTCTGAATACAATGTTACTGGTGTGAATACTATATTTAGGTTTCGTTTGTTCCTCATGGTGATGCATTTTTGTAAAATTGAATTGTTCATTTTTCAAAGAAATATCACTTTTAAATTAAAAAAAAAAAAAAAAGTTTTTTATAGATGACTAACAAAGATTAAATAAAGAGATTAGGGATATTAATATTTTACAATTTATCATAAGTAAACGGCATAATCTAACATTATTTTAATAATAATTATTTATTTCATATTTAAAGTGTAACTCATGTAAGTAAAGTTTAATTACGAAATTATAATATTAATATAATTAAAGTGAGATTAATGCTTTACAAAGTTATCGGTATCAAAAAATAAAATTGCTGTATTAACTTGGCAACCCTGTTACAGATTGTAATTTGTAAACCACCCTATTTCCCCTGGTATAGGAAAGACCGGAGTACAATGGACAATGGGGTAAAATGAACCACCCCTGTTATTTATTTTATTTATTTAAATTTAATCCTTTTATTCGAGAAATTTAGTTTATGGTGGCCAAAAGTCAATATTTTTTACTAAACATTTTTACTTTTCATCACTCCAGAATTATAATCTTGAAGGTGTTATTCAGCACAATAAAGAACTAAGGTTATCAATTATTATATTTAATCTAACTAAAATATTTTTAAAAAGGATTTGTCATCTCTTATTTTTATTTTAACATTTAAGTCAAAGTTTGTTGAGTTAAGTTAACATTTGTTGTCAGAGTTCCACATGAGGTAATTTTACCCCAGTTCTCTGTAAAAATTTCAGAGTTAACCTTAATTGGATCTATTATGTCTTCAATCTCAACGAATTTATTATAACATCCCTACATAATATACATTTAGAATACCGAATTTGGACTACTGTTTGTTCTTGAAATATGCTGATAACAGATACATACATAGACCAACCGCTGAAAATGTGTTTTTCGGATTCAGGGGACCACAAAACGTGTAAATATAACAAAAACTCGGTTTCAAAAATTTGACCCCAAAACAATACTTTCTCTATGTGGGTAAGATAAAGTAAAAAAGAATATTTCAAGTTATTCAGAAAATTTTTAGTCTTATACCATACTTTGAAATTTTCTGATCTCAGTTAAGATTTTCAAGTAGAATTCGCATACCATTTTCAAAATACCAAGTTTGAACTTTCTTCAATTTTTTGTTTTCATGTTATGTTCATAACAGACAATTAGACAAACTGTTAAATATGTATATATATCCTTCCGTGTTCTCACCGGACCTTAAAACACATAATTATAGCAAAAATTCAACCTAAAAATAAAAAAATAAATAAAAAAAATAATCTGGTGTGTCACTCACACGACTTTCTCTTACCCTGAAATTTAATGCTAATACAGGTTGGAGATTAAGACGTAAGATAACGATGTTATGTAAACCTATCTTAAACAATTCAAATTAGGCTTTGGTAGAGTTTTGTATGATAATTAGATCTGTGTCTCAGTCCCCCGTTTCATTAATGCACCTACATTTATATAGAATTTAATTCGGTTCTTAAAAAATAATTCTGTTTTTAAAAAATAATTTATTAAAATTATTATTAAAAAAAAATTATCTTTTATGATAATGCAGACGATTTCCATATTAGAGAAGTAGTTTTACACCAAATATAAAAAAAAAGCCCATTTTATTCTCAATATTTTTTTAAAAAAAAAAAGGAAAAAAGGAAAAAAAAACTTTTTCTAAGTTTTTTTTTCGCTAAAAGTAAAAAAAAAATCGATAACTTTGTTTTAAATTATCGCAGATCGATGGTTCAACCATTCGTTTTAAAGGTATTGGTGAGCTCTTTTGAAAGATACCCATCATGAAAATTTACTCCCCTCGAGGGGGGACTTCGCCCCCAGGGCGGGGGGGAGGCGAGGCTCCCACATACACAAAAATTTTTTCCCCAGTTGACTATCTCTATTACAAAAAATATATATTCGTTTCATTTGGTTTAGTGCAGTCTATATACGTTAAACTCTACTTACCTGCAATTTCCCCCATAGACGTAATGTATTAGAATTCTCTTGATTCACAATGTACACGAACCATTTGCTTGATCTTAACGAAAAGCTTACTGTAGAATCCCTATATGATACACATTTAGAATACCAAGTTTGGAATGTCTGCTACTATTTGTTCTTGAGATATGCTGATAACAGACAGACACACACACACAGACCAACCGCTAAAAACATGATTTTCGTATTCAGGAGACCTCAAAACGTGTAAATACAACAAAATCTCACTTCGAAAATTTGACCCAAAAACAATACTTTCTCTTCTTTATGGGTAAGAGAAAGTAAAAAGAAGTGAAAAAATATTTGGTCTGCCACGTGAGAAAAATAAAGTATTAACATGTAATTTTTTATAGCGCTTTCCTCATTTGCATCTAATATAAAAGAATGTGTTCGCTTAACTTTGGTAACCCTGTTCTGTATATTGTATGCAAATTATATACTCACCACTTACAAGGGATCATTCAAAAGGTGTCGTCACCAAAAAATATTAAAAAAAATATTTGTGATTTTACTCTTTATAAAACACCAGAAAGTGAAACAATTATCGGCTGAAATGAATTACTACAGCGACCACAAAAAATTATCAAAATTAAGCATTTTTGGCGATTTAGCGCTGTTAGGCGATACGTATGCTAGCCAGTGATGCCAGATTGCCAGATGGTCGAAAATTATTTCCCCAAACAGGTCTTCAAATTTCCCCAAATCAGGAGTTTTTATCGAAAAAATCCCCAACTTAATTTCTACTAAAAAGGAAAAAAAATAATTAAAAAAAAAAAAAATATATATATATATATATATATATATATATATATATATATATATCAAGCAGATTTAAGTTTAGATTTTTCCCCAAATGAAGGCAATTTTTGAAAAAATTCCCGATAAAAAAAAAATGTATTATAATCCCCTCTAATCAGTTGGTGCAGTTGGCAACACACGGAAAGGCAAGTGTAGAAGTTAAAAATGGAACATTGTGAACAGAATACAACTTATTATTATTATTAGGAACAGAAAAATTAATAAATTAATATAGAATAAAGCTATTATATATTGTATATGTGTAAAATTTTAGACAGAAACTAGAAAGAAAGCAATGTTGCCAATTCAAATTTTGCGATGTTACGCTCAAAACTCGAAATATCCCTACACTGACGATAAAAGTCCCTACTTTAGTGAATAATCATTAAAAAATTAGGAACAACAACATAATCCATGCGTAATTCGTTGAAATTTCTTACAAAATTACCAAAAGTTCCCTCTGAATTAAAAATTTGTCCCTACATCATGAATAAAGCTATTGCAAGTCCCAAGTCGTAGGGATGAATCATTACGTTGCCAACATTGACAAAAAATCATTGACAAAACTCCCCAGATATGTCCCCAAAATTTTAGAATTCCCCAAAAAAGTCCCCACAAACATTTGGTCCCCAGAATTGTCCCCAGAAGCCTCAAATATCTCCAAAATGGGGACAAAATCCCCAATCTGGCATCACCGAGATTGCCGTGCACGAAGAGAACCGCATTTTGCTTCTCCGCTAAGTACTCAAAACCAATCGCCTAACAGTGTGCAATCGCCAAATATGCTTAATTTTCATAATTTTTTGTGTTCGCTGTAATTCATTTCAGCCGATAATTTTTTCATTTTCCGGTGTTTTATAAAGAGTAGAATCGCATATATTTTTTTCAATGTTTTTTGAAGACGACACCTTTTGAATGTTTCCTTGTTAGTGTAGTTTAATTTAGCACAGTATGGAAAATCTAAATTCTCTTGTATAGCCCTGTAAATGAATGGTAATTGTTTTTTTATTCCATATTCATTCATTATGAAACATGTGCTTATAAGAACTATAATTTCATTTAGTTTAAAAATGTAAAAAATTACCAACAAAAGCTTCGCCCATAGACATAATGTATATGAATACTTTTGAATGTTCCTTATACGAAATATTTGTCCGATTTCAATAAAAATTTTTGAAGTAACATCCCCCACATGATACAGATTTTGAACATCGATTTTGCACTTTGCTAATATTTTTAGTTTAGTTAATTGATTAATTATTATACTTTTTTCTGAATTATGGTTATAATTGGCACATAAACAAACACATACACGGACACACAGATGAACCGCTATAAACTTATTTTCAGATTTACGGAACTTGAAACGTGTACGTATAACAAAAAATCCAGGGTTGTTCGTTTTTTTTCAAAGCTTTTTATTAACACATTCGCTGCTGATGTCACGTGACTGCCATTTGAAACAATACTGCACATCATGGGCTGGTGCGTGATCGGCATAATCAATCAGTACAAAAAACCCTTAATGGGTTAAAAGTTTGACGCCGCTACTTTATGGCTATAAGAATTTGAAATATGAGTCTTAAAAATAATGATATCAAATTTTAAGTGACGCTTTGCAATTAGTTAAAATGTACAAAGATTTTCTTATTTGATCATTTACTTTTTTCTTTTATTTATATTTATAATGCAAACGTAATATTTTTAACTTCAAGATCAGACAGATATATAAAATACTTTCACTAATGCTTTTTCATTCGCATTTCAAATTAAAAATAACAGTTTTAAAAGGAATGATATAAAAATTCCAGTGGTGCCTCGGTGTTATTTTAAAAGATTTGTTTTTAGATTCTATTAAAATTACTTTTGTTTTGTCTTATGAAGTATATTTACACATTGAAACAGTTTTTTCAAATAATTGTATCTTATAAATTTCAAATTTACATTAGAAAGGTTTTATGAACCGATTTGCTTAAAACTCCATATATACATAGCCTTCATTTATAAATCCACTAAGTCCATTAATAAATTGTAGCTGCCATTTTGAAAAAAATGGTGGCAACTTCATAAGAAAAGATAAATCAGTTTACCCTTCCTAGGAGCCAGAAGGACTCGTTTTAATTTTTTGATTAATAACCCCTAAAAAGTAATGATATCAGTACAAAAAACCCTTTACAAAATGGCTTAAAAGTTTGACGCCGCTACTTTATGGCTATAAGAATTACGAGTCTTAAAATTTATTTTATTTGAAAAAATAAGATAAAATCATCTGGAGAAAAAATTTATGGAAAATATAAGTTAAGCTTTTTAAAAAAATAAAATTTCTGCGTAAAGATTCTATTTCATAAATATATTTACAACTACAATAAACAAAAAACCCTCCTTTAATTTTAAATAATTATTTCCACATGTTTCTAAGCAATTAAGTTTTTTCTTTCTTCCTTTTTTTTTAAGAAAAATAAATTAAATGTAGGAATGTATATGGTGTTAATATAAGTTACTAGATGGCGCCATCTAGCAGCCTATATTAAAATCATATACTTACATTTAAAAAAAAAAAACTTTTAATTGTTTTAAAACAGGTAGAAATAGTTATTTAAAATTAAAGAAGGATTTTTTGTTTATTGTAATTGTAAATATATTTATGAAATAGAAATTTTCATGCAGAAATTAATTAATAAAAAAAAAAAAAGAAAAGAATAATATTTTTTAAATAAATTATTATGGGTTTCAAAGTAAAGATGTTATTTATTTATTTTGACGTGTTTTTTAATAATTGCTGTTTGACACATTTTAATAAAATTCATGAAATAATGTATTTTCTAATAAACAGTGTAAGCACTATTTCATCCCCTAGCCATTATTGCTTTAAATAATAATAAAAAAAATTGTTTGATTATGTTAATATTTAAAATATGTATCATTTTAAAGTCTGAAAAGTAAATAAATGAATAAACTCTAACTGTATTTTCAAAAGAGTTTTTTAATTAAAAAAAGAAATATATATATATATATATGTATGTATATATATACATATTTGCGAAAGTGTATGTTTTAAATTAAAAACGAAAGATGGCGCCAAGACTCTATTTGCTGTTTTTTTCCATTCTCGGCGCGATAAGATACATGAATAGGAATCGCAAACCCTTGAGCTGTTATAAAATCGATGTTCATGAATGATTAAAAATTTTTCGCGTTAAAAAATTGTAAATTCATCATTATTATGATAAAATGGAATATCTAAAATTACAAAATACTTCCTTATTTAAAATATTATCTAAATATTTTTTTGACTAAATATGAAATTTTGAAATCAAAAATATTTTTTTTTTCATAACAGAAGAGAAAATATATTTAAGGGAATTTGACTTAGCATTATATACAATAAATATTTAAAAAATGTAATTTGCTTTTAAAAAGTATTTTTGCTTTTAAAAAATGAAATTTTAAATATTCCATTGACTGCATTCACGTTGGTCAACCAACCAACGGGACCAACTCAAGCCTTGCAAGTAAGAACCGCATCACGGCGTTTTCGCCGAAGGAAAGCAGGCAATTGGCGGAGTAATATAGTTCTATTTTTAAAATAAATTATATAAAAAATAAGAGTTTTCCTGAAAAAAAAAAAAAAAAAAAAAAAAAAAAAACGAAAACGTTACTGTATCCAGAAACATCCCATTAACAATATATATATTAACTAGAAGAAAATCGTTCGTGCCGTTTTAGAGATATTTTTCATGATTTCAGTCCATTACACCACCCTTTTTCCCATTTTGGCTTTAAACTGAGATTCAGATTTCAAAACATACTGCATGTAGAAATGTAAAATTTTCAGGATAGATTAAGACTGAAGATAAAAGACTATTTTTAAAAGATCAGAAAAAAATAAGGCATATTTGCTGAGATATTAAGTGTCAGCTTATACAAATCTCTTTGATGTCAAACTAGCCGTATATATGCGATCGCAGTGTCCCGTTTGTCTCTCCGCTTGCATCACTCAAAAAACTGTCGTTTTTCATAATTTGAATCTTTCAAAACAGACATGAAATCAGCAAAATTCACAATATTTAATAAATAAACATATCTGTATTTTTCTAAGGGTGGATGCAAAGGTAATATTTTATATCTTCAATTTTAATCCTCCCCCTTTTCTACCCACTGCTTTCAACTACATTGTCATTTCCTCTCTCATAATAATAAATACCTTTTAAAAATTAGTTATTAATCATGATGAAATTGAATGGTTCACATACATTTCATGCAATTTTTTACTTTCCGAAAATACATACGTAAGAAAAGTATTGTAATCATGACAAAATTTGACTTTGCGATGTTGGTGTATCTATATGTTTTGAGGTCCCATGAGTTCTTTTTGCTATTTTCATGGTATTTCAGCATTGGACTCGTTGAGTTAGCGCTTGCGCAGATGCTTCCATGGTTTCATCAATTGGGGTCGAAGAATAGGTAGGTTTTCTGCTAATAAACGGCATAATCAGAATTTTTATAGCAAAAGTAAGACGTCCTACCAATGGCCGAGAAATTCTGCTTACCAAACTGTTAGACGGGAAATGCTGTTAACGTTTGCAGGTCGTCGAAATAGCCGTTCGGAGTTTTTCGTAGTTTTTTCCGAAACTTGCGCAAATACGGGACAGACGTAGCATTTAACGAAAATTTATCTCAAGGAAGTTTGAAGAATAAGGATAGAGGATATTCTGGAATCGCGCTTCTCTGATTGGAGGAGTTCATGCTGAAATCTAATGTAAGAGATTCAAACAGTAGAAAATTCGTGGTTGAAAAATATGCGTGAGTCATATTGCATCAAACGGGGATATTTCGACTGTTTCTCTCATCAAAAAACCCGTTTATGAGGAGACTCTCATGTCACACTTCCTTTGATAGCGCCTTTGCTGATCTCTAGTGATAAAACTCGTTCTTCTAAAATCACAAAATGAGTTGGTTGTGTAGTATTCTTCAGTTTCGATATGTCTTTTTTATTGATTCCCACACTCAAATTTCCCAGTATTTATAATTTATTTACTTCTATGACATTTCTGTTTTTTTTTTTTTTTTTTAATGATGCCTTATTTGTTAGCTAATATACGAAATAATGAAATCAAAATATAACTGTTTTAATAATTCCATTTTTCCCTCCATCGCATTTTTATTATTTAATTTTACTTTGCAGTTTATGGAAAGTAACTCCTGGAAAGGCTGAAAATGAAAGGCTAAATGTCAGCCTCAAGGAGTGTAATGAGTTTTCGTATGTAAAGATTATCCAAGGTGAAAGCTCTCATTCACATCCTTCACTACCTTTAGATTATGAAGACAACAAAAAGTATGATTACAAGGAAGAATCATATGTGGATAACAGCGAGGCTTTTACAAACAGCCTTCCACGAGGTAAATTAAAAATTGATACCCCATTCAGTTTTTTATAAGATGTTTAATATTTTATAAAATTATGTTTCGTATTTTTTTAACGTACGGATATTTAATATATTTTCTAAAATATGTCTAAATAATAATAAAGTTATTGCCGCTGCTGTTCATTTTGCGTTTCTGTGGCCTTATTCCTCACGAACGAGATGGTTTTCAGCGTCGTGAGATGTACCGATCACTGCAGAATAATTCAAGGAATATGTTTACCTTAATCTAGAATTTTTACCACTTAAATTAACTAAATTATCAAATAAAAACATCGCGATAGTACAGGTACTCTATTTGCCAACCTGCAAAGGACTTCTCTAACGGCCTTATTCACCAAATCAGTGTTAACCCATGGTTTACGTAACACTTGTGTTAGAGTTAACACTCCCTTAACTCTGTGTTAGAAAGTTTTCGTATTCACCATCCGTGGATTAGTTGATCCCAGAGTTATCTGTAAGAGTCTCGCTGATTGGTCAATAAAAACGCAATGCATTAAAAAAGTAAACAAGAGTGTTTTCGCTGTAACTGTAACATGCTCATTTAACACCAGAGTTAACCCACCAATTTAGGAGGCTTAAAAAGAAAAAAAAAAAAAAAAAAAGAGGGTTAACTCGAGTGTTAAATCGCTGATTTTGCGTGGTGAATACCGATTTTGAGATAACCTAGCATATTCCCGGGTTAACATCAGTGCTAAAATTTGGTGAATAAGGCTGTTATTACGTTATTTTATTTTATTTATATATTTTTTAGTATCCGACGTCATAGTCACCAGGGAATATAAATGGTGTTAAAAAAAGAAAGTGAAAAGAATATAAATTGTAGTATGTCATCCTCTAAAGAAAAAAGAAAAAATGAATTTAATAACCTTACTTTTACTTTACCAACAAATTAATATTAATGCGAATAGCGGATACATGAAACTGCTGATATAATTTTTCGAAAAGCATTAGCATGTTAAGATGCATCTGAAGTGAGCTTCTTGGTGAATTTAGCGAAACATTTGGTAGAGGTCTATGCACGGGCCGAAATTTTGAGGCCCGGTCCCGGCACGGCTCCTGCGAAAACTTTGCTTACTCGGTCCGGCCCGGTATGAAATCGAAAAATTTGGCCCGTCCCTACCCGGCCTGTCCCGATTCAAAAGTATGAAAAAAAAAAAAAAGCATGCTTTTCTATGAAAAAGATTTTTGGTATGTATTTTGCAGAGATTTTATATAGCCAAGCAATAGAATGCTCTTTAACAAAACTGCTGAGGATAATTATACATAGACAAAAATTCATTATTACAGACGTGCAGAAGAGGCACAGACAGAAAATCAAATCGAAAATTTTAGCACTCATTAAACAACATAGGAAGGTATTTAAAATGGTTATTACTACTAAAAATGCACTTTCAATTATTTCCTCTTACATACTGTAATGTATCCGAATCTTTTATGTTATCCGATAAACAAAACTTTAATGGTAATCCAACCGTATTCAACAGAAAAGATGCTTTTGCGCATGCTAAAAATGTTGCTATTTTCATCCATTGCACTGGGGAAAAGAAAAACGAGCCTTATAGAAAGAGTTACAGCGGAAGGATTTTTATAGCCTTTATGCCACTTAAACTTTACAAACCGTAGGACTTATACACAGTAACATATCTAATTTCTTTTGTTTGTACATGTGCGCAAACTAGTAGTGACATGCATGCTATTTTGAATAGGAAACCATCTAATGTTCCTTTAAATAAAATATATTAATTTCGAGACATGCTAAAAATATTTGCGGAAAATCAGATCGTGAACAAACAGACTGATAGGTAATTAAATAGAAGTTACAGACGTTTTTTTTAACAAAATAAAATTTTATGTCACATACCAACTTGTAAAAGTATGTAAAATAAATAACTGAAGAAATATTTTATCGTTTTCCTTTTTCGCTGGTTAACGAGGAAACTAGAAGAAGATTCAGGTCGACGCGACCCGGAAAAAATTTCATCCAGGCCCGGCCCGAGTATACACAAAACAATTGAGCCCGAGTATACACAAAAAAATTGAGCCCGAGTATACACAAAAAAATTGAGCCCGAGCCTGATTAAAAAAAAAAAAAAAAACGCCCGAGCCTGTCCGAGCCCGACAGCAAATTGAAAAATTCGGCCTGAGCGTGCAGACCTCTAACAGGAGTTACGATGTGTGCAGAAAAGTCCAAGGAATGTATTTCTGTTGAACTGAAATTTCTATCACCTTAGATAAGAAAGTTATCAATTAAAAACATCTGGTTCATAAAGGTACTCTATTTGCTAACTTGCAAACAGTTTCTGTAATCACTGTTTTTTAAGTCTATAATGTCATAATCGTAATGGAAACTAAAATGTCATTTATGATGTGAGAATTAAAACGCTGAAGTAGCTCAGACATTTTTTACAAAAGACTTCATTTCCGCGACCACGACAGTCATCGCCAGCACTAGCCTCACGCTATAAATATTGATAAATTATAAAATAATGCAAGTGATAGTAATAAAATCTTTACATATTCACATAAATTATCTATTTTTAATATGCCTGCCTAGATCATATTGTAGAAAAATGAGTTTTTAATCTTTAAATTTAAAGTGTTACTTGAAACGCAGACGTACATTATATAAATGCATATAGAATATGATACAGTGTCATAAATTAACTAAAAAATGCAATAGTAAAAAATATGAGGTGAAAGAAATTATACCAAAACATCCTCTGTCAAATAATGACAATATTTGGGATCCCCAAGTGGGATCCTATATTAAAGATAACAGCTAAATTGTCTAGAAATTTCTAATTTCTCTCTATTCTAAGAAAAAAAAAAAAAAACTACAGCCGCCACTGTTCATTTTGTGTCTAGCATATGCTTCCGAAAAAATAGTGGATTCCGATATTGCTATTGAGTTTTCGAATGGTATTGACTTGTTTATTTCATTTAAACAGACGATATAGTGTTAAATATTATGTATTTCAGTGTGACATCAAACATACGATTTCTGAAATATTTTTCTACTTCTGTCCGGGTATCACGTGAGAATGGCTGAACAGAATTCAGCGGCGCTTGGCAGGAATTTAGGTCTTTACCCAACTTAAAGTTATAGCTATCAACTTTTTCGAAATTTTCCCCTTTCCCCACTGGGGGGGGGGGTCGAAAACGCAAAAACGTTTGTAAACATAACACGGTTCCAAATTACTTCACAGTAAAAAAACTGCACATTGGGAGACTACACATGAGTAAAAATTAAACATTATTTGCGATTTATGAATTTTCAAATTTTAAGGGGACGATGAGGAAAATAGATTTTTTGGCGAGAAATTGCGCCAATTCCAGATTTGTGAGTAGAACTGTACCAAAAATGGAACAAAGATGTTGGAAAAAGCTATGCGACTTCCTTAGGTTATTTCCAAAAACACATTTTTGATTTTTGTGATTCGCGATTTTTTTTTTTTTTTTTTTTTTTTTCGTGCGTGTGTTTGTGTGGTTACGAGGGGACAAAATCGAGATACCCCTTTTAGCGCTAAATTTGTCCTGGGAATTATATGGGAGCTGCGGTCTCGAATTTCAGTGCTTGTATTGTTTAGGGGAGACCCATGTACCTAGGGCCATCATGTACCTAGGTCCACCCAACTTTATTTGAATAATATTTAGTTTTAAGTTTTAATATTCAGTTGGGCGAGTAACAACACCAGTTGCTACATTTACAATCACTTTGAAACCATTCAGGAGAAAGTTTTTACAAGTTACATGTACAAAAAGAATTTACATGGTTTGAAGTAAAATTTTGCAGCTCATCTCTTTTGCTATTTTACAAAAGTCAGTCAAATAATTTTCTTTTATTTCTAGTGTAAAATTTTTCTTGTTATATTGAGTAATAAATGAGATACTTAATTAGACCTCTCTGTGTGTGGGTTTTTTAGTGGAAGGTATTTTGAATGAAGTTACCGAAACTTGTACCTAGGGCCACATAGCTGAATTGTACCTAGGGCCATCCATGGCCCTAGGTACAATTGCAATCTTATTCTTCATATTGTTGCAATTTAATTGAAAAACTTTTATAATTAAACGAAGGATAATGTTGTATGAGGGACATTACTTCAACCCACCACCAGTCATAAGCTTCAACCGTTGGACAGAGGTGTGTTTGGACCTTATACGATATACTAGAGTACAGCCTGTAGTAATTGGATGTTGTCAAACCCTGGCAAACAAATCACTATATATAACGTTGCTGAAAATTTTGGCGAATCCTATCTGTCGATTTTTACTCCTGTGAACATTCTATCAGGTTTTCATGTAACTGTCATATAGCCAGCGAATCAAAACATATTCAATGACCAGGAAACGATCCCATACTGTAATCATTAAAAAAAAAAAAAAAAAAAAATCCAAACAAGCATTAATCGAAGAAGCATATATAAATATGTTTCTTGACGCATAAAATATTAGCCCTCGTCAGCTCGTTTTCGAGTTATAAATTCTGAAAGCTCGCTAATAATCGGTGAAACCACACCTAAATCGATAACACCACGCCTTACTGAAATAATGAATAAAATCCAAAATAAGCAGAAATTGAAAGAGAATAGACAAACTTGTTCTTTGATGCATTCATCAGTTGCCTGTTTCCACTTTGAGATATATTCAATTGAGATATAATGCCTAAACATTCGCTAAAATAGAATCTAAATACTTATAAAAGTCATGGTTCTAGCAGATTTGAATGAGACTCCTCCCACTCCTTTCTCGTTACTAAATTTTTACTCAAACTTAAATATAGATTTTTCGAGAACGGAGTTATGAGGGGTAACAGTTTGTGCATCAAAAATCATATTATATTATGCCCTCTCGAATGAACATAATTTAATTTATTTCTATTATTACACTATTGGGATGATTTCCTGGTGAGAGCGAATATTTAAATTCAAATGTTGCTGAGAGACAAGCTCCCTCCATAAATTTCCAAAAAAAAAAAGATTTTCTTCAGGAAGAATGTGAACCAACAATTATGAAACTGTATGTCTCTGTTTCATGTCCTGTAGAAATTTCGAAACCTTCATCATCTAACATATTTTCGTGTGTCATGCTTGAACAAGTACAACTTTTTCGGAAGCAAAACCTCGTACAAAAACTACCCAAAGAAAAGATGTGGCCATAAATCAGGAAGACCTAGAAATTTAAGAAACATTCCAGAAAAAAAAAAAAAAAAAAAAAAAGAAATTGAAAAAAAAAAAAAAATATTATGCTATTAGAATATATCTGAAAAAAAAAAAAAAAAAAAAAAAGAATGAAAAATTCGGTTTTTAAGGCAACATTTTTCGCATTAGAAGGGGAAGTAAGAAGCGAGTAAGTTGCTGCCGGAGGCATTGTGGACCCGGGCTCCTCACGTTGGGAGCGAGAAAAACCTCTACCGAACGCATCGGGAACTTAGGTTATTAATAATGATATGGGATTTCGACAACTCATTTAAGTATAGTGCCCAGCCAAGCGGGCAGAGCCTGGTTGTAATAATAATCAATACAAAAAAACCTTAACGGGTTAAAAGTTTGTGACGCAGCACTGCACTTTATGGCTATAAGAATTAGAAATACGGGTCTTAAAAATAATGATATCAAATTTTCAGTGACGCTTTGCTATTAATTAAAAAATACAGAGATTTTTCTTATTTGAATTTGTTTTTTTTATTCTTCTATTTATTTTTACAGTGTAAACGTTATTTTCAACATAAAATAATATATAACATTTACTTACCGATACCTTTTCATTCACATCTCTTATAATATCAAAATATGTGTTTTAAAAGAAATGATATGAAATTCCAGCAACGCAGTGTTGTTACACTAAATGATTTGTTTTTAAATTCCACTGCAATTATTTTGTTTTGCATATTAAAGTATATTTGCACATTGAAATATTGCTTTTAATTTTCAAATACGCAGTCAAATATATCACTTTCATTAAGTTTATATTATGTACTGAAATGTATTTATTTCAATGAATTATTTTATCTTTTGCGTCACGCCATCCAAAACTACAACTAAAAATTTCGCTTTTTTTTTTTTTTTTTTTTTTTTTTGCAGCGCATTATCTACTTGCATGCTTTTTCAATTAATTTGGATAAGATGGCACAAAATAAACATTTCCATAAATTTTACTTACAGTAGTGCAGTGCTGCGTCACAAACTTTTAACCCGTTAAGGGTTTTTTTGTATTGATATCATTACTTTTTAGGGGTTAATGATTAAAATGTAAAATTAAAGGAGCATGGCAATGAGTTTGTAACCCTTAAAAAGTGCAGTTTCATAGTTCATACCACATTAAATTTTACCTCGAACAAAATAACAAACTAAATGAAATTTTAAAAATTTATGAAAAGTGATAAATAAAAAATTTTAAGAAAGAATATTTGTTGTGTGATGGAAACACGCAACATTACAAAGGCATAATATAGTATATTTTAAAAATAACAAAATATTTCTACCAAAAAAAAAAAAAAAAAAAAAAAAAAAGACAGAGAGAGAGAGAGAGATTTTATTTTATTTAATATTCAATTTCTTTGGTTCAACGGTTCATCTGTTTCTTAAATAGTTCAACAGAATATTTAAAATAAATGTTCAAAAATAATTTGTGTACGAAAGTTTTTGTAAAAAAGTGTTATGAATAAGTTTTTAAAGAGCTCCATTCACCGTATAGATTTTGGTTAGATAAAAAAAAATTAAACACAAGTTTTTAAATGGTCCAATTGAATCAACAAAAGATTAATATTTTGTTATATTTTTAATTGGAGATGTTTAAAGTAAAATGTTGTAAGGATTTGACAGTAATTTTCCAAAATACCTAACACCATGGGGGTGGGGATCAGATCCTCCTTTGGAAACTCTGATAATTCTAAAAAAGATGCTTAATCAATCTGAGGGAGATTTTGTTTGGTTTAAAATTAATTCAGATGGGGAAAATAGGAGGGGGCAATCAGTTAGACCACTTTGAAACTTTAATCGGGAAAACGTTTTTTAGAAAATGTTTTGTTGAATGTAGTTTTATTCCTATCTGGTTAAATATACTGTACATAGTTCCCACATTCTTCCTGGCTAGAATTCCTGAAAATTTTCTAAAACGTGGTGAAGGGATTTTGGACATTGCCTCATTTTCTAAAATTGGGTTATGGGGGCAAAAAGTATACTAAGAGATCTAACATTAAAATTTTAAATGATAAGGATTTTTTAGCACTTCGAGAAATCTTCTAGATGCAATCACTTCAACGGTACTTTTTTAAGGTTGGTTGGTAGTAGGTTTTAAGGCCAACTGACTACGCTAGGGTCCTAGGCATATAGGTAGAATGGCCTCCATGAGGTCTTTCTAAGGGGTCGAGGCCCGTATTTAAGCGAGTTTCGGATAAATACACGGAAGGAACGGCTAAATCAGAGTGCGGGATGGGATCGAATCCGGCATCTCTCATCCACCGCTCGGCCGCTGGTGGGGCATTTTTAAGGAACTTATATATATATATATATATATATTTTTTAAAGTCCCATCATCCTCCCCAAATCTATCGGAAACGACTCGAAATTTTTGAAAATTGTAAGAAACGTGCAAATTGAATATGAGTCTGTAAGTAAGAACTTTGGACGAGCTCTTAACCCCCCTAATTCCCCTCCAAATTTTACTGTTTGCTTTCTAAGGTTCCCCCTATCGTAATACAGCTTCAGTTTCTTCTTCTTCTTCTTTTTTTTTTTTTTTTTTTTTTTAAGAAGTTGTTCATGTTTATAGAAGACATTTTCGTACATAGTATATTTTAAAAATAACAAACAATTTCTACAAAATAAAAAAAAGACTGAGAGAGAGAGAGAGATTTATTTTATTTTATTTAATACAGTGCATTGCATGAATATAAACGCACCTTAGCTTTAAGAATTAGAATGGTATAGAAGAGTAATAAACGAATATGAATAGGTGACACTTGATGCAAACCGTATGTATATGATTCAAGAAATGAAATTATGAGTCAAAACAGCAAAAAACCAATATGATTTTTTAGAAAATAATTTTATTGAATTTATGACAAATATACATGTTGCATGAATTTAAACGCACATGTAAAAAATAAATAACTGAGTAACAAACATTGTATCTAATACTTTGTAAAGCCACCATGGGCTTCTAGAAGAGCCAGTAAAAGCCTTGGCATTGACTGATATAGTGGCATGAGGTCATCCAAGCTGATTGTCTTCGAAGCTAACAGAATTGCCGATTTTAGTTCATCTTTCGTGTTAAACTGTCTTCCGTTTGCGTAAACACGGCGAACCAGATTACCCCATACGTTCTCCATTATGTTTAAATCGGGGCTTTTTGAGGGCCAATCCAGAACTTTAATTTTATTGTCACGGAACTATTTTTTCACGATATGTGTTGTATGTACTGATGCACAATCTTGCTGAAAAATATAATTTCTTCCAGATTTTTTGACTGCTTGACGGCGAGGTTCCTAGTGAGCATCTGGACATAATCTACAGAGTTCATACTGTTCTCCAAGAACTATAATTCGAAAGTCCCTTTAAAACCTATGGCTGCCCACACCATGACAGACCCACCACAAGATTGATGTTTTGTACAGTACATTTCTTCGGTTATCATATCGTGCCAGTAGCTATGAAATCTGTCCTGGCCATCGAGATTAAACTTTTTTTCATCTGAGAAGATGACTTTTTCCCAATTTAGTCGATCTAGAATCCATTTTCTTGCCCTTTCCAACCGCATATCCTTGTGCTTTTGAGTGAGGGGTGGTTTCGCCTTCATTTTCTTAAATTTAATGAATGTTGCATCTTTGGTAGTTCTCCATATGGTTGTCCGATGAACACCCAGCTTGTATTGAGTCTTTATCTTCGCACAGGAAATATTCTTATTGTCTTCAGCGTTGCATATTCGACATTTCTCGTAACTGGTGAGCTTTCCTGATTGCTTCTCATACGCTTTTTCCCCCATAATTTGCTCCTTTTTTTATATAATTTCGCATAACACTCTCACTTCTTTCGATTCAGCGCACTATTTCGCGATTGCTAAAGCCTTTACTACGCATAAAATCGATTTTTATCCTCTCGTCTACTGTCAAAGTTTTTCCTCTTGCCTTCCTGTACAAACTCCGTAAATTTTGCACTCAAGCATTAAAACTGATTTTAGAGAATTTTAGCAAAACGATTACATGTGTTTTAATTTAATTCTGGCGGCTCTGTTAAATTTTAAACCCAAAATACAGAGTGCGTTTAATTTCGTGCAACAAACGAATAAAAGTGAAAAATAAGGAAATGCTTAAACATTCATTAAATAAACTTGCATGAGCATAAACATGCTTGCTCAAAGCACCTTATTCAGTTGCTAGTCATATGCAATAACTGTAAGTCGCATTCCTTATTTTAAAATTTAAAAAATTCTATTTCTGGCTATTGGAAAAGGTGCGTTTATATTCATGCAACGCACTGTATTCAATTTCTTTGGTTCAACGGTTCATCTGTTTCTTAAATAGTTCAACAGAATATTTAAAATAAATGTTCAAAAAATAATTTGTGTACGAAAGTTTTTGTAAAAAAGTGTTATGAATAAGTTTTTAAAGAGCTCCATTCACCGTATAGATTTTGGTTAGATAAAAAAAATTAAACACAAGTTTTTAAATGGTCCAATTGAATGAACAAAAGATTAATATTTTGTTATATTTTTAATTGGAGATGTTTAAAGTAAAATATTGTAAGGATTTGACAGTAATTTTCCAAAATACCTAACACCATCAGATCCTCCTTTGGAAACTCTGATAATTCTAAAAAAGATGCTTAATCAATCTGAGGGAGATTTTGTTTGGTTTAAAATTAATTCAGATGGGGAAAATAGGAGGGGGGCAATCAGTTAGACCACTTAGAAAATTTAATCGGGAAAACGTTTTTTAGAAAATGTTTTGTTGAATGTAGTTTTATTCCTATCTGGTTAAATATACTGTACATAGTTCCCACATTCTTCCTGGCTAGAATTCCTGAAAATTTTCTAAAACGTGGTGAAGGGATTTTGGACATTGCCTCATTTTCTAAAATTGGGTTATGGGGGCAAAAAGTATACTAAGAGATCTAACATTAAAATTTTAAATGATAAGGATTTTTTAGCACTTCCAGAAATCTTCTAGATGCAATCACTTCAGCGATACATTTTTAAGGTTGGTTGGTAGTAGGTTTTAAGGCCAACTGACTACGCTAGGGTCCTAGGCATATAGGTAGAATGGCCTCCATGAGGTCTTTCTAAGGGGTCGAGGCCCGTATTTAAGCGAGTTTCGGATAAATACACGGAAGGAACGGCTAAGTCAAAGAGTGCGAGATGGGATCGAATCCGGCACCTCTCATCCACCGCTCGGCCGCTGGTGGGGCATTTTTAAGGAACTTATAATTTTTTTTTTCTAAAAGTCCCATCATCCTCCCCAAATCTATCGGAAACGACTCGAAATTTTTGAAAATTGTAAGAAACGTGCAAATTGAATATGAGTCTGTAAGTAAGAACTTTGAACGAGCTCTTAACCCCCCTAATTCCCCTCCAAATTTTACTGTTTGCTTTTTAAGGTTCCCCCTATCGTAATACAGCTTCAATTTCTTCTTCTTCTTCTTTTTTTTTTTTTTTTTTTTTTTTTTTTAAGAAGTTGTTTATGTTTATAGAAGACATTTTCGACAAACTGAAAAAAACAATGCATTTGTTTAAAATTTCAAAGATGCGCTTTTCGCTGGTCCCTGTTTTCGAAATTTCCAAACAAAACAATGATCCTTCAAACTGATTAAGCACCCCCCCCCCCCTTTTTTTTTAGGTTTTTAGAATTTCCAAGGTGTTTTCGAGACCCAGGGGGAAGACATTAAACGAAAAATTTTCTTTCATATTTTTCTCACTAATAATTATAGAGAAAACATTTTTTGTTAAAATGTTGTTTTGAAAAGGTCTTTCCATCAAAGTAACAGATTTCCCCCTTCCCCCAATTTTCACATTTACAAAATTAAAATTTGCCCATGTCTGACACCTTGTGCCACCCCCACCCCCTTCCCCCACCATACATATTTGCTTTTTTCTTAACTAAACAAAATCCCGTAAAATTGTCGAAGACGTGTTTTACAGTTTTTAGAAATTCCGAAAATTACTGGATATAGAAAAACAAATTGAATAATTCGTATTCGACACTGTTTTTCAAGATTTTGTATGAACTTCAGAAACACACTTTTCTAAAATCGATTAACCAGGGAAGTCCTAGCGGTACCGTTTGGTACCAACAATCACTATTTCAAAAATACCCATTTTGTGGGGGGAAAACCTGATGTTCTGAAGGCAATAAACATATACTAAGGGAAGGCAATAAACTGCAATATCTGAATAAAGGCAATAAACAAAATTTGCAAAATAATACAAAATTTGAAATGTATTATTAATTTTTAATTTAAAGGTTGCAGATGCATGGTAATTTCATTTTATATCAATATTATATGTAAGAAATAAGTCTGTACAAGTGAAGGAGGATTTTTCTTTTTTTCTAGAGTAGCTTTTATTGTCATATTCATGCCTGCTCCCTACTGTTAAATTTAAGAAAGAAATAATTATTATTTTTAAAGTATAGATTTGATTTAAAAGAGAAAAATAAATAAAAATAGAAAAATCTTTAAAATGTGAAACTTTTATACTGGTAAATATTTAAGTAGTATAGTTTTTTACTGGAAATTTAATGAACAAAGTAATTTATAAAATAATACACTGTATAATTCTTAATTATTTTACCAGTATGCTTTGCAGAAATGTATTATATCGTAAAATTAAGTATCACAATGCGAAAAACAAAATTAATTAATTAATATTTTTAAAAATATATTATGGGTTTAAATTAAAGTCAAATAAAGATGTATTTTACTTCATTTTATTTTATTACTTATTTTACTAATTTTAATTCTGTTTTCAGAGTTTTTCCAATGCATTTAAGTGTTTGGTAACCGAGTTTTTTTTTTTTTTTTTTTTTTTTTTTTAATTTCATTACAATATTATTTTATAAAATTAAAAAATAATAATAATAACAGAAAACATGAAATTTTAGATTTGGATTTGATATATTATAATTATTACAATCTTTGTAAAATATTTCATTTACATACTATATTATAGAAATTTAATGAGCAAATTAATCAATTAATTATTATTATTATTATTATTATTATTGTTATTATTATTCAAGATTTTTTCTATCCATAGTTTAAGTGATTTATCACTTAGTTTCTTTAAAAAAAAATTACAAATATTTGCATATGATTATGATATTATCTATCATTTTTATGAAAGTAAAGAAAAAGGTTTTTGTTGTTGCAATCACTTTTTAAAATAAAACCAATTTTGAAAGTTAACAACGTATCAACTTGAAAACAATGGAATTGAATGAATATTTTTGATTAAAAAAAAATATTATATAAAATACAAATCTCTAAATAAATAATTCATTTAATATATATATTAAAGAAAGAAAAATGTTTTATTTTGTAAGTTTGTTTTTGACACTAATTGCCGATAGATGGAGCCAAATTACCTATCTGAGATTGAATATTTCAAATGGAAACGAAGACTGTATACGTCCGCGAACATTCCAAACCGTATTACATAAAATATATTTAAGTGAAATTTTATTTCGTATATATACAATAAATATTTAAAAGAAACATTAAAGTTTCTTTCTTGCATTAAAAAACAAAATCTAAATTTTTTATTGACTGCATTCAGATTGAACCAACCAACCAACTACAAGACCAAACCGAATTACACCTATTGAGAATTCTGAGAATTAGCAATAGAAATCTTTGCATCGCGGAGTAAAAATAGTTCGATTTTTAAACTGAGTTATAAAAAAAAACCAAGAGTTTTCCTAGGGAAAAGGGAGATGTCAGGCACATCAGATAAAAGCGATTAATGTCATATATAAATTAAACCACATTCGCTCGAGCCATATTCGAGAAAAATTTGCTCCTCACATATGCCGCCCATTTACAACTTAAATGAGCCAATTCATATCTCGAAATATATTGCACGCAGAAATGTAGCGATTTCAGGGTAGGATCAGACAGAAGGTGAAAGACTATTTTGAAAATATCAGAACATAACCTCCCATGTTTCCTGAGATATTAAGTGTCGGCTTTCAGCGGTTTCTTTGATCTAAAAATTGCTGTATATATAAAGTGTCGTAGTTTTCGTTCGTTTTTCCGTTTCCGCTGAGTGTCGTGGCGTTCGTTTGTTTTTGCGCTTGCGTCACTTGAGACTCTGCCGAGTCTTTTGATAATACGTGTTAATTTTTTCCCGATATAAAATATATTTATTTTTAAATAAAAGAAAAAAAAAGTAACTATTTCTTTTTATTTAATTTAGGAGCAAGTCCACCCCCCCCCACCTTTTTTTTAACGCTTTGTATATTTATACCAGTTAATAATGTTTTTCCTTTTTACCCTCCCGCATGAAGTTAAAAAATATTTAAAATAATATTGAGAAAAATCGTGGAAAAGAAATGGAAGAGCTTTTATATAGGATCCCCTGTTGAAATATGAAATTTGGCACGGAAGTATTTCAGATGTTTTTGCCAAGATATTTACTTACGAAATTGCGATAACCATATTTTAATTCATCACCAAACAGACAACAAAAATTTAAAAGCCGCCTTGAGATGAGATTCTTATACTAAAGCTGCACCAAAGAAATTTAAAGGAATTAATATAATTACCATTTCTAAGGAACGAAACATAGTTACAGCTTGCCTTCATGTTCATATGGAAGAATCGAATTAAAAAAGGCCTGTTGTACTAAATTAATTATGTTTTGCACAGAAATTTATGTATTCATTACTTAGAAAACAAAAATAGACTTCTGGTTTTAATTTTTTTCCAGTTATTTTTATTTGACCATGTACTTTTGTTAGTTCTCTATCATATAGCCTCCTACACTAGATGCATTTCGCGTGGCTCGGAAACTTTGCAACATTTCAAGCGGTTGACACCGACACCTGGTATAGATTGCGCGACTGTTTTATCCAACAGCCACCAAAACTTTTTAAAAGTGGGATTTGGTATACATAAAAGACGAATAGAATCGAAAAAACGTAGGTTATATATATCATGTATCACTTCCTAAAATTATTGGTGACAGTTGAATAAAAAATTTGCGCAATCTGTACCAGGTGGCGCTGTCTACCGCTTGAACTGTTGCCAAGTTTCCGAGCCACGCGGAAGTCCTCTAGTTTAGGAGGCTATGTTTCTATATGTTTACATTGCTGTCTGCATAATTATCTGCAACAATTCAAGTGTTTTTTTTTTTTTTTTTTTTTCCCTTTAGCGATTTCTTTATTTTTTGCTTTATTTTTATTCTCTTTTAGGATACGGAACAGAGTTGGGTGGTTTTTATGTCAACACGGGAAAATTAAAATTAATTCCCCTTCCTCAAAAGAAAAAGAAACTCGCGAAGAAAAAGAAAAAGAAACACGCGAATAAAGAGGAAGAGAAACTCGCGAAGAAAAAGAAAAAGAAACACGCGAATAAAAAGGAAAAGAAATTAGCTAAGAAGAAGTTTATAGACATGAAAAAAATGGAAAAGAAGCCCAGGCGTAAGAACAGAGAAAAGATACTGTTAAAAGAACTGAAGAAAATGAAATTCACTGTAAACCAAGAAAACCAAGAAATGTTGGAGCTAAAAACTACGAAAAAGAAAAATGTTTCTAACGATCCATTAGATTCTTCTCGAACAATACCTATAATAACATCAAAAGCTGAAACTGAAAACTGTATAAAGAAACAAACTATAATGTAACTGGGAGATGTTCCTTATGTGTCACATGTAAGTTTTGGATGAAATATTATCGTAAATATTATTACTATTTTTTTTTTCTTTTGTAATTATTTTAATAATATATATTTATTTCTTATGAAATATTTTATCTTTGTAACGCCAAATGAATTATTTTCCAAAGTAGTTGATTTTTCAAATAAACTTTGATATTATGTTTAGTAAAAAATATTTTTTATTATGCATATATTAAAAATGGCGACTACCAACTGCACTCGCTTATTTTTCCCCCACTTTAAGAAAGTACCAACTGCACTCGGACATGCAAACGCCTCCTGCTACCTGAAACCCCCGTTATGAATTTAGATCCTTCCACTGAAAGTATTGAAATAGAAAACGAAAGATGCAATGGGAAACCAAAAAATAAAATAAAATAAATAAATAAAATCACTGGACATCCCTACTTTGCTGTGCATGAATCTGAGAACGTCTGTAACTCGGCAATCACTCCCACGCACGTAAAAAAAAAAAAAAAAAAAAAAAAAATCACTGGACATCCCTACCTCGCTGTACATGATTCTGAAAACGCACGTTTCTCGGTTCTGCGGCAACCACTATCACACATGTTAAAACCAAAAAACATCACTGGACACCACTACCTCGCTGTGTATGAATCTGAGAACACCCGTTAATCGCTCCCGCAGCAATCACTACTACGCGCGTAAAAAAAAAAAAAAAAAAAAAAAACACTGGACAGTCCTACCTAGCTGTGCATGAATTTGAGAACGCCCGCAACTCGGTTCCCGCAGTAATCACTATCAGACACATACAAAAAAAAAAAAAAAAAAAAAAACTTCACTGGACTCCCTTACCTTGCTGTGCATGAATCTGAAAACGCTGGTAACTCGGTTAAATTACAAATAAAATTATAAACTTCAAGCTAGGGCAGTTAGTATAATTCTACCAACAAAATTTTGGTTTCTTCCTATTCAGAGCAAAGGGGTGGTAAGATAGAAACTTGCAAGAGAGTAAGTTAAAGGGGTACAAGACTAGCGAGTGCAGTTGGTATATTTCGAGTGCAGTTGCATAACACCCATTAAAAAAAAAAAAGAGAGTCCTGCATGTGACATTGTTCATAATACACTTTTCAACTATAGTCAATTATTACGCCTTTTAAGGGCCCGCTTCACTCACTGTCGCCGGAAGCCGAAGCTAATATTCTATGAGAAATTTTCTTTACTTATAATTCATTAACTAATGCATTTTTTTTAAATTCTGTTTTTACATTCAGAAAATTCCCAACTGTTAAGTTGACCCTTTTAAAAACGTATTTTTAATATTTTAATCTGAAACTGTAAAAAACGAATTTTTAATATGTAAAAATTTTCATTTTGCAATTTCAAAATAAAATATTAAAAATTAAGAAAATACGTTTTTAAAAAAAGGTGCGTCAATTTAACAGTTGGGAATTTTCTAAATGTGAAAACAGAATTTAAAAATACGTATTAGCTAATGAGTTATAAGTAAAGAAAATTTCCCATAGAATAACATTAGCTCGGGCTTCCGGAGACGGTAAGTGAAGAGGGTCGTTAACTTTCAATTTTTTCACCATGTTTCAAATACTAAAGTCCCTGCTTGCTTCACTTACCAACCCCCATGACAGCTTAGCTAATAGGGTTTGCTCGCTCTGCTGGTTACTATATTTAAATGAATAATAATAATAATAATTGAAACGTTTAAAGAAATATATTACTGTAAACTATTTTCGTTATATTAAAACCATGGCCAAATATCGAAATGTTAATGCATACTTGCCAACCATCTCATTAATAACCGTACAATTGTTAACGCCCCCTGAAAAAACGCCCCTTTTGTCACACCACTATATTTTTAAAGTTATTCTCGCCAAATGTTGTTACGATTAAATAAGACTAAAATTACTCTAAAAAATTATTGGTGTGAAAAAAAAAGGCGGTACTAAAGATTGTGCGGTTCATAATGACATGATTGGCAAGTATGTTAATGCCATTTAATTATTTCAGTTTCACTATGTTGATTAAAAACACGTTTAATTTGAAGGAAAACTAAATATGCATTCACATTAATTTGCAGATGATAAAATCAAGAGAAAAAATCTGGTGTGAAACAACCACACTTCTATTACACACTGTTACGCGTGCGAAAATTAGAGCAAAGAGGAAGCAAAAGTTATCTATTATATCTCCTAACAACATAGATATTTCTTCTATAATAAAGCTTTAAAATTAGTTATTTTGATTTTTAATTGTTTCTTAAAATGTTTACGAGTTAATTTATTTGTCAACATATAATGAAACGCGAATAATAATTTAAAAAAATCTGGTGTGAAGCAACCACACGACTTCCATTACCCACTGTTTTACGTATTATATGTAATTTTTAAAAATGTGATCGGAAGACATAAAATTGACCTAACGAAGTAGACACCTAACAAATTTCCTATAAGAGAAAGCTTATATGTACATATATAAAAGCTGATATATATATGAAAGCTAATATATGTAGACCTGTAAAACAGAGTTTACATAGCAAGTTAAAAAATATGACAAAAAAAAAAAAAAAAAAAAGGTAGAGTTATTTTTTGAAACACCAATTTCCCAAATCTAAAACTGATCTACCTAAGCAGGATTACTGATAATTTTCCTGTAACAATCACGTAATATACAAGAAAGGATATCTAAAATAGATTTATGTAACAATTTTCAAGAAAATCGTTGGAGCCGTTTTTGAGATTCCAACTTTTACCAAAATTTGGCATACTCAGTTATTGACCGGAAATCAAAAATTACATTCAAAAGGATATTTAAAAGGGAGTTAATATGGCGAGTATGAAAAAAATCCGTACAGATATTTAAAAAAAAAAAAAAAAAAAAAAAAAAAAAAAACTTGCCGGACCTGAAATTGAGCTATTTATACAGGGCGCCTACCAATTTTCACGAAATAACAAACTATATCATTCGAAAGGACATCTAATAGAGTGTTTATGCAGCAAATTTGAAGAAAATCGTTAGAGCCGTTTTTGAGATACGGACTTAAGGTTCCACTTCCGGTTTCGGATGTCCCACTTCCGTTTCTCCAATTTTCACGAAAATTTGGAAAATCTATCTGTACACCAGTTCTGTCTTAATTCTGAAGTGTCGTAGCTGTATCTTTATTAGTTTCGGAGATATGATAGTCAGAAGATTCCCTACACACGTACACACACACACACTGACGAATTGCCAAAATCCACTTTTTTGGACCCAGGAGACTTTAAAACGTGTAAATCAGGTGAAATCTCGATATCGAATTTTTGGACAAAATACAATACTTCCATTACCTACGTAGTCGGGTAATGGAAGTAAAAAAAAAATGTTAAATATTAAATCTGCTTAGGCATATGACAAAATGACGTCATTATTAAAATTATAATACAAATTCCTCAAATTTTGGTTCATATCCTTTTTTAGCATACCTTCATTTTAGATTTCTTTTTAATAGTGTTTTCATTCATTTATTTATTTATTGGTACGGATAAGTACATTTGGCGTGAAAGCTAATTGCTCTAGCATTATATTAAAGAGCTTTGTTTATTCATAATCTAGGGTAATTTTTCAAATTTTGATGTTGCAGTAGATAGGACATTTTTCGCCAAGGAGTCTACTTTAACGACAGCCACTTTAAGCCAAGTAGCCCATAAAAAATATATATAAATAAATTGTAAAATATTGAAAAAAAAAAAAAAAAAAAAAAAAACAATAATCTCATAAATTATGTATTTTTGATTAAAATGGTGACAAAAATTCAAAAGTCACCAAGGGGAGCTATAATAAGCCTGTACCACGATCAGGTTAAAAATTTATTTATTTATTTTTATATATACCAACCACTATTACCCAACTATGAAATACATACAGCCACAAAAAATTAGTTGTCTCATAGCATATTGTAATATTATATTTAACGTGAAATTGCTGCCATTTTATGATCGACCGAAAAAATCAAGTAACTATAGGAAATAACGCGAAAGAAAATATTATGTACAGTACATATAGGGTTGTTCATATGTAATTAAAATACAAATGTAAAAGGGCTACTTCAGTTTTTTTTTTTTTTTTTTTTTTTTTTTTTTTAATACTGTCTGTTTCCAAATTGTTATCTGATTAGAATAAAAGTGGAAGCTCATTGTTGCATGCTATAGCAACGCATACCCAAAGCGAGCTTTTGAGCAATATCAGTGGATTTTATTTTTATTTTTTAATCTATAAAGTGATATAGAAAAGATTTTCCTATAAATATATTGACCAGTCAAGCAGGTGAAATTTGTCTGGGGAAAACCATAGGAGCTGAGGCCACAGATTTTAGTGTGTGGCTTATTTACGTGCATCCAACACCCATTGTAACGGGATATTGCGAAAATCACTTAAAGAAAGGGAAGGAATAAACAAATTTCCAAGCATAACTTCGCTTCAAATTATCACACTAAGATTAATTTTTATGTGTGGATTAGTTATACGTTCCCAACACGCACTATCAAGGGATTTTACGAAATTTCCACCTCACTGATGCCTCCTTTAAGGGCGGAGTGGGGGCAAGAACACGTTTTTAAGAGTAACGCTGCTCCAAAGTACCTCAGGAAAGCGATTTTTTTTTTATGTGTCGGTTGGTTACGCGTACTCAACACACACACTGCAAAAGGATTTGGTGAAGTACCAACCTACTGTTCTTGGGAGGAGGGGCCAAAAATCATGTATCCATGTGTAATTCTTCACTAAATTATCTTAGAAAGGGAGTTTTTGATGTGTGGTTCGGTTACATACATCTAACTCGTATAAACAGATTTTGCAAAATTCCCTCTCCCCTCTCACTCCTTTAAGAGCAGGGTGGGGGTAAAAAAGACGTTTTAAAACATAACTCTGCTTCAAATAATCTCAGGATCTCCATTTTTTTTAATGTCTGGTTAGGTATGTGTATGCAAAATGTACTATAAAGGGATTTCGCGAAATCCCCCCCCCTCTTCTGTGGCGGGAAAGGGTCGAAAAACGCGTTTTCAAGCTTAAATATGCTCCAGAGTATCTTAAAATGGTTAGTTTTGGTATGTGGATACTGATTAAATGTATGCAATGTGTACTTTGATGGGAGGGAATTTTGCAAAACTTTCAAATTACCTGCGAGAGAGGGGAAGAAAAAAGTAGGTAAGGCATTGCGGAACGCATTCAGTCTTCAGATTCGACGTGTGGTCAGCAGAAAAACCGTAACCGTTCTACTATTATTTGTTTGCCCCTGCTGAAGCGCGGGATACCAGTGAAAGCTAATTTTCCTGGAAATAAGGATAGTCTTAATCGAATAATAACCTCTTAACTCCTTAATAGGAATGTTTATCAAAATCGTTTAAGCAGTTTCCTAGAAAACCAGGATTCCGCTAAATGTTGTTCTAGGCTTAATTCCACTGCATTTTGTTCCATTGGTTACCAACTACTGCTAATATTCCTGAGGAAGAAAGTATGTCAGATCGGGTTTTCATCTAAAAAAAACCCTCTAACACTATTTCTTTGTAATCGTTCTAGCAATAATATAATAATAAAAAAAAAAAAAACATGCTTTTGCGCATTTTTTCTGTATGGATTACGAGTTTTATTAATGAACGCTAATTATCCTACAGATAAAGGTAATGTCGAAAGAGAGAATCGGTGGAAATATCATCATTTGAGATCGAAATGTAATCTTAAAACACGCTAGCTCTAAAATCGTACTTTCAAGGAAAACGAAGCTTATACAATTTTTTTTTTCGCGAGCGAAGCGCAAGTTCCTTGTGAACGATAATTGTTTTGAAGAGGGGACAATTCAGTTTGAATTGCCTATTCAAAAAGCCCATAAATCTTAATTTTTATCATTCATTCAACTATTTTCTATGAAAACCAAATCTCTGCAATATTTTGCTCCTGATGGAGTAAGATTTAACTTTAAACGATAATTTTAGAGAAGTTGATGAATAAATCACATAGGTTTCTAATCTCAAAAAACACTAAACGATAAATTTTTAACAAAATTATTTTATCAGTTCATGAGTAAACCCAATTTCTGCAATATTTGATTTTTTCCAACTGATTTTTTATTTCCCAAAAACTATTAATCCCAAAATTTCATCAAAATCGTTATAACATTTCCCGAATAAATCCAACTTTTACCATATTTTGTAGCCTGTGATAATGGGTAAGCAACGAGCGTGAATTTTCTTGAAGACGGGATAAGTTCAATCGATTTTCACACCAAATCCCAATTTTGATCAAAATAATTATGTATATTTCTGAGTAAAACCAATTTCTGCCATATAATATTGCAAACGATGAATGAAGGGTTAACAGCGAACACGAAATCTGAAAATGATGATAAGACCAATTGATTTTTTACACCAAAAAAGTCCTTAGTCCCAAACTTTCATCAAAATCGTTACATATGTTTCCGAGTAAACCCAATTTCAGCCGCAGACCGCAACGAAGAATAAGGGGTTAGCAGAAAAACATGAATTTTCCTGACAATGATTATATGAAAAACTGATTTTTCAAGCAAAAAATGTCTTAACCCCATATTTTCCTCTAAACGTTACATATATTTATGAATTCATCCAGTTTCTGCCATATATTGGTAATAGCTGATGAAGTGTTAACAGCGAACGCGAATTTTCCTGAAAAGGAGTATAAGTTTAATAAATTTTTCCCACCAAAAACCATTAGCCTGAAAAATTCATCAAACTCGTTTCATATATTTCTGATTAAACAAATATCTGACATATTTTAAAAACGATGGATGAAGGGTTAACAACGAACACGAATTTTCTTGAAGATAACACATTCGTTTTTTCACGCCAAAAAACCATAACACACTAAATTTTCATCAAATTCGTTACATGAACTCGATCGTAAATACAATTTCAGTCATATGTTGCAAACAGCTGATGAAACAGCGGACGCAAATTCTCATGAAGGTAAGGATGAGTCCAGTTGATTTTTTACATCAAGAAACCCTAAATCCTAAACTTTCATCAAACTCGTTGCATGTATTTCTGATTAAACCAAATTTTTGTCATATATTGCAAACGACGGTTGAATGTTTAACAGCGAACGCGAATTCTGAAAATGAGGATAAGACCAATTTATTTTCCATCCCTAAACAGCCTTTATTCCAAACTTTCTTCCAAATCGTTACATTTCTGTGTAAATCAAAATTCTGGCATACGTTGAAATTGGCAGATGAAGGGTTAAAAGCGAACATGAATTTTCCTGAAGATCAGGATAAGATCAATTGATTTTTTACACCAAAAACTTCTTAACCCCAAACTTTCATTACAATCGTTAGAACTGTTTCCGATAAATCCAAGACGAATATATATATATATATATATACACAGTGTGTTCATAAAGCCTGTATACATTTTTGCTTAAACGAGCTTTAATCTGAAATACAAGTTATTTACGTGAAAACGCAACATAATAGAACACTAAATTAGTATAATTCAATGTCCCTTCCCCGCTGAGTGTCTAAGCAAAATTGCCACCATTCCACTACACTCCGGAACACCTTTTGTAAGGTTCTTGGTGTAATTTTAACTGCTCCAGCCGTAATTCGCTGTTTGAATTGCTCAATGCTGCGAATCTTCACTCGGTACACTTTGGATTTGACAAAACCACGTACGAAAAAGTCTAAGGGAGCAAAGTCTGACGATCGTGGTCGTGGAGCCGAAACCATTCAGAACCACGACAAGTCCATATATCAGTAAAAGCTTCATTAAGATAATTACACAACAATGGCGATTCTTTCCTCCGTTGACAGCATTCCTTTAGTTCACCTGCAAAGAAATTAGAATTAAAACATATTTCTCAAAAATATATAGAGACTTTATAAACACTCTGTATATATGTATAATAACTAGTCTTGTGTTTAACTCGTTTAATACAAGTGAAGGATACGTAGTGTTTTAAATTCTATATGTAATACATGGCCTTATTGATCAGGCTGAAACCTGAAACGTTTTGGATTTCAGTTTATCCATGCAGATATAAGATAGATTTTAACCTCACTGTACATTAAATGAAATTTAAATAGATTATTCAAAATTTATCGCAGTCAGATTGAATTGCGATTTAATAACAGTTTTTTAACGTTTTCCGTATCAATCCGTAAGAAAAATACAATTTTTCAAAATTTATTTCCACTAGTTTTTCAGAATTAGTTTTGTAAAGATTTTTTTTTTCTTTGAGATATAAAACCAAAATATTCACTGCAATGGAGCAATGGGTAGCGTAGTTACGACACTGATCGATGGTAAAGCTATTTGGTGCTGGTGGTACCTGAACAACTTTGGCTGAAACTGCGTATGCTCGAAAAGAATTTATTTACTCGCGCGATTCGCCTCGCCATGTTTAAAATTAAGGTAGAGTTGTAGCTTGATCAAATTCACATCTGAATGGAAAAACTCATGTATTTTCAAAATATTCATATTTCTCTTATTTTTCCATATTTTAAGGTAAGTAATATATTTTATAATTAATTTTTTAAAAGTACTTTTTGAATACTCACAATTTATATAATTATTGGAATCTTAATTTCTACAATTTTTCGTTCATTACAGATCAAGAGAAAATTCTATGCTATTCTGAATTTGGTTGCTTTGATTTGTAATTAGGTTACAGCAAAATAATGTTATATTATATTTGTTCATTTCTAAATATTATTTTTTTTTATCATTCCTAAATGTTATTTTAGTTGTAGATTTCATTTTAAAACGATTACAAACATATTTTATTTTGATGATAAATTTTTTTCCGAATGATTTCGTCTGCGTCTGATTAATTTTATGGAACATGACAAATGTTTTTTTAATAAAAGAAATAATGATAAGTCATATTTTATGAGCAATGCCTTCTTTCCCCCCCCCCCCCAAAGCTTTGATTTCGAAAATTGCATTTATTAACATTTTCTTTTTGAATTACTAATATAAGTTGTCACAAAATTAACACAAGATTTGAATTTGCCATCATTCGTGCAGTAAAGTGTTGGCAACCCCATTAAAAAAAAAAAAAAAAAAAATTGACAGCTGATAGTTTACGTTAGTAAAAATGAAGTGTTAGACGGTGCCACATGCCATACAGCCCGTGAAACAATTCTATTAATACATGAGATATTTCCTGACCGTGTACTCGCTCGTTTCGGTGATAAGAGTTGGCTCCCTAGATCGTGTTATTTAACACCATTGGATTTCTTTTTCTGGGGTTATTTGAAGTCAAAGCAGGGCCCGACTTAGACTACCTGGAGCCCCGGGGCAAGCCTATTCTGGAGGGCCCCCCTTGCAGTGGCATAAGAGGTCTTTAGGTTGCAGAATCCCTGCATACGCCTGTAGGGGGGCCCCTTCCAGAAGGGGGGCCCAGGGCATTTGTCCCGTATGCCCTGCCAGTAGTCAGGGCCTGAGTCAAAGGTCTATGGTCTATGCCAACAAGCCCACAAGCACGAGCGCATTGAAGGGGAAAGTTGAAAACTGTATTTTCAAAATTCAGCTACATTTATGCAAAATGGCCATGGAAAATTTCGACAAAAGAGTGCGTATGTGCCAGCAAAGTCGTGGCGGCATTTACTGTATGTGTTATTCCACGTATAACCCTATCCTGTGTACTTTACGATTCAATAAAAAAGAAAAGAAAATTAAAGAAAAAAAGTGTGTTTTTTTTAATTTAAACCTTGCGTTAATTTTGGGACACCCTATATATGAATTTTTTCACATTTACAATACAATTTACAACATTAGAAAATCGATTTAAAAAACTATATTTTGCACTAATTAATTCTGACTGATTGTAAGTGAACATTGTAGATGTGATTATTTACTTGAAATTATTAGCGAACATGTAACATATTTTGTATTTAAAGTCAATAATAATAATTTTAAGTAAATAATCACATCTATAATGTTCATTTAGGGCCAGAATTAATTCTTGTTTGCATTAAAAACACAAGGGTTAATATTTTTAAAGAACAATAGGGATAGGTTTTTCACAGCAATAGGTTTATTTGGGTACCGCAACCACCGCATGTTGGAAAGCGCTGCCGTCGAGTTTATACTTTGCGACAATTTTTAACATTGTGTGAACAAGCTTACTCTGGAAAGCTTTGTATAAAACCATAGAATAATAATAAAGGAAGAAGGAGCACGCCAATACTCTTAATGCTTACAAACCCCTTCTAGTGAAATGCCAGCGAAAGCTACTTTTGCTCCTCTCAACCTTGAAGTAGGGCACCGATCCTCAGCGCTATTATCGCTGTTTGTTGTGGCAATACAACAGCTTATGTAGAAATGCCAATACTCTTAATGCTTACAAACCCCTTCTAGTGAAATGCCAGCGAAAGCTACTTTTGCTGCTCTCAACCTTGAAGTAGGGCACCCATGCTCAGCGCTATTATCGCTGTTTGTTGTGGCAACACAACAGCTTATGTAGAAACGTTTATGCTCCTTCTTCCTTTTTTATTATTCTACTAGCAGGCTACGCCCGCTTCGCTGGTCACTATATTTAAATGAATTTTTGAAAGAATTGAATTAATATTTATTTTTTACATCACATTATAGACAAAAGCTTAAAAAAAAAAAAGAAAGAAAAGAAACTGATCTAGGTTTCCCATGCCTGCAGAAAGATCTTTCCCGAAACTCTTCAATCTGGATATTTTTCGATGACAGGGGGGATCTGCTACTATTTAAGAACTACGATTTTAAAGATGACTATCTCAGCATCTATTAAATATTTCAGTTTTGAAACATGTATTTTATAGCCCATGCTATTTACACTATATTACGATTTAATTCCGATCAATGTAATAAAATAAAATAAAATGTAGCTATAATTATATATATATATATATATATATATGTATATATATATAGAAATAAATGTTAATCATTTTAATCCTTTTTACTATGCATATACTACCATTTTTCCCGACAAATACTGTAAATAATAATAAAAATTGATGAATAAAAGTTTTTTTCTTTTAAAGGAATTAATTAAAAAATGAAAAATAAGAAGTTGTTCTACTATAAAAAATTAAACATAACTGTTATAAATACGTTTTAAAATTTAAAACTAATTATACTTAATTTTTTCTACTGCATTACGATTTTATTTTCAATAAATACATCAAATAAAAAAAAAAAATCGCCTTCAAATGAATGTATTAAATAAAAATAAGTTGAGTAATAGCCGTTGCTATGATACGCAGACGATCGAAGCAAAATAATAAATCTATGAAAAATGAAACAAAGAAGCCAATATTTAAAATCGGAAAAACATTAATTTAAAAAATTCAAATTCGAAATTCGAAAAAATCTTGATGAGGTGCAAACCTGCAGGGTCCCAGATACCTATATCCTAAAATCTAAATATTTAATATGTTTAATTTTTCTACTGTATGTGTATAACTATTTGATTTCAATAAATATAATAAAAAAGATTTCTTCCTCAAATGAATTTAAATAAAAAAATAGTTTAATAGCCGTTGCTAAGATACGCAGACTTTTGAAACGAAAGAAATTTCTGAAAAATGAAACATTGAAGTTAATATTTAAATTCGAAAAAACATTAATTAAAAAAATTCAAATTCGAAATTCGAAAAAATCTCGATGAGGGGCACACTTGCAGGGTCCCAGGTACCTGTATGCCAAATTTGGAGGCTCTGCGATCAGTAGTGTGAGCACCAGAGCGCAGATACACAGACACACACACAGACACTTCTCTTTATTTATATAGATGTATAAAACCTGAAGTAGTTGAACGAAAATATGGTAATATAGGGTCAGGTTGGGTAAAGTGGGTACATGGGGTAAAGTGAGCATACTTAAAAAAAAACTTCTACATACTTAAAACAATACAATATTTTAAATTTTTTCTTTTTGTTTTGTATTTATTAGACGGCTGCACAGTTTTTTCGCTACAGAAAGAAATAGTGGCAACTTAAAAATTATCATTTTTAATTTAAATTATTGTTCAACGCACAACATATAGCAGATATTAC
Organism: Salticus scenicus; assembly: GCA_963930645.1. Lineage (NCBI taxonomy): Eukaryota > Metazoa > Arthropoda > Arachnida > Araneae > Salticidae > Salticus > Salticus scenicus. The sequence goes on along the minus strand of OZ005648.1, from coordinate 94,634,223 downwards.
TCTTCCAAACTTTTTTTTCCTCTTTTTTATAGCAAAATTATAAGTTAAAAAAAAAAAAAAAATAAGCATAAAATATCTAAGAACATTTATTCACTTGAAGGTAAATTAAATTTATTGTAACATGTATTCTATGAGATATTTTATCATGTGGGGTAAAGTGGGTATAGCATTAGGCTTAATTATATGGCTAAATTATTATATAGGTCATTTTCGCGAAATCTGTCTTTATGATAAAATTGAAATGAAAGAAAATCTTTGAATTTTTTTTTTAAACAGATGCATGTAATTGCTAGATTAGAAAATATAGATCCTGCATATTATTCGCAATATTAATAAAATTGAAAATCCATTTTCAGCAAATTTTGTAAAGGCATTAAACTAAGGTTTAAAAAATATATCTCATAGAATGCAGTGCTTTGAAATTCTTTTGGAACGTCCCTCTACACAAAGCAGTGGTAGTACGAGGGTTGCTATTTATATTTCTGGCCTAATAAAGAAAAAACAAATATGTAGGATCGAAATTGGTTTTATTGTTTTTCAAAATATTCTCCATGATGATCAATACACTTTTGCATGCGTTTGAACCAATTTTCAAAGCACTTTTTCCAGTCCGATTGAGGTAACTCCAAAACATGCGTTTTGAATGCATTAACCGCTTCTTCGGGGGTCGAAAATCGTTGTCCACGTAATTTATTTTTGATGTGTGGGAATAAGAAGAAGTCATTGGGTGCCAAATTAGGGCTGTACGGCGGATGACCCATCAGTTCAATCTTTCGCTCAGTCAGAAATGCATTTGTTTGAGTCGATGTGTGAGAGCTCGCATTGTCATGATGAAGAATGATTCGCCTGTTCTTCTGCTTTTTTCGAATTTCTCCGATGACGCCTGGCAAACAAATGGTCGTGTACCATTCAGAATTGACCGTCCTGCGTTGCTCTAACGCCACTGTTGCCACATGACCGTTAATGCCGAAGAAACAGGCAATCATTTGTTTCGATGTGCTTCTTCCTCGAACAACTTTTGTTGGTTTTGCCTCGCCTTGGAAGACCCATACAGTTGATTGTTGTTTTGTTTCCGGCTCATATGCATAGATCCATGATTCGTCACCTGTGTAGATGTTATACACAGCCTTTGATGTACCTTGAACGTATTTTTCCAACATTTCCTTGCACCAATCGACACGAGCCTTTTTTTGAGCGTTTGTCAGATTATGCGGGATCCAACGCGAACAAATTTTTTTTACGCTCAAATGTTCATGCAATATTTTATTGATGCTAGTCATACTAATGTCCAAAGACGCCTCAATCTCACGGTATGTCACATGACGATCTTGCTTTATCAGTTCACGCACAGCATTGATCTTTTCTGGCACAACAACGGATTTTGGACGACCTGCACGGAATTCGTCCTGGATCGAACATCGAGCACGATTAAATTCGTTATACCAATTTTTTACAGTGCTGTAGGATCGCGCTTTATCGCTGTATAAAGAATTAAGTTCATCGAAGCACTCTGGTCTTGACAATCCACGTCGAAATTTATGAAAAATAATCGCACGAAAATTTTCACGATTCAATTCCATTTTTTGAAAGAGAAGAACTTTTCAATTTACTGTCAACAACACAAATAAAGCTATAATGGTAAATCGTCTGCTGAATTTACGTTTAAAAATATCAAACTTTCGATTAAAATCGTCTGCGATCGCCTAGCAACACTTACTGTTGCCAAGGCTAGAAATATAAATAGCAACCCTCGTATTTACTCCAATTTAAATAAAGAACATCCAATTTAAAGAAAGAATAATATATACAAATTTCAAGGGATTCCATGAACCATGAATACTTATTGGAGTTAGAACATTCATATACAGACAGAGCGATGGTTTAATGTTTAATCGAACTCATAATCACTGTTAAACATTGTTGAAAATTGTTAAAAACGTTTAATGAAATCGATAATGCAATTTCAGCGATTTTCGGTTTACAGCACTTAAAATATCTGAATATTTTTGTGTGGCCCTTTAAATATTAATGCTAATCGTACTGTATTCTACAGAAAACGTTTTCTTTCTGTGTATAATTAATGACAATATCATTATGGTTTGTGCAAAATAAAAGAACCAAAACAAGGAAATTTATGAAAATAACTTTCATAGAACTCAATGATTTGAAATTATTTCAGATGTCCCTGTACACAAACCAGCGGTGGTACTTACTTCATTTTCAATAGGGAACATCCTATACTGAATATGAATAAAATATATAAGTTTAAAAAATTTCCATAAATTTTACGGGAGTTAGAGCGCAGACAGACCGACAGACAGACACACAGACAAACTGAAGTCATAAACTCTTTTAAATTTTGTTGGAAAGTGTTAAAAAAAGATTTACCTGCAATTTTGCTCTTTTTTTACTAATTACTCACATTACCCCACAAACTACTAGCTTTACGGGTAATGTGTGTATAAAGCTTAGTCTATTTCAAATGTTATTATTTATTTATTTTTAAGTATTGAGTAAAAAATTCAAGCTCTATGTGTTATCAACACTTGTAATGTACATATGAAATAAAAACTTATTTAATTTTTTGAAATCTTATATTTATTTTTTCACTGATTTTCAAAAACGGTGTTTTTATTTCCATATTACCCCACCTGACCCTATGCATTGAATCAGCACTCTACTTTATTTATCTCGTTGATGCCATATGTTGGAACCATAGATATAGCAGTATATATAGATCTATCATCCCCATGTTATCGAGCAAAAAATTTTGATGCCGAAAAAAAGTTCTAAAATCAGCCATTAGAGAGTATTGAAAAACAGAATAAAAAGAAAAATGAATTTGAAACTGTATCTGGAGGTTTTCATTCACCTTTAGTAAATAAATTATTCATAAATTATTTTATTTACTAAATTATCCGTGTGTATTCCTATGTGTGATTTACTCATAGATATAGTAATAAGACATAGATTGATCAGCGAGAGGGAAAAAGTGATGACTTTCTTTTCGGGAAAAGTCACTCTGATAGCTGCCTTTCCCCGAGTAAATCACACACAGGAATACACACGGATAATTTAGTAAATAAAATTTATGAATAATTTATTTACTAAAGGTGAATGAAAAACTCCAGATACAGTTTCAAATTCATTTTTCCTTTTATTCTTTTTTTTCAATACTCTCTAATGGCTGATTTTAGAACTTTTTTTCGACCTCAACATTTTTTGCTCGATAACATGGGGATGATAGATCTATATATATTACTATATCTATGCATTTACTTGGGGAAAGGCAGCCATTAGAGTGACTTTTCCCGAAAAAAAAAAAAAGGTATCACTTTTCCCCTCTCTCTGATCAATCTATGTCTTATTACTATATCTATGGTTAGAACAAGACGATAAAAAACGATAATTTTTTATGTTGCCATTATTTCTTTTTGCAGATGAAACACTTTATAGCCATCTAATAAATACAAAAAAGAAGAAAAATATTGCAATATTTCAAACATGTAGCAATTTCTTTTAAGTATACACACTTTCCTCCACCTGACCCAAAAAAATGTAATATACTATGTTCTATCTTGCTGTACAAAAGTTTAAGTGATCCGCGATTGTAATGAAATGCTCGCTCTCTGGTGGGCTAAGAGAAAATTACAATTAACATGCTTTAATTCAGCTTTCATCAGCCGCCATTGCTTGCCGATGTTTAGTTTCACATATAATTATTGAATAAAAATGAATAAATCCGGTAAAAAAGATAACACATACACTTGTGTGCTGCAGTGTAACTCAAGCATCAAGAAATCCAGAATTAAGCTTCCATTTATTTCCAAATGACAAATTAAAAATTTCAGTTGCTTCGGCTAATGGAAGTAAAGAATTAATCAGATGATTTGAAACTAATATTTGTTCAACTTCGGTTAAAAATCTACTTCCGATCGAACTTTGAATAACCTGAAATATTTTTTTCCAAAAACAAACAATTTTCCATGATGTAATGGCGGAGAAATTATAGTACGAATATTAAGTAGAATAACAAAAAGAACAATAATAAATACACGTGGCTGTTATATTTGCTAACAACAGGAGCTGAAAAAGCGCCATCTATCGATGATTACAAACGCGGATAGATAAAAAAGTGAATTTATATATTAAAAAAAAAAAAAAGGTAACATTTATAATTTTAAGTTACGCATGCCAATATTACGTTACAAAGTCATGGATTCGATTTTATTTGGCAAATTAAATTTCAATATTCCATTCCAGCATACATTTCTTTTTCTTTTTTTAATTATTTTCCAATTATCGTCTGTATATTATTTGCTTTTTTAAGATTTTAGTACTTTCTTTCTTTCCTTTTCTTTTGTTTGTTCCTTAAAAAAAAAAAAAAAAAAAAAAAAAAAAAAATCACTGAAAACTTCAAACGATATTTCGAAAATATAATTTAAATATTTTTATAAGAAAATTATAATTATTATAATTATTTTCCTTTGGCAGAGAATTTAGAAATCGTTCGTTTATGCTTATTTTTATCATTTGTACGTTATTTTTATTTATTTTCTGTCTCAAATATTATTCTATGAAAATGAATTATTTTGAATCAGCTAGACGAAGGTAAGGAAATAACAACGTCTTGAACAATAAATTAAAATAATTTGATGTAATATAACTTTAGTTGAATATCTATATTATTATTATTTTTATTATTATTATTATTTTTTTAACAGCATGAAAAATGTTTATTTTATCAAAGTAGGTTTTACACTGTTTATTTGTATTTCAAATGCCTAGTCCGAGCTATTTAATTCTAAACTTCTTTTAAGTGAGTGATAAATAAATTTTTGGAATAAGTTTGATATATGCCCCAATTGCTGTTGCCGACAAACAACTACACGACTTACAATAGCTACTACCCATATTATAAATTCTTTTGGCAGTAGTGTGGTCAGAAGGCATACTACTACGCCTAACGATTTCCTTTACTGACAAACTAATATATACGTCATAAAGAGATATAAAAGAGGGTTTATAAAGCAAAAAAGAAAAAAGAAAACAGAGCCGCTAAAACATCTGTTTGCGAGAGTTTAAACTGACCTATCAGGACGCTTGTCAATTTTCATATAGTAACAATGTTATACAGCGCTAACTGACATCTAAAAATGACTTTATGTAGCAAATTTGAAGAAAATCTTTAGAGCCGTTTTTGAGATATCCACTTTTTCTGTCTCACTTCTTATTTTCACCTTAACTTGGCAGATGCATCTGTTTGCACTGAAAACCTGAATTAAACTGGTGCGGATTACATTTTGGGATCAATCCCTCAACAGGTGGCACTGCCCTCCCAATTTTTTATAATTTATAATTTTTTCTTTCATTACCCTACTACCGTAGGTAATTAGAGTATTGTATTCGGTCTGAAAATCTGATATCGAGTTCTCACTTGTTTTACATGTGTTACGGTCTCTTGAGAACGAAAAAGTGGTTTTTGGCAATTGGTCAATATGTGTGTGAGGAATCTTCTGACTATGAGGTTTCCAAAACTAATAAATGTAGAAAGACGAAACTGCATAATTGAGTAAGGTCTGGTGTACAGATATATTTTTTTAAACTTTTGGTGAAAATTCAAAAACCGGAAGTGGAACATATTAAGCCAGAAACGCGACCGGAATCTATAAAACGGCTCTAACGTTTTTCTTCAAAGTTGTTATGTAAACACCCTTTTTAAATGGCCTTTCGTATGTGATAGATGATTATATCATGAAAATTGATAGGCTTCCTGTGTTAATCGGCCATTTTGAGGTCTCGCAAGTGCGTTTCTTTAAATAATGCAGTATGGATTTTTTTTTTTTTTTTTTTTTTTTTTTTTCAAACTTGCCATATTAACTCTCTTTTAGATATCTTTTCGTATGTAATCGATATTTTCTGGGTCAATAATTGAGTTTACCAAGTTTTGGTGAAAGTCGGTATATCAAGAATGGCTCTAATGATTTTTGTGCAAATTGCTACACAGACCTCTTTTCAGATATCCTTTCGCATGTATTAGATGGTTATTACAAGAAAATGAACAGTCGTATTACCTATCCCGATTAAGTAGGTCAGTCTTAAATCTCTTAAATGGCTGTTTCAAAAAAAGTATCTATCGACTTTTTTTAAAAAACTCGCTATATGTAAACTCTGTTTTGTATGTCTTTACACATATCCCAGTTTTCTCTTTGAGGAAAATTGTTAAGTATCTAATTTTTTAGGTCAATTTTATATATTCTAACCACATTATCTCGGAAAAGTGCATATAATAGTGTAAAAGTGAGTAATGGAAGTCGTGTGATTGTTACACACCAGATTTTTATTAATGATATATATGGCAAAATTTCGTATAAATGCACATAATGAGAAATATCAGAAATGCACATCTCAGAAAAATTGACGTCATTATCACTTTAAAAATTTCATGCACATTGATAAGAGCTCTGATTCATCAGAAAATTTAAAACATGGTATATAAAAAGTGTTTTTTTTAATCTTATAATTATTTTTATTTCATTTTGCACGCGCCCTTTTTATTTCCTAATTCAAAATTATTAAAAAAAAAAAAAAACAAAAAAAACTTTTTTGGTAGTGTTTTTAAGTAGGAATTGACTTTAAAAAAATTTTCTTTTTATTACTTGTTTTTTAAAAATGATTGTGAATATAATACGAATTATTCATTATGGTAATAGTAAAATAAGGAAAAAATGTATGCATGTGGGAGCATCGGTTCCCCCCACCCCACCCCACCCCTCGTCCGCAGGATGTATGCATGTAAATTTTCAATATGGTTATCTTAAAAAAAAAAAAAAAAAAAACTTTTTTGGTAGTGTTTGTAAGTAGGAATTGACTTAATTTTTTTTTCTTTTATATTACTTGTTTTTTAAAAATGATTGTGAATATAATACGAATTATTCATAATGGTAATAGTAAAATAAGGAAAAAATGTATGCATGTGGGAGCATCGGTTCCCCCCACCCCATCCCACCCCTCGTCCCCACATGTATGCATGTAAATTTTCAATATGGTTATCTTAAAAAAAAAAAAAAGAAAGATGTGGATGTTTGCTTCAATAATTTTGTTGCCGACTGTATGATCGAAGGTTTAAACACTTTAAAGGAGGTGATTTTCAAATGAACAACGAAGGGCCAGATCAACCAAAAAAGTTTGATGATGAACAACAACAGGAAGCATTATTGGGTGAAGATGCGTGTGAAGCTGCAATATTAACAATGATCGCTACAGACAACATATGGTCAATCTGAACTATGCTTTGATTGCCAAACGACCACAATGGCAACAAGACACGGCAAGGCAATTTTGCTTCATGATAACGTACCATCACACAATTCAAAACATGTTAAAGACGCGTTATAGGAACGTGCCAAAAAATATTAGCTCATCAGCCGTATTTAATAGATCTTGCTTCTTCAGATTACTACTTGTTCCGCTCGATGGCATCCGCATTATCAAAGCAGTACTTTACAACGTATGAAGAAGGGGAAAGTGGGGCTCTGAATAGTTTCAAGAACTCCTCCAAAGATGCAAATGTTCTGTTGGGTCGGTATCTACAAATTGCCTGAAACATGGAAGAAATGTATATCTACACTCCTTCTCATATTTATAAGGACACTTTATATTTTGAAATAACTAATGTAAAAATAATTGTGAACAAGATTATACTAAGTGCACTTAATATATCTAGTATTCTTAAAACCAAAATTGCTATGATTTTTTAAATATGAAACAAAATTAATAAAAAATAATGCAAAATGTGTTTTTTTCCACGTTTTTAGATGTTCATAATTATAGGGACAATCCAGATTTTTACTTTCTTCTATATGTAATATAGAGAAAGTATTGGATTCGCGAAAATTTTCGACCTCCGTTTTTTGACGGATCTACACGTTTTGGGATGTCCTGAACACGAATTGATAGTTTTTAAAAAATGTCTGTCTGTGTGTCTGTCTGTCTGTGTGTCTGTCTGTCTGTCTGTCTGTCTGTGTGTCTGTATCATTTTTTTGTGGACGCTGTATCTCACGAACCAATGAATGAAATTTAACCAAACTTGGTATTTAGTTGCACCCTGACATGAACTGGTGCCCATTAGATTTGGGGATCAATAGCTCAACAGGTGGCGCTGTGATCGCATTTTATAGGACAAAATTCCGTATAAATGGGCATAATGAGAGTTATTTTAAACTTGTGATTGTAAAATTAATATGAATTATTGATAATAGTAGTAGTTAACTAGGAAAAAAAAATTGTGCATGGGGGGGCATCGGTTCCCCCCCTGGGGGGGAAGTACCCCCCCGGGGGGGGTTAAATTTTGAAGATGGGTATCATTCGAAAGATCTCGTCAATACCTTTAAAACGAATGGTTGAACCATAAATCTGTGATAATTTAAAACAAAGTTATCGATTTTTTTTACTTTTAACAAAAAAAAAAAAAAAATCGTAATTTTTTTTTTTTTTTTTTTTTTTTTAAACGAAATTTTACCAAACTTGGTATTTAGTTGGTCCCCGACATAAACTGGTGCTGATTATATTTGCGGATCAATAGCTCAACAGGAGGCGCTGTGATAGCATTTTTTTAAATATTGTTACTGCGTGAATTTGTATAAGAAAATATAGAAGAAAGTCTTGTGGTGGCCACAACATACTAGTTTCGTTTTATTTAACTTACTAGCGGATAAATTACAGTTGACATGCGAATTTGTTAACTACTGGGCTAGATTAATTCATATATAAGCCTTCAATTTTTTTTGGACGGACATTACTGATAATTCCTCGAAAAAAAGAACATTCAAGTAGTGAAGTATGATAAATGTGTTTTTTAAGTGGAAGGATAATTTCAATCCGCCGAATTTCTAATGAAATTCGAAGGTCTAAAATTGCTGAAGGAAATGTGATCAAACGTTGAACTGCTGGTTCGATAGGAGAGAGATCTGATGCAAAATCAGAGTTGTTTTACAGAGATCGAAGACTCATAATTCCTCTTACTGTTCTACTCATAATGACTGCTGCTGAATTTGCTTATAATTTGTAACGAAAGGTTAGGGTCCACATTTATGCATGTTTAAAATAATTAAAAATATGTTAAAATGAATAAAAAACCTGTAATAATCAATCAGCATTTAATGGGGGAAAGAACGTCTCTGTTAAAGTTGAATAAAGACAATATTAAATGGTAAAATGTTGCATTTTCGGATGAAAAACATTTTATTCTTGATTAACCAAATGGTTTTAACAGTTACTGGCACGATCTGAAGATAGCGAAAAACGGAGCAGATTTTTTAAAGGCAGATATGAATCGGGCATTTTAAAGGTGGATCTATGGTGCTCTGGGGAGCTGCTTCTACTAAAGGCAGAATGAATTTAGTAATTTTTTCTATTATTATGAACATCAAGAGAATATCCGCAAATTTTAAACGTGAAATTATCAGATTTTTGTTAGATTTTGGGGGGTAATAATATTATTTTCTACAAGACTTACATTTTTGCTCTATTTTTAGAGCAATAGGAAATAGTTTGAAGAAAGAAACTTCTGTATTATTGCCTTTCCTATGGCCTAAAATTTGAAAAAAAAACCTTAACTTAATGATATTAGAAAAGTGCATGAAAATGGAAAGCAATTTTAAATAGTTTAAATGTATTAAGAATATCATATATGCTATACGAAATGGTATTGAAACTGAATATTAAAAAAAAAAAAAAATGTATATATATATATACCAGAGAGAATGTCTGACTGTTTAACCCTAAAAAGAAACCCCATAAAATATTAGTTTAAAGAATAACTGAAAAAAATTACTAAAATTCGAGGTGTCTTTATAATTGTGAACACCTGAAAAATCATCTTTTTGCCATATTTAAAGTTTTTTAAGATAGAAAAACGATAAAACTTTTTAAATATAGTCTATTAATGAAATTCAAATTAATTAAAAATATATTTGTTCAAAAAATAGTGTTCAGTGTTTAGTTAATATAGAAAAACGGGTGTCCTTATAATTATGAGAAGGAGTGTAGTGGTGTAAATTAATTTTGGATAAGGCATATGTGCTGTTTCTGTTAAAATTATCATATTTTCTTTGTTTACTAAATCCGTTATATTAACCGGTACACCTAATAAATTTTAATTTACCACTGCAAAACATTCTACAATTTATGATGAATTTCTCAGTAACTGAGGAAGTCATTTCATATGTCCATTTCCTGTACTAAAAAACTGCTCTTTTTTTATTGTCATCAATTAAATATACCCATACCTCGTCTACTGTTGCATAAAATTCATTTTCCGGTGTCGTTTAAAGGACTGTGATTAATGTGTCATATAACTTGATTAGTAAAGATCGAAGGAACAAGTCCGCAATATGTGAATTCTTCACTTCTTCATCGATGGCTTTAGCCTATTGACTATTTTCTAACACCTTTGTGGCATGCGCTTTTATGTTGCCTTTTTCGTCTAGCTTTGATCTGTGTAACTAACGCAGATAGATTATCCACGACGGAGAGTCATCTATTAATTTTAGAAATCATTTCAAAATAAAACTTGAATTCTTCCTTTCAAGAAAACAAAATAACAGCAGACAATTATTGTGAACTCGGCCATTTCTTTTTTCTTTTTCATTTCTTTTTTATGACACACTGTTAAAATTTCTGTAAATTTAATGTAAATATTTATCCAGAGTCTCTGTAAATTTACAGTAATTCTTAGTTAAAAGTGAATAATCGAGATTCTCAATCTTTATTCTGTATTTTTACTTAATTTTATTATGTATTTTTATTACTTTCTCTTACCCATAAGGTAGAGAAAGTATTGTTTTTGGGTCAAATTTTGGAACGCGATATTTTGTTATATTTACACGTTTTGAGGTCCCCTGAATACGAAAATCATGTTTTTAGCAAATGGTCTGTGTGTGTGTGTGTCTGTCTGTTATCACCATATCTCAAAAACAAATTATGGCAGAAAGTTCAAACTTGGTATTCTAAATGTGTATGATATAGGGATGCTACAGTAAGCTTTTCCTTAAGATCAAGCAAATGGTTCGTGTACAGGGACAATCAAGAGAATTCTAATACATTACGTCTATGGGGAAATTGCAGGTAAGTAGAGTTTAACGTCTATAGACTGCACTAAACCAAATGAAACGAATATATATATTTTTTAATAGAGATAGTCAACTGGGAAAAAAAAATTGTGTATGTAGGAGCCTCACCTGCCCCCCCCCCCTTGGGGGGGAAGTCCCCCCTCGAGGAGAGTAAATTTTCATGATGGGTATCTTTCAAAATAGCTCGCCAATACCTTCAAAACGAATGGTTGAACCGTCGATCTGCGATAATTTAACAAAGTTAATTAAGTAAATTAACTTTGTTAATTTAACAAAGATAAATTAACAAAGTTATCGATTTTTTTTTTTACTTTTAACAAAAAAAAAACTTAGAATTTTTTTTTTTTTTTTTTTTTTTAAATTTTGAGAATAAAATGGACTTTTTTTTGGATATTTGGTGTTATACTACTTCTCTAATATGGAAATCGTCTGCATTATCATAAAAGATAATTTTTTTAAATAATAATTTTAATAAATTATTTTTTAAAAACAGAATTATTTTTTAATAACCGAATTGAATTCTATATAAATGTAGGTGCAGTATAGAAACGGGGGTTGAGGAGGGCGGTAGCCCCCCCCCCACAGAACTAATTATCATATAAAACTCTTCCGAAGCCTAATTTGAATTGTTTAACACAGGTTTACATAACAGTATTCGTTATATTACCTATTAATCTCCAACCTGCATTTATAGTATTAAATTTCAGGGTAAGAGAAAGTCGTGTGCGTGACACACCAGATTATTTTAATTAAAATTAAAAATAACCGTTTCTATTTTTGAAAAAGCCTTCTAAGTCCGAAATATATTCTCAGCAATAATTAATTAAGTTAATATTGGTTATTAAAGTGAATATGTAAAATAAGTTTTTTAACATCTCCGTTTATTTTTCTCTGTAATTTTACGTAAGACTTAAGATAATACATTACACAGAGTTTTCTGTTGAAATTTTTAATAGTGCAGTATGCAAACGAGAAAAATAAATCCAAAATCCATTCCCATACAGTACAAACAACCGTGTACAGATTTGTCATGAACGTAGAAAAGAAAAGTTAAAGCATTACTCAGTTTTATAAACTCTTTTTTTTTTTTTTTTTTTTTTCAGTTATTTTTTCAGTTATTTTTTCCTTAATTCATTGCATATTATTAAACATATGTTCATGTATTATTTACAATTAATTAGCATAGAATGAATTTTGAATCTTTACATTTGTACTTCAGAATTTTTTTAATAAAGTATATGCTTTCAGTTCTTTGTTTCAGACAACTGGAGTTGTTAAAAACAAAAACATACGTCTTGAGATAACACTTAAAGAAGCTAACGACAAATTTTATAATGAAATACATTATTCTGATTTAATTAAACCAGCATCCACAGATAATCAAACAAGTGTTCATGCCGAAACTATCAGTTCAGGTACTGCCAGACATTTTGATGACTACATAGAAGATTCCTTTATTGATGATTCTGATTTGTTTGAAAATACACTTCCGTTTGGAATGGAGACTGAACATAAAGGATATTACATTAATAATGGACCTTTGGTGTTGAAACCATGTGTTAATGAGAACATTAAAACAGACGAAAGTAAAGCCATTTCAGTTGATAAACTTCTTTTACAGAAAAGAGAACGAGTTGTTAAAAAAAAGTTGTCTGGAAAATTAAAAAATAGCAAAATAAAAGATGTGGTAAAAAAACATCAGAAATATAAAAAGGGTATGATTTGTCAAGATCATGTTTATGCAAAAATAATTTAACTTATATTTGCTTTATTCTTGTTTCTTTCATTTTGTCAAAATTAATTTTCCAATTTATGTAACAATAAAAATGATTTTATGCTCACCTCTTGATGTAAATGTTTTGTATTAAATAAACCATTGCTTGGAAATAAGAAAATGAATAGAAATGATTTACCATCCAGTTTTTTACGTTCTCGTACTCAAATATATGCAGGAGGTTCCAAAAAGGTTGAAACTGCTTTAATCTTTTATCCGTTAGAAATAAATGGGCAATGTTAAGTGGGTAAATAAAAAAAAAAAATAGATAAATAAAGTTCAAAATAAGATAAGAAATATATGTATATATATATAGTTATATAATAAGAAAAATAATTCGCCTTTAAAGTTTCAAAGCATTACTTATTTATATTTTTGACGACCTCTGTGTGTAAATTTGGTCAGCTAGAATGTTTTTATTTTCTATTCAACAAGACCAATAGAAAACTCCCACAATTCTGCCTTTAAAACCAATTGAATTATAACACAAAAAATAACTTAAAAGGTTGCTTTTACTTAAAAGGGCGGTGGGAAGGAGAACATTTTTAAGAGGTTCTAATATGCGTATTTACACGAGTTTCGTAAAAAACCACGGAAAACTTGTAATTGTCTCAAAATTCGAAACTCACGTTAGAATCTATTTAACAAAGTTAACGATCGAAATTAGACATTTAATTAATTTATTGAAAAATCTATTTCGTAATCTGTAGAGTATGTTAATAAATATTATCTTTGACATCTAATATAATCCTTTTTTTGTTATATCATATCCATGCATACAGCAAAGTACATCAATTTAAAAAAGAATAATTATTATTCAATCGTCTGTTTTTATTGTATATTTGTTTCAGATTTACCCGTTAGATGGCGACACCAAACTTTAAATAAGTTTATCGTTAATGCACGGAGTAAGAAATTTCTTACTCCGTGTGTTAATGTTAAATATTCTTTTTAAAGTGACCTATTTTTACTTTCTTCTATATGTAATATAGAGAAAGTATTGGATTCGTAAAAATTTTCGACCTCGGGTTTTTGATGGATTTACACGTTTTGAGAGCTGTAGAATACGATTTGACTATTTTTAGAAAATGTCTGTCTGTCTGTCTGTCTGTCTGTCTGTCTGTGTGTGTGTGTGTGTGTGACAAAATTTTGTGGCAACTGTATCTCAGGAACTACTGCACAGAATTTCATACAAATTGGTATGTAGTTGCACCTTGACATAAATTAGTGCCTATCAACTTTTGGTAAAAATTGTCTTACAGGTTGCGTTGCCATCCCGCTTTTTCTAAATTTTTAACATGGTGATATAGGACAAAATTTTGTATAAATGTGCTTAAAGAGAATTATTTTTTAGTAATCATTATGAAATTTACAATAATTATTTATAATAGAGATAGTCAACTGGGAAAAATTTTTTGTACGTGTAGGAGCCACGCCACCCCCCCTGGGGGGGAAGTCACCCCTCGAGGGGAGTAAATTTTCAAGATGGGTATCTTTCGAAAGGTCTCGTCAATACCTTTAAAACGAATGGTTGAACTATAAATCTGTGATAATTTAAAACAAAGTTATCGATTTTTTTTTACTTTTAACAAAAAAAAACTTAGAAAAAAAAAATCGTATTTTTTTTTTTTTTTTTTTTTTTTTTTTAATATTGTTACTGGTTGAATATGTATTACTTTTAACAAAAAAAAAAAAAAAAAAAAAAAAAAAGAAAGAAAAAAATCGTAATTTTTTTTTTTTTTTTTTTTTTTTTTAAATATTGTTACTGATTGAATATGTATATAGGAAAATATAGAAGAAAGTCTTGTGGTGGCCACAACATACTAGTTAATGATTGTTTTTATATATTGCTTACTGCTCATTAGTGATCAGAATTGTCAACCAATGCCTTAATTATGTAGGATACGTCGGGTTTAGCACTTGATCTTCTAAATAACACGAATCATGTATGAGAATGTTACATAAATTTAACTCTCAAATGACAAAATTTCTAATAAATTAATAATAATAATAAAAAAAATAATAACAATAATAAATAAATAATAAATAAATAAATAAAATCAATATCGGTTATGTATTTATTATTATTATTATTATTTTATGTATTTATTTTATGAATATATTTTTTTTACTATTGAAAATCATTTAGTACATACTAATCAATTAATTTAAATTTTCATCCTCAAAAATAGAATATATTATATTTGTATGTTGGTTGACAAATGACGAAGCTAATGCTATCGCATGGGAAAACTGAGTGGTAGTGTGATGTAGGAATTAGGTCGATTGACTGTACTAGAGCAAATCAGGTCTTTCTGCAAGGGCCTTGATAGTCGAGGTCTTCCCAAATCCATAGCATTAAACTGCAAAATATCCCTTTTTATTTCATTTACTTTATCAATTGAAGCATTTTATTTAGACTAGATTTTTCTTCAAAAAATGTCAGTAGTTTAGTGATAATTTACTTGTTAACTTCTTATATATTCGAAGAACAAAATATTGGATTAAAAAAAAAAAAAAAAAAAAAAAAAACAGAGCTTTTTTAACGCTTTTACAAGTTTTAAGATATTTTTAGTATGATTTGGCAATTTTTATGCTCGTCTGTCTGTGTGTATACGACAAAAATTTTGTGGCAGCTCTAGACTAAAAACGTATGTTCTGAATGTTATACAAATTTACATTTAGTTGCACTTTAACATAAATTGGTCCTCATCTTTTGGGGCATAATCCCTCAATACTGGGAGCTGCTATGCTGTGATTTCTCCCATTTACAGGAGGACTATATTTCAGCTTCTTTTGTGTATAATTGTTAAAAACTTAACATGTGAAAGAGCCATTATGAAAATCTATGCTAGTTCATATTCCGTGTATGTCAATCGGCAGGTAACGCTTCTATGTTGCAATTTTCCACGTGTACTGGAAGGCTACATGTCAGCTTCTAGAGCGTATAAATGCATTATATTTGATATATGAGATAGCCATTATGATAAACTATGCTGATTAGATTTGAGTGTGTATCGGCTGACTGGTGGCGCTGCTTTATTTGCGATTTTTCACATGACTACGTATCAAATTCTATTGGTTAATATTGCAGCAAATTGTTTTTATAAAAACTTTATAGAAACGCTCAAGTTTTTGTGCATGTTAGCCGGTAAGTGGCAATGTGGATATGGAAGAGAGTTTTTTGATGATCACAACATACGAATTTCTTATTTTTCTTTAAAAAAAGAAAGCGCTGAATTTCGTTAAATATGAACCAAATAATACTCCATAACTTCTGAAATTTAACTATATCGTAATAAAATATTTCAACTTTTATTATTGAAAAATTGCCATTTATAATAAAATGGAAGCTATTAGCATAATGTCAAATTTTCTGCAAGCTAAATGAGATTCAAGCGTTTCATGACCTAACCACATGCTTAATCAGGTGTGTACCAACCACACAACCTCCATTACCCAGTGCTACGTCGCTGCCTGCTTTATATGCGCTCTTTGGATGTAGTCAGAAGACATAAAATTGATTTAACAAATTAGGCATCTAACAAATTACATGTGAGAGAAAAA
This sequence comes from Salticus scenicus, assembly GCA_963930645.1. Classification (NCBI taxonomy): domain Eukaryota; kingdom Metazoa; phylum Arthropoda; class Arachnida; order Araneae; family Salticidae; genus Salticus; species Salticus scenicus. The sequence goes on along the minus strand of OZ005648.1, from coordinate 94,617,750 downwards.
TGATGCATTTGTAAAGACATATAAAACGGAGCTTACATAGCGAATTAACAAAAAAAAAAAAAAAAAAAAACAAGACCTTCCGGCTTTTTCGGAAGGGTAGGTTGATTTCTTTTTCCTTATCAAGTAGCCGTCATTTTGTTTCAAAATGGCGGCTACAAATTATTAATGCACTTGGTAGAAATATTGATCTAGGCTATGCACATATGGAGTTTTAAGCAAATCGGTTCATAAATACACTTTTATGTGAATTTTAAATTTTCAAGTGGCCGGCGCTAGGAAAAAAAATGGAGGGTTAAGTTGACAAATATATGAAATGCATTTGTGAGATAAGTCTACTGTACACACATAGTTCGAATTAATTCAAAATCTCAAAAGTCATTGTGTTGAAAAATTAAGTGGCTGCCACTTCGATAAAAATGGCAGAGAAAGTTGCTCATCTAAGATATCGTTGCAAATTTTAAAATAATTTTTTTTTGTAGAAATTCTTTCAAAGAGGCTTAGTAAGTCGATAAAATGTTAGTTTCCTGCATTTCTAGTTTGTTTTAGCATTAAAATAGTCTAATTTTACCTTAAAAACGCATTAAAAAGATCCAGTAACGCATGTAATGGATTTGGCGCCAAATTTGGCGACATTTCCCCTACGGCGACTTTTTTGGCGACTTTTGGCGAGAAAATACTTATTATCGATATACCAAAGATGGACGCAATAACGTGATTGGTTCATGAGTTACGTGAATTTTCTAAATTTTTGTTGTTTGAATGATAAATCCATTTTTCAACTTTGATTTGAATTGATTAAGTATTTCTAAAGTTCCAGCAAAGACATCGAAGATATTTGAAGCATAGGTTACTGTCCAACTGTGGTTTAAATCAGTGCCATGTTTCAAAAGTTATTATTATGGCAAATTTTCAAGTGGCAGTCTAAGTGGCTGCGACTTGTAAAACAAAATAGCAAGACATCTTGCCCATCGAAATCATCCAGCATATTTGTACGATAAGTTCATTGTCCAGTTCTAGTTTAAATTAAATCAGAATTTCAAAAATTATATTCATAAGAAATTTTCAAGTGGCGCCACTTGTAAAAAAAAGTGGAGTGAGATGCCTAGCAAACTTATCTGAGATATTTGAATGATAAATCCACTACCCAAATTTGAAGCGAATTGATTCTGTCTTACTAAAGTTACCATAATGACAAATTTTCAAGTGGCCGCCACTTGAAAATAAAATTGCGGATCAAGTCATCAAGTGAACATATCCTAGATATTTGAACCAAAAGTTCACTAACCAGCTTTTATTTGAATCAGTTTAGTATTTTAAAAGTTATCGTGATGACATATTTTCAAGTGGCTGGAACATAGACACAAGATGTCGGGACAAGTTGCCTAGTGAAAACATTCAAGATAATTATATGATAATATCACTGTCAAAATTTGGTTCGATTTGAAGTATTATTTCAAAAGTTATCGAGATTTTAAATTTTCAAGTGGGAGCCTGATTTCAAGTGACCGCGCTTAACTTAAGATATCTGCCACTTTATTAAAAATGGCGGATATAGTTTATTAATAAACTTCATTGAGATCCTTATGTGGTCTGTATTTACATCAAAATTCAAACAATTTCGGAATACGCTTTTTACAATTTAAATTTGAAATTTTCAAGTTGTCTCCACTTGAAAACAAAATGGCGGAGCAACTTGGTTAACAAACTCATGTAAGATATTTATAAGATAAGTTAAGACACTGTTCAAATTTGGTTCCATTTGGAGTATTATTTCGGAAGTTATCATGGTTTTAAATTTTCAAGTGGTGGCCTGATTTCAAGCGGTCCCGCTTAACTTAAGATATCCACTACTTTATTAAAAATGGCGGATAAAGTTCATTAATAAAGTTATTTGAAACACTTGTGTAATCTATGTATACATCAAAATTAAAAAAAATTCGGAATACGCTTTTTACAATTTGAATTTGAAATTTTCAAGTGGTCTCCACTTGAAAACAAAATGGCGGAGCAACTTGGTTAACAAACTCATCCAAGATATTTATAAGATAAGTTAAGACACTATTCAAATTTGGTTCGATTTGGAGTATTCTTTCGGAAGTTATAGGGATTTAAAATTTTCAAGTGGTAGCCTGATTTCAAGTGGTGCCGCTTAATTTAAGATATCTGCCACTTTATTAAAAATGGCGGACATAGTTTATTAATAAACTTCATTGAGATCCTTATGTAGTCTGTATTTACATCAAAATTCAAACAATTTCGGAATACGCTTTTTACAATTTAAATTTGAAATTTTCAAGTGGTCTGCACTTGAAAACAAAATGGCGGAGCAACTTGGTTAACAAACTCATCTAAGATATTTATAACATAAGTTAAGACACTGTTCAAATTTGGTTCCATTTGGAGTATTATTTCGGAAGTTATCATGGTTTTAAATTTTCAAGTGGTGGCCTAATTTCAAGTGGTCCCGCTTAACTTAAGATATCCGCCACTTTATTAAAAATGGCGGATAAAGTTCATTAATAAAGTTATTTGAGAAACTTGTGTAATCTATGTATACATCAAAATTAAAAAAAATTCGGAATACGCTTTTTACAATTTGAATTTGAAATTTTCAAGTGGTCTCCACTTGAAAACAAAATGGCGGAGCAACTTGGTTAACAAACTCATCTAAGATATTTATAAGATAAGTTAAGACACTGTTCAAATTTGATTCGATTTGGAGTATTACTTCGGAAGTTATAGGGATTTTAAATTGTCAAGTGGTAGCCTGATTTCAAGTGGTCCCGCTTAACTTAAAATATCTGCCACTTTATTGAAAATGGCGGATAAACTTCATTAATAAACATCATTGAGACCCTCATGTGACCTGTATTTACAACAAAATTCAAGCAAATCTTGCTTTAAATATGCTTTTTACAATGTCGGTTTGAAATTTTCAAGTGGCTGCCACTTGAAAACAAAAAGTCGGAGCAACTTGGTTAACAAACTCATCCAAGATATTTATAAGATAAGTTCACTGTCCAAATTTGGTTCGATTTCGAGTATTATTTCGAGAGTTATCGTGATGACAAAATTTTCATTATAGATAGATAGATAGACAGATATATAGATAAACGAAGTGATTGCAATAGGTCGATTTCTAAAGAAATCAACCTAAAAGAAAGAAAGAAAGAAAAGAAAAAGAAAATTGGTAGAGTCATTCTTTGAAATACGCATTTTTGAGATCAGGATGACTGTCAGTTTTCCTGTGATAACTATGTTATACATGAAAAAGTAATAAAAGGATATCTAAAAAAGGGTTTATGCAGAAGTTTTCAGGAATATTGTTAGAGCCGTTTTCCTGATACGACTTTCACCGAAATTTAACGAACTCAGTTATTAACCGAAAAACACCAATTACATAAAGGATACTTAAAAGAGAGTTGAAACAGCGAGTAAAAGAAAAAAAAAATCGTTTAGCCGTTTTTAAAGGAACGCATTTGCGAGACTACAAATTGACTTACTTATACAGAACGCCTTTCAATTTTCATGAACTAACCAACTATTACACGCGAGAAGACATTTAATAGGGTGTTTACGTTAGAGGTCTTCACGGGCCGGAATTTCGAGGCCCGGACCCGGCCCGGCCCGTACGAAAGTTTTGCTTACCCGGCCCAGCCCGGTATGAAATTGAAAAATTCGGCCCGGCCCGGACAAAAAACGATAAAATCAGACCCGACTCGGCCCGGCCCGATTCAAAAATAGGAAAAAAATGCATGCCTTTCTATGAAAAAGATTTTTAGTATGTGTTTTGCAGAGGTTTTATATAGTGAAGCAATAGAATCTTCTTTAACAAAACTGCTGAACTTTTACAAGATAATTATATATAAACAAAAGTTCATTATTACAGACGTACAGAAGGCACAAAGACAGACAGAAAGTCAAATCGAAAATATTAGCAATCAAACAATATAGGGCGGTATTTAAAATAGTTATTACTACTAAAAATGCATGTTCAACCATTTCCTTTTATATACCGTAATGTATATTAATCTTTTATGTAATCCCGTAAACAAAATTTTAATGGCAATCCAACCATATTCTATAGAAAAGAGGCTTTTGTACATGCTAAAAATGATGCTACTTTCATTCAGTGCACTGGAGAAAAGAAAAAGGAGTTTAGAGAAAAAGTTACAGCAGCAGGATTTTTATAGCCTTCATACCACCTATACTCTACAGACCATAAGGCACAAAGCCTTATACACAGTAACGTAACTAATTTCTTTCGTTTGAACATGTGCGCAAACTAGTAGTGACATGCATACTATTTTGAATAAGAAACCATTTAATGTTACTTGAAATAAAATATATTAATTTCGAGACATGCTAAAAATATTTGCGGAAAATCAGATCGCGAACAGACAGACGGATAAGCAATTAAATTGAAGTGACAAACATTTTTTAACAAAATAAAATTTTATGTGATATACCAGCATGTAAAATTATGTGAAATAAATGGCTGAAGAAATATTTTATCATTTTCCTTTTTTGTTGATTAACGATGAAACCAGAAAAAGATTCCGGCCGACATGGTCCGGCCCGAGTATACATAAAAAATTGAGCCCGAGCCCGGCCCGAGCTTGCAAAAAAATTTCAAACCCGGCCCGGCCCGAGAACAGATTGAAAAATTCGGCGGCTGGGCCGGGCTCAGGCTCGGACCGTAAGTCCGGCCCGTTAAGACCTCTAGTTTACATAGCTACTTTGTAGAAAATAAATTGAGCCGTTTTGAGATACCGACTTACACTCCTACTTCCGGTTCCATATGTCCCACTTCCGACTTTCCTATTTTCACCGAAAGTTAAAAGAATTCATCTGTACACCATATCTAATTCAATTCTGAAGTTTCGTCGATATGATAGTCAGAAGATTCCCACACGCATACTCACATTCATACATACACACACACACTGACCAATTGCCAAAAACATTTTTGGACCTTAAAACATGCAAATCAGTTGAAAACTCAATATCGAATTTTTGAACCGAATACAATACTCCTATTACCTACGGAAGTAGGGTATTAAAAGTAAAAATTAACCAGTGAAAAAAAAAAAAACAATAAATAGATATTTTTACACTTTTTAAAAAGTATTTTAGAAGTACTTTCTGAAGTTGTAAAAATTGCGCTAACATATTTTCTTTCAGGCACAGAAACCTTTTTAACAGATTTCCCCTTTTGGCGAACTAGACATTTTTTAATCAGAAATGTTTAATATTTCAAGTTTTACTGAAACACGCTTGGGAACAAAAAATCTTTTGCTGAATCATCTTAGTTCTCTAGTATCTACCGTTTGAAGTGTAATATGGGGCTGGTACTTTTTTTTTTTTTTTTTTTTTTTTTTTAGAAAGTTGGTCTCTTTTCGATTAAATTTTATTTTAAAGCTAAAAATTTTAATATATATTAAAAGAGAGAGAGAGAAAGATCTTTCTGTAAAGGAGGAAAAACTCATTTTTTAAACTAGTATCCTTAAAGCAACTGGTAGGGTAAAAAAAAAAAAAAAAAAAAAATGAAAAGTTCTGCTTCCCTCCCTCCCCTCCCATTTATCAACTCATCCGCAGGGAAATCTTTTGAAAGTAGACTTAACTAAATCTTTTTAATGTTAGTTTCGTTATATTTATCTTTAATAACTTTTATTGATGATAATCCAACATTAGGGATTAGGGCTCTAGGTTACTGACAGCATAAAATTACGATTTTTTAAAGTTTTTAAAATTTTGAAAGTATTAAATTTAAACAAATAAGAAAAGTCTTTAGCTTAAAACTTAATTACATCTTATTAATAACGTTAATTATATCTGAAAAGGAAATGTATTCAAAGAAATACTCATGTGAGCTACATTGATATTACGAGGTTACCATTAATAGATCTTTTTCAGGAATTCACTATAAAATTTGGATGCATTACGATTTGTTAAACCACATATAATAGCTAATCATCGGGCATTTGGCGATGGTCTGGGGATGGTCCAGAAACATGCTATCACAATTTTTAGGTTCTGAAGAGTTCGTAAAGTCGAATAAAGTCACTCCAGATTTTTTATTTTATATACTTAAGAACTACAATGTCAGCTGGAAAATACTCTGTTTAAAAAATTAAAATATGAAACCGCTTACTTCCCAAAGAATTATATATTGAAGAAGTAGGCTGAATGGTTTTTTTTTTTCTTTTTATGAAAGGGTATGCCAGTATAAAAAATCTGATGTAGACACCACATGACTTCCTTACACCACCATAGGAATATACTACATATTTTTATGAAAACATTGATAGTTTAGTGTGAAGTAACTGATTCGTAAATAAACAAGCAGGTTTCAGTCCCCGAACATTTTTTTTTTTTTTTTTTTTTAAGAAAAAAAAAAAAAAAAAACTGCTACTCGAATAAAAAAATTCACCATAATACGATTATATATGACATCGAGACAAATACGCTAGTTTTTCCAGGGATAATACTCAACTTGTTATAGAATATCTTATTGGCAAATGCACAGTTTAGAGTACAATGATAATCATTAGAATACAGATGGACCAGTTTTGTTCTCATTGGCAAAAATTAGTGCCGGGAAACAAAAGATTTTACCAAAATAATTAACTTAGTTAAAATTGAGAAAGCGCTTCTGGCTATCCTGAAACAACATTTGCCGCAAAATTTTATCGCGAATCTCGCCATATCGCAAATTAGCAGCCAGCGTAGATTTTTGGTCTTGCCATCGAATTCGGAGATTCGGCGTCGAACTTGGCGACTTGGTGAACGAATTTGGCAAAAATTTGTAGTTTAGGGTTGTCAAGGTTTGGAAGCTCTAACTTCAATAATAACAGAGTTCTGGAATATTCTGGAAAAATTCACAGGTTTATTGAAAAGAACTAAATTCTTCGAAAGTTCTATAAATGACTCACAAGCTTAAAACAAAAGAAGAGTGATTGTTGAGGATTTTAGACTTGAACTTGCCTATATGTTTAAGTGTTACTTTCTACACAGTAGTACAGTAAAAGTGGAAACAGATGAAATTTTTTTCATTTCCACGATGGTGGGCATTGACTTAACGTTATATTAGGCATTCAAATGTGGAGGAAAATGGTAATAAGGGATTTCCGAAATTTGGAAACTTTACCTCTATAAGAATCTAGTTCTGGAAACTTTGTAATGATGCATTGGTTTCTCGCGCAGAACTACACTGTTAAAAATTTCTGTAAAAATACAGAAAAAGTATTGAGAATCTCCGTAAATGTACATGAGTTCACTGATAAAAGCAGTGAATCAAGAAACTCGGTTCACTGTCAAAAAATTCTGTAAAAGTACAGAAAAAGTATTGAGACTCTCCGTAAATTTACTTGAGTTCTCTGTTAAAAGCATTGAACCAAGAAACTCAGTTCTTAATTTACAGATATTTCCCTTTTCAAAACAACGTTTTCCCTGTAGGGATTTTGATTGTTACATTAAATAAAAAAACTATATAAATACATAACCTTAAATTATTTTTATATTAAAGTAAATACCTATATATATATATATATATATATATTTAACTAGAAGTTTTGAAGGCAGAAATATACTAAATAGTTTGTTTCATTGCAGTGTACTATTACGTAAAAAGGGGGGGGGGAAGGGAAAATTAGATTGTTTCTGCGGAATGTTTATCTTCGTATCTACTCATTAAATGTTTGTTGTTGTTGACTGTATTGAAGAACTTAAAACAATTCGTATTTTCATTTTGAATTCATAATTAGGTAAGTTAAATTTTATATAATCTTTTATCCTATTTTAATAACCAACAAAAACAATGACTGTTTATGTTAGTTATATTAGAGGGTTTTTTTTAATATTTAAATCCTGAAACTTATAAACAGAGTTACTCAATTTAAAGATACCTAGAATCTAGTATGTAGTATCTAGTTACGTATTTCGGTTACATAATGCTTTATGTATTTACTGCGGAGGGCAAAATTATAGAAATTATACAAAAGCAGCAGAAATCAATTAAATTTCATATATAAATACACAAGTCTTTTGTCGAATTTGTATCTGTTCTTGAAGCTGGTAGACGGAAAGTGATGAATTCGATACGTAGTCGCGCATGCTGTCCTAGTCGTTCGGTGTTTTCCAAGGTTTTCTCTGAAATTCATGTAAATACTTCTTAAAAGTCAGCCAGCGTTGGGGTTTTCGGTAATAAATTGAGGCTTACTTAAAAATTTCTAAATTCTTTTCAATATTTTTTGAAAATGTTGTTATATATACTTATCAAAGTCCCACTCTACTCCTTGTACTTTGGGAATGTCTCGGAATTTCTGAAAACTTTAAGGCATTTGTTAAAAGAAGAAAAGAAAAAAAAAAGGGGGGGGGGACACACAGGGACAAACTTTAAAATTTCATATAGGAAGGGGGGGGGGAAGTCTTTTAAAAGCTCGGGCATAAGGTCTTTTCAAAAAAGGTCTAGGACCTACAGCAGTCAATCGGTGTTATTCCCAAATTCAATCCAATTCATACTTATTTTTAATATAAAATACTTCAAAAATATTCCTTTTTCACCACGTTCATAAAATGGTGCTTAAATATCATGATTTCATTATATAAGTGATTTTTTCCTGTATTAATGATTTAAAATACCATGTATATCTACTTTTATTTTCTTTAGATGATTTTTCATTAGATTCTATTTAGATGGAGTATATAAGATACACTTTGAAATTCGCTTATGTATACTTAATTTTTTTTTTTTTTTAGTGCCATGAAATTACAATCCTTTCTTTTCATTATTTGCTTATAATGTCATAGAATGCAGATTTTGTTTTAAAAATTTATAGTTGAAGTGTTTTCCTGCAATAGTAATTTTTCATCATTTTTCTTTTTTCTAGTTATAATGGAAATTGATCCTGATATAAGAAACGAAACAAGTTGTCTAAAAAATATGAAAATAGAAAATGCCGTAAAATTCCCTCATCAGAGACATTTACAGATACCAAATATTTATCCTGTTAAAGACTTTTTCACCATTTATCTTTTATTAATCTCATTTAGAAAAAAGAAAAAAGATACGTTCAGTGTTATGTTAATAAAATAAAGTTTAATTTATCTATTATAAATCTAATTCAGTATGTTTTATTTTTTAATTACTTTTAATTGTATGTTTTCTTTGCAGCAACGATGTTTTCCTTCTTAGTGAGCTTTTTGCAATGATTCTAGTAAATTTCCGGGATGCTGCTGCTTTCATGTGTAAAAGCGTAGAATTTGTTTTTTCTTTATATACTATTTTGTAGAAGAAAAATGCTTTAAAATTTGTTTTTGTAAAGAAAAAAAAAAAAAAAAAATTCGAAAATTTTTGAATTAAAAATAATCTAATGGTTTCTTTAACAATTGTTATATATTTTAAAGATTTGAATTTATGGAACTAGTGACGAAAACCAAAAGAGTACCCGATTTTCATCTGCATTGAACCTTAAATTAATATTTAAAAATATTAAAAGCTCTATATTTCTTTATATACTATTTAATACGTACGAACATTTTCTCTCCACTTGCCGTCTATTTAAAAATATTTATATCCCAGAAACTGCAATAATTAAGGAAATTATTCTACACATTACAATGAATTAATTATAAAAAATAAAATTATTTAGGTATCAAACCTTTAATATGTTCCTATACTTCTACGATTACATATTAGAAATCTCATCTGATTTGAGAATTTTTATTTTCAAATAAAATAACTTTAAAAACCAATTTTATTAAAAACAAAATATTGAAAAATGTTCAAAATTTGTTACAGTTTGAAATAAAATTTGCATCAAATTTGTTAGTCTTTGTTTAAGTGACAAGTTATGCATTACATTAATATGTTGCACAAATTTACTTTTTTAATAAACTACCAAAATTTTATGCATAGTTTTTAAGAGAGACCTTTATATGGAAATGAATTAGTAATTTTTTTTCTTTAGCTAATATAAAAGTAAATGTGAGTATTTAAAAATTCAAATTCATTTAATAATCTACCTTTCCATAAATGACCGTACGCTTTCGATTTCAGATGCGTTTTAAAATAACTCAAAAAGTAATTAACAAATCATCTTGAAACTTCAGGAGTGTAAAAAACATGTTATACCTCATGTAGTTCAGTTATTTGTTTGTGTCAAAAGTGAAAATGGGACCAGTAAAAAATTAAAGAAAAATGAGAATATTTGGCATCACCCAGTATAAAGTAATGCTCGAAATACACTCTGGCTGTAGCATATGATTATGGGGCTCATTCTCATTTTCTGTATACATTTTTAAGTCATTACCGTATGTAATCAGGGAGATATAAAGATTTCTTTAAAAAATTGCCGAACAAGTTTTTTTTTTTTTTTGCTATAACATGCAAGGTATTAAATCCAGTACAAAGCTATGTTCGGGAAACCCAATATGCAACATTAGACACAACATACTGCAATCAGAATTAAAAAAAAAATATTAAATATCTAATGAAATGTGAGCCTTTTTACTAAATATTTTTTAAATGCGTATGACTAAGTTTTAGCTAAATTTCATTTGTATAATTTAGTAGCCAAATGCATTAAACTACATATATAAAAACCTCAAACAAGTATTGTGTAAACTCAAAAAGTTCTACGCCAAAGAATGAACTGGTCTTCAGTTTCTCTCGAAGAAACGCTAAAACGCTAAAGTATAAGGAGTTTTACTCACATTTTTATTTTAATTCTATGAACGGTAATGTAATTTTCTGTGATTGTAAATAAATATTGGGAAAACCCTCTTAACAATTTCTTTGTTGGGGAACAGCTGAAATTCAATTTATTCTATGACGTAAACTTTTTGAGTTTACACGATTTTTGTTTGGGGTTTTTACATAAGTAGCTCAATAAATTTGACTGTTAAATTTTGAAAATGAAATTTCACTGAACATTTACGCACGCGCAGTTAGAAATTATTTAGTAAAAATACTCATATTTCTTAGATACAGTAGACTCCCGATTATCGGCGGTCGGATTATCCGCTTTGCGGATTATCCGCGGTATCAAGGGCCTGAATTTGAAAGGGAATTTAAAAATACAGAACAAACTTATTACAAAAAAGATCGAAGAGAGTAATGACCTTCAAGGCTTGCGGAGATATTACACGATTCTTGACAGCATTAATGACATACACACTGCTTGGGAGGCAGTTAAGCAGTCTACATTGGTAAGGTCTTAGAGAAACATTTTGCCAAATGTGGAAAATACTTTGGTTGAGTTTATAGAGGCTGATTATTTCTGCTCATGATTTGGCAAATTTAGCTAAATCTGTTACTGGAGGAGAAAAAGTCAATGAAGGAAACATTGAAGAGTAGAGGTTAATTGTGAAGCCAATGATCCAGGTATTGAACACCTTACAGATGAACAAATTGTGGGCCAAGCATTAGACCCAGTTTCTGAAGATAGTGAAGAAGAAGAGGAAGAAGGAGATAAAACTCAGCAGAGGATGAGCCACGACGCAGCCCTAGCACATGCAAATGCACTTATAAAATATTTCGAGGAACAGGACGATGTATCACTTTGTGACAAAATGCTCATAAAGAAACTGCAATCGCAAATTAAGAAAAAGTGTTTTAGTACAAAAAACAAAAATAATTCAGGGATTTCTTTGTTAAAAAATAGAGCAAAATGTAAGCAGAAAATTTTATTAGTATGTTAAATTATATATGTAGGCCATGCTTAACTGTTAATTAAATAGTATTGCTCAAAAGGCTTTATGTGTTGATTTATATCCCCTTTTTGACCATTTTGCGGATTATCCGTTGATTCGATTATTCGCGGTTGTCTATTCCCCGTTCACCGCGGATAATCGGGAGTTTACTGTATTTAATATTTTTACTTTCTGAACACTATAGTGAGGAAAGTATTGTAATCATGTCAAAAATCCGAATTCGAGATTTTGAAGTTTCTATACGTTTCGAGGTCCAACGAGTCCGTTTTCACTATTTTTACGATGATGTATGTATGTGTGTGTGTATGTATGTGTGTATGTCTGTGAGTGAACACGCTAGCGTCTAAACGCTTTGTTCGAATAAGCTGAAAGTTGGTACGTATATTATAAGTCACCATAGTACGAACCCTATAGATTTTGGTGAATCTAGCACTTATAGTTTTTTTACAGGGACACAAAGAAAAATTCTTTATCATTATGGCCAAGGGACCAAAATCTTAAAAGTGCGATAACATCTAAACGCCTTATTCAATTGAGCAAAAACTTTATACACATATTATAGGTCACAGATACTCAATCTGTATAGATTTTGGAGAATCTAGCACTTATAGTTTTTTTTACAGGGACACAAAGAAAAATTCTTTGCCAAATTTTTAAAAGTGTGATAGCGTCTAAACGCCTTATTAATCTCAGCAAAGAATTTGTACACATGTTATAGGTCACATTTGAACCAACTGTATAGATTTTGGTGAATCTAGCACTTACAGTTTTTTTACAGGGACACAAAGAAAAATTCTTTATCTTTATGGCCTATGAGACCAGCGATAGCATCTAAACGCCTTATTCAATTGAGCTGAAAATTTGTATGAATATTATAAATCACTGTTGCACTAACTATAAGCATTTTGGTGAATCTAGCATTTATAGATTTTTACAGGGACACAACGAAAAATTCTTTATCATTATGATCTAAGCGCTCAAAGTTCAGTAGCGTTAAATAAAACCTCGTGTGATATATAGAGAAAAATACTCAAACACTCTGTTATGGTTTTCTCTTTTTTGTTTGTTTAGCAACTCCTCTTTCTTTATTTTATCTACAAAACTGTTAGTTACTCAATGTTCGGAAAGTCGAGTGGAGTCACTCCAGATTTTTTTTTTTATTCTGATTGCAGTATGCAGTGTTTATTATTGTATGTCGAGTTTCCTGAAAATAATTTTGCACGGTTTTTTCACACTTTGCGTGTTATAGCTAAAAAAATGGAAAATGTTTTGCAATTTTTTAAAGAAACCTTTATCTCCCTGATTATATGCGGTAGATACATATACACTTAAAGAAATAATGAGAAAGAGGCCTATAATCACATGCTACTGCCAGATCGTATTTCAAGCATTAATTATTACTGGGCGAAGCCAAATACTTTCCTTTTACTTTAATTTTTTATTTTTTTTTACCGGTCCTCCTTTCACACCCCTGAAGTTTCAAAATGATTTGTTTAACTTTTTTTGAAATACTTTAAAAAATGTCTGAAATCGAAAGTGTACGGTCATTATGGAAAGGCACTGTACCTAACATTATAATTAACCTAAATTTATATTACTTCTTCCTCCCCCCCCCTTTTTTTCCCCCAATTTAGAAAGTTTACACCTTTTTAAGAGCATAATGCATTTTAAACGTTTAGTGTTTTAATTACATTCTTAATTGTTTTAAGTTAATATCTAATCAAAATGTAATATATATATATATATATATATATATATATATATATATATATATATATATATATATATACATATATATATATATATATATATATATATATATATTAAAATATTTTTTTCTTAAGTGTATTTACAAAGTGGATGTATGTTTTGAATTGAATGAAAGAAACGGGTTGTTAACACAGATCTACAAATATAATGTTGGCAAAATTTATTCATTTTAGTTGATACCTATATTTTTAATGTGCTGAAGCCGAAAATGAAGCCAATTTTCCTCTGTTACACTTAGCTTTTTCCAATACAGGGTGTTTACCGACACAATTCCTTCTCTTTCGGTAGTTTCTAGTATGATTCCATGATTAATTGTAATTAATCATGGAATCATACTATAAAAGTAACCGTATTGGTGGAAGAGTCGTGAAAAAATAGCGCACCCTGTATTGATAAAAATATGTGTGTGATAGAGTAAAATCTAGTTTCGGTTTCAGCCGAGCAAAAAACATCAATTTGTCATAATTATCAAATCAAAATTTTAGATTTAGACCTGTGAGATCTTTCACTATTAACCCTTTGTTGCATATTAATCACCTGGGAAACTTTAAAGGAAATTATTGTGTTTTTCCTATTTAAAATTGCCCCAGAAATCAGGAAAAAAAATTGTTTCATCAAAATTTTGTTTATTTTAAAAGTTACAGTTTGTCCACTGTAGTGGACAGTATATGCATTATAGAAACTGGATATATAAAGTAGAAATGGTGATGAAAATAATAGAAGCAGTCACTTTTTTCATCGATACACAAATGAACTTTGTATTTTACGCATGAATATGTAGATTTTCTTGAGCATAACTCCATCTTACATCTTTGAGCACTATTTGATATTTGTCTAACAAAATGATCCACTCTATCGTGGAGGACAGAGCTTGCTTTGACTGACATTTTTTTTTTTTTTTTTTTTTTTTTTTTTGTAGGTTTTTACACTAACATTGGGCCTTTGTTTACGTAAGTCTTTCTGTATCTTGTTCATCAATTACTCTTGATACTGCTTGTATTAGCCCTTTGGCAATGGACATCTTTGAAACTCCTAGTTGCATAGAACATTGAGGTATGACAGCTTTGCAAAGAAGCCAAGAATTTATCACGGTAACATCTATAAAATGAAATAATACCCTTTTGTACCACTACAATGGACAAACGAAAACAGTCCTACATTAGCCTATGTTCATAACGTCCATTGTAGTTGACAAAAAGAAAAATACATCAAATTTCATGAAACATAGCATCTGAAAATAAGTGTTCTATTCAAACATATTTTACAATGCCTAAAATTACTATTTCAAAATTCAAAATGTCAAAATAAAAAAGGTTTAGAACTTATATACAATGTTTACAATGAGAAATCATACTAACTTGGAAGTAGGGGTTGACGCTTTTTTCAAATTAGTAATGCAATCTGTAATTTTATATTATGCTGCTACCTATGAGTAACAGTTGAAAGCTTAAATAATACAGAAAGAATAAACATTGAAACCAAATCTGTAAAACCATTTGTGTGAAAGGAAAAAAATGTAAACTTTTGTCCACTACAGTGGACACCATGCAACAAAGGGTTAAGTCATATTAAATGAGAGAATTAAGTTTTTATTTTGGTATGGACTAAATATAACCGAACAATATTAACCAAACATATGACATATTTTGCAATTATTTCTGATCATTTTATTAGAAGTACCATAATATAAATCAGCTTCTTTCTAAAAATTTTTATTAAAAGTTTAATGTATGCAAAATGTACCACAACATTAATAAAAATTGTAGTTAAAACCTGTTAAAGCGCATCATTACAAATCCTACCAAAGGTAATACAAGCTTAACCAACTTTATACCTCTGTATTTCAATGTAGTTTTGATAAAAAAAAATATATATATATATATATGTACTAAAGTCCGGTCTTCTTGTCCCATCAATTTCCAAGAAGTTCTTATCTCAAAGTTTGAAGGTGGGAGGTGCGAAGTTCGATCTCAGGTTGAGATTTTCAGCCTACCCATTCGTAATTTCCAAGGTTTTCTTAAAAAACTTTTGTAAATAAGGGCACCCTGTAGGCTGACCTTAGAATGACCTACACATAAGGCATTCTATACAGGCCTAGAACTCTGGAGTAACCAATGTGATTTTACCACCACAATAATATTAGTATATTTAGAAGCCTATTCAAAACACTCTAAACTGACGCGCATTTAAAACAAATCCCAAGGCTATGAATTTACAAGTGCAAAAACATCCAACTTTATGTTCCTTTTCCTTAAGATGTATAAGAATATGTACTTATGTAACGTATTTACTAGATTCTTACCTATATTCATGAAGATAAACTTACTGTTGGATATTTTTGTACTTGTAAATTGATAATAATGGAATTTATTTTAAGTATATCCCAATTTAGAGTGTCTTCGATACGCTTGTAAACATACTAATATTTAATCGGTGTTAGTTAAAGCCGATTGGCTGTGCTATATTTTTCGACCTGTTGGGATTGCCTTAAGTGTAGGTCTTTCTAAAATGTCTTATCCCATATTTATACAAGTTTTGGAGAAATCCGCGAAAAATTCCGAATGGGTAGGTCGAAAATCGCAACCTGGGATCGAACCATGCACCTTCCGCCTTCAAACGTTGAGAACAGAGCTTCTCAGCCAATGGTGGATCCTTCAAATATTAGGTATTTTTACATGGATAAATTTACTGAGATTTTCATAATATTATATACGAAATTTACGGAAACTTGGATGTTCTTACGTATGTAATTTTACAGAGACTTAGATGTTCTTCCATATATAATTTTACAGAGATTTGAATGATTTTACATATGTAACCTTACAGAGACGTGGTTATTTTTACAATGGTAAATTTACAGAGACATATGCTTTTACATGCTCGAATTTACGGAGACTTGCATATTTTTACATATGTAGATTTACAGAGACTATGATGTTTCACAGATTTAAATTTACAGAGATTTGAATATTTTGATCTATGTAAATTTACAGAGACTATGATTGATTTACAGAATAGTTTCTCTGCATTTTGACATAATCTCTCTTTTTAATTCTCTGTAAATTTACGTAAGACTTAATATAATTAATTACCAATAGATTCTCTGTAAATTTACAGAAATTTTTTTAACAGTGTACCTTGAAAACTCCTTAAACCATTGGCAATACTTTCGATGAATTCAAATTCCATTCAGACTTCGAAATATTCCGTTGTTCCTCATTTAGCGAAATTTATGCTCTACAGTGTATTTAACAATGTTTATTTGATTTCTGTAGTAAAAAGCATCCATTCCATTGGATTGTTCCAAGAATATTAATTTCTGTAGCACAAAAAAGAGATTTATTCAATTGTTTACTCTAATAATTAAATAAAGTGCATTCGTCGACTAGAACCTGCTTATTTCTTGAAAAATTACTTTCTAAATTGTCGACAACTTTTTTATCGATATCATTACAGTCTCTATCTACAGGCTAAATATTCATTAAATGTAATACATTCGTCGACCAGAACCTACTTTTGTCTTAAAGAATCGATTTCTATACTCTAAAATGTCGACAACTTTCACAACAATAAAATTACGGGCTATATCTATAGGCAGAATATTCATTAAATAAAATGCATTTGTCGACAAGAACCCGCTTATGTCCTTTAAGCATAACTTTCTGCACACAAAAATGTCTACAACTTTCATAACAATATCATTAACGTTTTCATAAATTCCTCTTAATTTTTGAAATAGTTTTCATTTTAATTTCTAATAATTGTTATTACAAAGACTTAGTACACCCGAGTGGACAATATTCCTGTGACACGTCACCGTAGGTAAAATCGCCGAACACGTGGCCGATATTTTGTAAGCAAATTAGATTCAAGATGCCATTTTATTGTTACGCATAACATTTTTCTAAATATTTCTGCAGTGAAACTTGATAAGAATGTTCAAACAAGAACAAAAGAGAAATGTAAACAACTGAATCGAATGATAAAGTTAAGACTATTCCATATCGTAAAATTGCAGAACATTTTATGTATACACACACACACACATATATATATAATGAATAAAAGATTAATAAGAACATTTTATAAACACACACACATATATATAGAGCATTTCCTCGTGACGGCTGGTGGTTGGCAAAAAAGCGCGCTCGACTTTCCCGCGCCCCGCCCACCATTGATACTATATTGGTGATCCGCCATCGCTATGTTTTTCCCAAGCCTTTTTGCCAACCACTCATAAAAGTTGAGATGTTTGTTTACAAACAAGGAACTGCCCTATAGACACATCAAAGCTTAAATAATTAGAATTTCAATCACTTTAATAAAGGAATTTATTAAATGGAACATCCATTTAAATTTGTTAACATCGCCACAGTTCACATGGCAACTTTTAATATTATATATGTTGATTAATATTAAAGTATATTATAAAAACTGGATTAAAAACAAAACGAAGGTATCACTATATCACTCTTACTTCAATTTCATATAATCTGTAGTAACTCTTATAAATAATATTGCAAGATAAAAATTTGCAAGCCACAATGCTTTGTTATGGTAGAGTTGAGGATTGTTTCCCTACCCAGCTGATATTCTTGTAGCCTCGAACCCAAAGTGGGTTGGGTTGGGTTGGAGGATTAAGGCCGATTGACTCCTTATGTGTCCTAGGCCTATAGGGGGAATGCCCTCCGTGGGGGTCTTTTTAAGGGGTCCTAGCCCGTATTTACGCGAGTTTCGGAGGAAACCACGGAAAACTCCGAACGGCTAGGTCGATGAGCGCGACCTGGGATCGAACCCGGCACCTCCCATCTACCAGCTTTGAGCGCAGAACCGCTCGGCCGCTGGTGGGCCCGAACCCAAAGTGGGAATATGGTCCATTAGAATAAGAAAAGTCTAAATAAGCCATTCATTTCTATTAGTTTTTTAAATTGCTTACAAACCTTTGTTCTTGTATTCAAATTCTAATTTCTGAATAAAAGAGATTTGTATTAGGAATACTATAACAATAGTTCCCTAGACACATTAAAATTCTTTTCAATACATCAGAATTATTTAAAACAAACCAGAAAAAACACTGCAAATAATTAGAAAAAAAAAATATTCGGAAAGGTGGAATATAATTAAACTGTTAAGCACAATAATTAAAATAATGCATAGCACAAAAACATAGTTGTGATATTTTTTTCTGAAAACTTTTTATGTAATTACATGTACGTTATTTGACAGTTAAGAAGGAAAGTGGGGGGGGGGGGGGTACTGTAATTAAAGTTTTTCATATTTGAAGTAATCCTAATTGCAATATATTCGAGTAATTTCTCTTAACATTAGAAATCATTTCATTCCTTAATAGCAGAATTTAACTTCCATTTTGGATCTAGTTAGAATTAAAAAATTTCTTGTGCATTATTTCGTGTAGAATCTCAATTAGCCTCCAGAAATGTTGTATCATGCAATGCTTTTAAGATATTTAATTAAAATATAATTAATTGCATTACGATAGTACAAAAATTAATAAATTATATTACAATAATTTTAATACCAAAAAATTACAAAAATTCATAGATTGTTTTATTTAACATCAGAATAATTAGAAATTGTTATTTGTATTTTAGAGTAGAATCAATGCAAATGCATTCTAACTCAAACATGTATTTTTTTTATTTTCGACCTCGGTTTTTTGAGAAGTCTAGAACACGATTTGACAATTTTTAGAAAATATCTGTCTGTGTGTGTGTGATAAAATTTTGTGGCAACTGTATCTCAGGAACTGCTACAGAGAATTTCACAAAATTTGGTATGTAGTTACACCTTGACATACGTTAGTGCCTATCAACTTTTGGTGAAAATCGTTCAACAAGTAGCGTTGCCATCTTGCTTTATTCTAAATTTTTAACGTGGCGGTATAGGACAAAATTTCGTATAAATGTACATAATTTTTCTTTTTCTTTTTTTTTTTTTTAATAATCATTATGAAAGTAAAAATAATTATTTATAATAATGATAGTCAGCTGAGATTTTTTTTTTGTTTTTTGTGGGGGGGGGGGGGGGATTTTCCATTATGGGTACTTCTCAAAAGAGATCGTCAATATCTTTAGCATGAATGATTGAACCATAGATCTGCGATTTTTTTTCCTTAAGATATCATAGAGAGAATAAAATTATTTTTCTTTGGATATTTAGTGCTGTATTACTTCTCTGGGATTGAAATCGTCAGCATTCATAATGGAAGATAATTTTAATAAATAACAATTTAAACAAATTAACTTTACTGAGTGTATTTATACAGAAAAATATAAATGAATGTCATGTGTAGTAGCCACAATATACTAATTTATTAAATAATTTAAAATTTTCTTACTACTACTGCTATTAATGAATTCTATTAACTTTCGTTATTATTTTTGATTTCACTGTATACTGCTTTAACTGAAAATTGAAAATAAAATCTTCTTTTGATTAAATGTTTTTAAGATTTATTTCTAAATCTTCTTGCGCCCCATTGCTTAAAGAACACGCATTGTGAAACTTTTTCTATAAATATTAAACGAACTTTCGTAAATAAGAGTTTGGAGATTTGTTACGTTTCTTTTTAAATTTTTTAGTTATTTTGCTTTTTAACTTTCTTCTATATTCAATGGAAGAAAGTATTGGTTTTGTAAAAATTCTCGACCTCGGTTTTTCTATGGATTTACTCGTTTTGAGAAGTCTATAACATTATAAAAATGTCTGACTGTGTGTGTGAGAGACAAAATTTGTGGCAACTCTATCTCAGGAACTATTGCACAGAAATTTTCATGCCAATTGACATGTGGTTGCACCTGGACATACAGATATTAGACAAAATAATGTGAATGTCTCCTTTTTACGTTTGGTCGAATATCTTGAAAAACAAACGTGTTGTTCTTGAATTTTGGGAATAAGGAAAACATGTCTTTCCTCATACTTTTCAGCAAAGATTTTGTCAGGAAGAACCTTAGGTGACGAACAACAAATCTAATAAAATAAAAAGTATTTGCAATAAACCTGTATATAGATTGATCTGTAAATTTTAGATATGGTTATAAATATTATAAATAAATTTTCTGATAGAAATTTTCCTTTGTGAGTAACTCCTTATCGGGAAGACCTTTTTAGGAAACAGCTGAAAACAGCTCATTTAATCACCGATATCTCTATGAATTTTTGTGATATTCAACTGGATTTTTTACATACTTTGTATAAGGAAGTAAAAAAAGAAAAAAAAAATATTTTTTTTTTTTTGCCAGGGCATACTGAGAATAAAACTGATTGTCTTTGGATATTAAATTTTATACTACTTCCATGGGCGTCGGCAGAATGGGGCAAAGGGGGGCACTTCCCCCCCCCTCTGGAAAATTCTACTAGCGTTTTTTCTTTAAATATAAAACTATGCTATCGGAATTTTATTTAAAAAAAAATATTTTTTCAGGTTGTGCCCCCTCCCCTGAAATTTTTTCTGGCGACGCCACTGACTACTTCTGTAGAATGAAAATCGCATAAATCGTCTGCATTCAGAATGTTGCAAATTTATATGTGTATCTGCCATGACGTCTAATTGTACACCTGTAAGTTTCGTCTAAATACGAGCTCTCATTTTAGAGATATCAGCGATTTTACACGATTTTTCGTGACATCTGTATGTGTGTGTGTGTATATGTATCAAGCATAACTCAAACACGGTTGGACGTAGAACATTGCAAATTGGTATATAGGTTTGTTGTAACATCTTGTTGTGCACCTGTTTTTTTGGTCTTTCTGTGACTATCCGTTTTGGAGATATTTAGGAAAATTATATTCATAATGACGAAAAATACAATGGTTTTGGCTATTTTATATGACCTACCATCATAGGGATTTCAGTTTTCAAAATAAACTAATGATAGAGCCCGTTATGAAAGTTTTCGACATTTTTGCATGTAGAAAGTAATTTGTAAAGACATAAGCAGGTTCTAGTCGACGAATGCATTTTATTTAATGACTGTTCATTCCGTAAATAGGGCCCGTAATGCCATTTTTATGAAATTGCCGATATTTTTGTGTGTAGAAAGTAATTCTTGTTAAAGCCATAAACAGGTTCTAGTCGATGAATGCACTTTAATGAATATTCAACACGTAGATAGAGCACGTTATGATATTGTTATGAAAGTTCCCGACATTTCTGAGTGCAGAAAGTAATTCTTAATATATAAGCTGGTTCTAAGTCGACGAATTCACTTTATTTTGTTTTAGTCTTGTTTATCACTTAAAGAATTTTCGAAGAATTCAGTTCAGCGCTATAAACCAAAGAATATTTCCAGAAAATTCCAGAATTCTGTTATATTAAAGTTAGAGCTTCCAAACTTTGGCAAGCCTAAAGTACGAAATTTCGCCAAATTCGGTCGTGAAGTCGCCAAATTCAACGCAAAATCACCAAAATCGATTCCAAGACCAAAATTAGCGATCAGATTTGGCGGCCAATATTATTTCAGGACAGCCAGAATTAGTAAATAATGTCTCAGTTTTAACTGAATTAATTGTTTCGGTAAAATGAATCATTTTTCGCCTCTAATTTTCGGCAAAGAGAACAAAAGTAGGCCATCTATACTCGAAGGATTTTCATTAAACTAAGCTATGTATATGCCAATCAGATATTCTGTAATAAGCAAAATCAATTACCTCGAACAAAAATGTCAATGTTTTCGTAACAATATGTATATTCTAATGGGTGTACAAGGAAGTCATGTGGTGTCCACATTAGATTTTTTAAAATAGGATTTTTAAAAATACCTGTCATAAATCGCAGGGTATTCGCATTATTTTGGGTGTCCCTGTACACAAACAAGTAGTAGTATTTATACCATGGCCCTGTAAATCTTAATGCTAATTATACTATAATTCTGTAGAAAACTTTTTGTTTTTGTTTTTTGTGTATATGAATAATAACTGTCAATTTCATCATGGTTTGCGCAAAATGAAACTATTGGTGTTTTATAAATTCCTCTCATAGAACGTAATGGTTTTGATTTTTTTCGGGTGCTCCTGTTGTACACAAAACAGTGGTAGTATTTACCCTATTTTGAATGAAGAGCATCTCATAGTGAACCTAAACAACATATATATGTTTCAAGGAATTATATTAATATTTGCAGGAGTTAGAGTGTGCACAAACAGACAGACCGAAGTTATAAACACTTTTCATCATTATTGAAAAGTCTTAATTAAAAAGTCTAGTGAATTTTTATTGCTTTCCTTAGTTTAGAGATTTAATTTTGATTTTCGAATACACTGCATTATCTGCGAATTGAAAGTAAAATCTTCTATTGATTAAATATTTATAATTTATTTCTAAATTTTCTTATTTCGTATTGCTTAGAGCTCACACATTCTGAAACTTTCTCTATAAATATTAAACGAAATTTCGCAAATAAAGGTTTGGAAGTTTGTTGTGTTTCTTTTTAAATTACCTAGTTATTTATATACCTTTTCTTGGAATGACTGTTATAACAAAAAGCGATTATGGGAAATGAATAATAGAAATAATTTGAAAGTCTGAAAATATTCAAAGCAAATGAATGGTTTGAGAATAAAAATTCATATAAATGTAACTATTAAAAATTTAGAATTAAAATCAATATATATATATATATATTCATTTATCCGGTTCATTTTGAATTATTTTTTCGATTAAATTTAATGAGTTACTTGTTGAAATTAAATTTTATTTGTCAAGGATCGTATCTTATCTTCAAATAAATGGGGTTGGATAAAACGTTTTTATTATTAATAAATGGTTTCGGTTTATTTATTTTTACTTCCATTACCCGACTACCGTAGACGTAGGTAATGGAAGTATTGTATTCGGTTCAAAAATTCGATATCGAGATTTCACCTGATTTAAATGTTTTTAGGTCTTTTGAGCCCAAAAAAGTGGTTTTTTAGCAATTTGTCAGTGTGTGTGTGTCTATGTGCGTGGGGAATCTTCTGACTATTATATCTCCGAAACTAATAAAGGTAGAACCACGAAACTTCAGAACTGAGACAGGTCTGGTGTACAGAAGAAGTTTCTAAATTTTGGTGAAAATTGAAAAAAAAGGAAGTGGGACATTCGAAACCGGAAGTGAGACCGTAAGTCCATATCTCAAAAACGACTCTAACGATTTTCTTGAAAATTGTTACATAAACCCATTTTAGATATCCTTTCTCATGCTTTACGCGGT
Organism: Salticus scenicus; assembly: GCA_963930645.1. Taxonomy (NCBI): domain Eukaryota; kingdom Metazoa; phylum Arthropoda; class Arachnida; order Araneae; family Salticidae; genus Salticus; species Salticus scenicus. The sequence goes on along the minus strand of OZ005648.1, from coordinate 94,594,048 downwards.
TATTACAAGAAGATTAATAGTCATCCTAGTTTTAGATCTCAAAAATTGGTGTTTAAAAAAAAAAAAAAAAAAAAAAGAAGAAGAACCTATACCTTTTTTTTTTTTTTTTTTCCTCGCTATGTAAACCCTACTCTATACGTCTTTACGCGTGTATCAAGTTTCTCTTACTGGAAAATTTTTAGTTGTCTATTTCTTTTGGTCAATTCTATATCTTCTGATTACATTATCTCAAAAAAGTGCATATAATACGTGTAATAGTGGGTATGGAAGTCGTGTGGTTGTTTCACACCAGATTTTTGTTAGTGTATACATTAACAATAAATTATAAAAATCATGATTCAGTAAGTTACATAATGAAAAAGGAAAAAAAATGATGCCGTTCACATTGATTATTAACACATTCGAGTTGTACAAATTGAATGCATCGTTCAGCCTTCAATGTTCTTAATGTTCTTTACTACGTTATCACATAAATGACAGAAGGACTGAGAGGCAGATAGTTAGACTAATTAATCTCATAATCACTCTTAAACATTATTTTAAAGTATTAAAAATGCTTAAAACAAAAGGAAATTCAATTTCAGTATTTCTAATTGTAGCTATCAATGTAGGGTAGGTGCTCCAGTAATTGGCATGCTCCAGTAATTGACATCTATCCCGAAATAATTAATAAATAGGAAAAATAATAAACTCATATATTTTACATATAAGAATTTTGACATTTTATGTAAACACTGGAACATGGGGTGCTAATAAATGGTAACTAGTAGTGTCAAACACTGGAACATAGGGTGCCAATTGCTGGTAAAAGGAAATACTGGCAGTGTCAATTACTAGAACATTGAGTGTATGTAAAATAAAAATGCATAAAAAAAGATTATTATAATCAAATGTAACTATTTTAACATATATGTGGTTCTGAATGCCTTTTACGCCATATGTATTAGCTTAAGATATCTAAAATTATTTTCTAATGACAAGAACATTAAAAACATCAGAGATTGCACTAAAAGTGTCAATCACTGGTGCACTTACCCTATACGAATATTTTAATTTAGCCCTGTAAATCTGAAAACTAAACATACCATATTCTATGCCTTTTTTTCCCTGTTAACAATAAATGTAAATTGCCATTTATGAGATTTTAATGTAGTTATTGGAGTTTCTTCATTTTTATGATGAAAGGTATGACTAACTGTGATACAATTATGCAAAAATATACATATTTAAAAAATATGGAGTTACACCACCTTTACATTGAACCGTCCATAAATCAGTTTCAAGATATTCCATAAATATTTATAGGAGTTAGAGTGCGGAGAGACAGACTGGCAGACTAACAGACAGACAGATACACAAATTGAAATCGTATTCGCACTTAAAATTTGTTAGAAAGTGCTAAAAACGCTTAATCTAAACGAAAGTGCAATTCCAGCAAATTTTTATTACTATCTCTTAAAGAAACTAAATATTTTTGTGTGGCCCTGTAAGTTTAATGCTCATCTTAGTATATTCTATAGAAATAATTCTTTTGTGCATATGAATAACATATGTCAATTTCATTAAATTTGGTGCAAAATAAAGTTATCAAAATTTGGTTTATAGAAATAATTCTCATAGAACGCAAGGCTTTGGAATATTTTTGAGTGTTCCTGTACTGATACCATTGCAGATATTTACTCCATTTTACATACTAAACATTCGACAGTGAACTTGAATATTTCAATTTCCTTAATATTTGTGTACAATAAAGGTATTAAAATATGGCTTATAGAAATACCTCCCATAAAACACAAAGCTTTCTGGTGTCACTGGTCACAAACCAGCAAATGTATTCACTCCATTTTCAATAGGGAACATCCGGTAGTGAACCTGAATAATATACATTAGTTTCAAAAAATTCTATAAGTATTTAGGGGAGTTAGAGTGTGGACAGACAGATACACAAGTTAAAATCATATTCACACTTAAAAATTGTTAGAAAGTGTTAAAAACACTTAATGTAAACGAAAGTGAAATTCCAACAAATTTTTATTAATTTCTCTTAAAGTAATTGAATATTTTTGTGTGGCCCTGTAAATCTAATGCTAATCATAATAGAAAGCATTCTTTTGTGCATATTAATAACATATTTCAATTTCATTAAACTTTGTCCAAAGTAAAGTTATTAAAATTTGGTTTATAGAAATACCTCTCATGGAACGCAATGCTTTGGAATACTTTCGAGTATTCCCGTACACAAACCAGTGCTGGTATTTACTCCATTTTACATAAGAAACATTCGATAATGAACTTGAATAACATATTTCAATTTCATTAAGATTTGTGTACAGTAAAGATATTAAAATATGATTTATAGAAATACCTCCCATAAACACAATGCTTTGGAAAACTTTCCTGCGTCCCTATACTCAAACCAGTAAAAGTACTCACTATATTTTCTATAGGGAACATCCGATAGTGAACTTAAATAACATGTATCAGTTTCAAGAAATTCCATAAATATTTATGGGAGTTAGAGCGCGGACAAACAGAAGGATAGACGGACAGACAGACAAACCAAAGTCATTAACGCTTTCAACCTCGTTGGAAAGTGTTAAAAAGAGAAAAAATGTATTATACCACTTGGAAACATAGTACTAATATATCGGAATTCTTTAGTGTTGCTCTGTAAACAAAGAATAAATACTTTTCATACCATATTCTACGTAAAACACGCTTTTTTGTATATAAAGAATGCATGTCATTTTTTTTTTTTAACTCTAGTCTAAAGTTACTAAACTGCACCTACAAAAAATTTCAATCGTACACTTAATGTATTTGAATACGTATGTCCCCTCTACATGAACCATTTGTCTGATTTCAATAAAGAGTGTTCCCGGTAGTATTCCCATATTTACAAATTTAGAATATCGAGTTTCGACTTTTTTCCAATGTTTGTTTTTCACTGAGAAAAAATTCTGTAACTGACATCTAGAATTTAAATTGTGGCTCTAGAAAAAATAGTTCCATGTCATCCTTATAAATTCTAGTCCCCTTGAAGAGCGAGTTCTAGAAGCCTCTATTAAAATTCTAGAGCGTTTGCCTATATTCTCGAGGGCAAAGTTATTTAAAAATCTCTGCAAATAAATGAGACTACAAGAAGCGGGTTTCAGCAACTATAATCTTGGTGTATAACCAAATTCTAGAAAATCAAGCGAGGATATCTCGCAATACAAAAGATTCAGAATATTCTGAATATTGTTTCACCATCTAGAAATGTGTAAACAAGAAATTCTTTTCTAAGATTCTAAGACGGAAAGAAGCCGCTCACCACTATGCAGCGGTTTTGAGCGTTTTTAACCTTTAGAGAGGGGCTCCAATGCCACTGTGGAGATTCAGAAGAGCACGTCTCCAAAGGTTAAGCCTCCCCCGTTGTTTATTGCATAGCAAATAACAACAACAACAAAAAAAAATACAAAGGTCGCCAGAGCAGAGCTCTCCCGCGACAAAAGGCGACAAAGTTGCATGAAAGTGAAGAGGACCGGAGCCAAGTGGAAGTTTTTTTCAAAGTTCATTCAGGTAATTTACAAATTTCACAGTCTTTATACAATGTTCTCGCAGTCTTTATATCAAGCCCAAACACCCTAAGAACAATGTTGGTTAATAGCAACATCATGCGCAGGATGATTGCTTTCCGAGAGCACTTCAGTGGAATTCTGTAGCATCAGACATGACCAGTATTCGCCATGTAGGAGAGGAGGAAAAATTAAGGAAAGATATAGAAGGAATTTAGTTTGTTGAATTTGATAAATCTTGAAGGAAGGCATAGATGCGCTTTAATTTGAGCCGTAAGGGCTTTCTAGTTATTATATTGTTCAACCAGGTTGCTGGTCTAGGGTTAGGGTTCCTTAAATGGTAAGGTATTGTAAGTTGACAGTGAAAGTAGTAATGTTGTGCAGTCCCCTCCTCACCGCATGAGCATAAGGGTGATCGTCGGCAATGAAATCTGTGAAGGTATTTGGGGAAGGGGCCATGACCTGACAGAAAGGCAGCGATTTCCGGGGAGAGGTCCCAAATACTGTATGAGACATTTGGTATTAGCTCGTGAGTGTATCTCCCTTTTGGAGACACACTCCAGAGACTCTGCCAATCATTAATTAGTTTTTGATTTAGGCGATATTTTATGTAGAAAAGAGGAGCTGGGAGTGAATAGGCTATGTCACTAGATTCTGTCGCTGATTTTGCAAGAGAGTCCGCTAGTTCATTTCCGACGACCCCCTTATGGGCAGAAACGTGTGCCAGGCAGATTTTAGTTTTTAATTTTGAGAGCTTTATTTTAATTTCAATTACTTGTGGGTGGCTGCTCTTGTGGCAAGCTATGGCCTGCAGGCTCGAGAGGCGGTCACTGAAGATTGAGATTTGATTGTAGTCTGGAGAGTTATTTTCTGACCACTCAACTGCCTTCAGGATGGCAAAGAGCTCAGCCTGAAAGACCGAATTGTGGTCTGCGAGCCTGCCTGCCCACTGATGGAGAACTTTGTTATTGTTTCAAACGCAGAGTGCAGCTCCCACTCCATGATCGGTTTTGGAGCCATCAGTGTAGATCGCCAGTTGAGCAGACGGGGAGAAGCTGTTTTTTGCACAATTTATGAAAAGGGAAGCAGCATCCAGTGCTGGGTGTATTTGCCAGCTTTTAGAAAGCTCTTGGACATGAATATTAGGGAGGAGAGTGTCTGTGAGAATGGAATTATTTAATTGCAGGACGTTAGTTTTGTTAAAGTTGTATTTTAATTGGAGGTGAGCATGTGGAATACCAGTGATGACTGTTAGGGCATCAGTAGAGATTGTTTCGTAACCTCTAGAAATTTGGACCAAAAACATTCTCTGTATTGAGTTAAGTTTATTCGACGCTGCTTTAGTGAGGTTGCCCCCCAAATGCCAGCGCCGTAGGTTAGGATCTTTTCTATTACTATTTTATACCAGGTTTTTAGGAAGAAGGTGGATATACCCCACCTCTTCCCTGCCATTTTTGCTAAATTGTGGAAGATTTTAGAAGTTTTTATCTTTAGGTCTTGTGTGTGTGCCAGCCAGTTTAGGTTTCTATCTATTGTGATTCCCAATATTTTTAGTTGTGAAATATGACGGACACTGACGCCATCGATCCTCATCACTGGGTTCCGTTTAAGGAATCTTGGGAAGGAGAAGGTTAATGCTTGCGTTTTCGAGGGTGAGAGTGTTAGATCTGATTCTATTAATAGGGAGCTGAAGAGGGAGAGGGCAGCCTGGGCCTGTTCCTCCAGAACTTTCTCGTTAAACCCGAGAGAATCACAGAGAAGTCATCAGCATATGCGAGGGTTTTAAAACCCTCTGAGTTCATTTTTAGAAGAATTTTGTTGGCCACCAAGTTCCAGAGGATCGGGCCTAGGCACGATCCCTGGGGGCAGCCCTTAGATTGTGGAAAAACACTGTAGTTAGGGCCCCAGTTAATCAAGATTTTCCTGTTGGAGAGGTAAGAGCTGATGACTCCCGCAAGATTTCCCGGGCAGTTGAGTGTTTGTAGAGTGTGTAGGATGTGTGGCCATTCGATGTTGTCGAAAGCCCCTTTAATGTCAAGTGAAATAAGAGTGGTGTGCTTTCCAGACTGAAAGTTAAGAGCGCAGGAGTTTAAAATTTGCTGCAAAGCGAGTTCACATGATCTGCCCTCTCTGAATACGAATTGGTTGGGGTGTAGAAGATTATTGGATTCCAGGTAGAAATTGTCTATTGACAATGAGCTTTTCTAGTAATTTGCCTATTGTTGGGAGCAGGCAGATCGGTCGATAAGAGGAGGGTTCAGAAGGAAGCTTCCCTTGCTTCAGAAAGTACACCACTTCATCCCTTCTGAGAATTTTTGGAAAATATTGTAGTTTGAGGCATAAGTTTGTCCATGTGTGAAAAATATATGTGAGTGTATTGAAGGAGTGTCTAAGGATTCTGAAGTTTATGCTGTCAGGGCCAGGGGCCTTATTTACGTTAAAGCTATAAAGAGCAGCCCGGATTTCTGCCTCCGTGAAGGCTTCGTCCATGGGACCTGAAAAAGTTGAAATATGGGGGCTGGTGAATTTACTCGGAGGGAAGAGAACTGAGGTGATATATTCTAGGTTGTTGTGTTTAGAGGAAAGAGCTGGAGGACGTTCAAGTTTGAGTTCTGCTGGTGTGAAAATTTTATTGCTATAGAATTTCTGTGCAGTGCCATGGATGTTTGTTTGTGTTGTGCAAAAATGTTTCCATGCGTTATGTTTTGCAATGTTTATTTGTTTTTTGAATGTTGCCGAGAGTTGGCGGATTTTAAGTTTGTGTTGCATTAGATCTGAGGGGTTGATATATTTTTGTTGTCTCCGGAGTGCTGTCAGGCGGTTACGCATGGATCTGAGTTGAGGGGACCAGAAATTGTAGGTGAATTTCCGTCCCGATTGTTTGAGCCTGAAGGCTGAAGATGGCAGCAGCGTGTATTGTGGAGATAATAGAAGAGGTTGCATTTTCTAAGTCTTGGGTGTTCATTTCTGTATTAATGGTGCCAGTTAGTTTATCGGTGGATAGTTTAAGTATTTTATTAAATTTTGAGAAGTTGCCACGTTTTGTAGCAAACCTTTGAAGAGTGATTTACTTGGTGAGGATTTTAGGGTATATGTTATGTATTTGTGATCTGAGCAGTTGGCTATATCCAGGACCGACCAGTCGTTCATTCTGGCGTATGTTTTCGGGTTTACTAGTGTGAAATCAGGCCAGCCTTTGGCATCGCATTTTTGGAAGGTCGGTTGTGAATTTTCAATGTTAGCGAGACAGATGTTATTTATTGTGATGTATTCTATGAGGCTGCTTCCTCTTGCATCTTCACGGGGAGAACACCACAGAGATGAATTTGCATTGAGGTCGCAGCCACATAGAAAGAGTGTTTTGTGATTGATTAAGTGCTGCCACTCCTGCATGCAGTCCTCGAAATCTGCAGACGGGGCTGCGTATGCGCTGCCAAGGTACAATTCACCTTCATTGGTGGTCATAGTTATAAAAACACAATGCTCCCCAGTGAAGAGGTGAGTGTAGGTGAGGTCTTGTGCTGCGATGACAATGTGTGCTGAGTGTTGGACGGATTCAAACCTGGACCAGGAGGAGGGAAAACCATACAGATCACCCTCTTTAGTGCAGTAGGCATCTTGCAGCAGTCCGACATCAATAGAGTTCTTCTACAGGAATTCTCGTGCTGCCAAGTTTGCCGCCCTACAGTTATTGAGGTTGATCTGCAGGATTTTCAGGTTATTGAATGAGGTGAGAGGAATTGAGGGTGCTGCTACTGGGGGAGGAGAGGAGGAGACTGATGATGAGGACATTGGGAATAGGACAGAAGGTAGAGTTTACAAAGGTTGAAGGAGCTTACCTACTGGCTGAGACTGGTTGATTTCTGGGTGGAGAGTTGACCGCCTGGTTGTATCCGTAGGCAGGGTCGTAAAAGGATGGGAATTCTCCATATTGTGGAAAGGTGGGGTCTTGATATCTCCAGTAGCGCATGCGGAATATAGAATCCCTTGCTTGTTGCTGAGAGTTTGGGTAGTTTGATTCTCTTAAGAGTGATTGTTGTTGGTAGCTTGAGTCGTGGAATTGTTGGTGAGGCTGGGGTCTTGGCAGTTGTGATAGAGCTGGTGGTGGAGGGTATTTGTCTTCTAGTCTGGTTCTTAGTTCTTTGTAGATTCTATTATAGGTTGGACATTCTTTTGAGTAGGACGGATGTTTAACGTTGTGTTTTGTACCATTGGTGGCGTTCTCCCTCATGCAGGTTATGCAGGCTGGAGGGTTGGAGCAACTGTTAGTTGGTTCATGTTGCTGACCGCAGTGGGCACATATGGGCATAGAGCTGCAGGTACCAGCAGAGTGCCAGAGCTCTTGACATCTTGAGCATCTCTGTATACTAGTGAAGGGTCTCACCCGACATCTAAAGAGACCTAGCTGGAGGAAGCCGTCTCGTAAAAGGTCTTCCATGGGTTCCGGTATCGAAATTATGTGATTGATTTTGTGGTTGTTTTTTGATTTTCTCTTGGCTATGTATTTGATTGAGCCTGTGTGATGAATTGGTAGGTTTAATTGTTCTAAGGTGGGAACTTTAATTCTGGATTCCTCAATACCCGCTGGAACGTTTAGTATGATGATTTTGATGTTTTTGATGATCTTTTGTTGTACTCTTAGGTTGTGTAAAATAAAACGGTTGCTGTTTAACTCTTCCTGCAGTCGTTTGGCTTCACTAGGGGAGTAACAAGAAATTCTTGACCATTTCGTCTATTCAGTTTATTGACGTGCCTTATGCGCATAGTTGGGAAATCTATATTTCTAGTTAAGGGATTTAGAAAATGGCCATTTATTCATTCTAGAGGAAGGCGGTATATATATATATTAGTGTTAAATTGTGCTATTAACGGGATTCGCATACATACACGCATACGCAGACAAACGCATAGATCAATTTCTAAAAACTTACTTTTTGAATTCAGAAGTCCTCAAAACATGTAAATACAGAAAAAAAATCTCCATTTATAGAAAACTTCATTCAAAATAATATTTTTTACCTACGACATATGGGTAAGAGAAAATAAAAATTAACTCTAACCACTGGATTGTCGCAGTTCTGTAGATTAGATTTGAAAAATTAAAAACTAATTTGCTCGTCAAAAATATGTAGATTAATTTAGTTTAATCACTCAAATTTTGTAAATATTTCAGCGAATTACTGAAATAAATAATTTTCCACGAACGAGTGATTTGGAAAAGACATAATTTTTAAAACTGTCTGCTTTTCGCACAGAATGATCGGAATCAAGTTTGCTGACTTTTATCAAGAGTTCGCAAATTATTGTCAAAGTATCCCTTTAGATATCCTCGATTCAAGCACATTACAATCTATCAGAAGTATCTTTTAAGCATATATTAATACTTTATATGATTAAACGTAACAAAATAAAAATACATTTTTTCAGATTTACAAAAATATTTTTCCAGTAGAATCTTCTTATTAATAAAAGTCTTGGTTTCTCCAGTGTAACGCTCAAAACTAAAGTCATAGCTACAACAATGCATTGAAATTAAAACGGTAAATTTTTCCCTCGATTACCATGCGTGCATTTCAAGTGAATAAAATAATGAAATAAAAAAAAATCTTCTAAGTAATAAAAACCTTCATTTCCCGGGTGTAACGGTCAAGCTAAAGCAAGATATTGAAATAAAGGAAGTAAAATTTTATACACGATCCCCATGCGTGCATTTCAGACAAATAATAATAATAAATAAATAAATAAATAAATAAAACTATCACAATCGCAACAATATATTGAAAAAAAGAAACTAAATTTTTTAGCCACGGTTTGGATAGTTTTGAAAGATTCGTTCATTGATTCAAATAATAAACTGAACATACAAATTGAATAGTTTATTTATTGTGAATATAGAATTTAATAAGTTTATTTAAGTATAATATATATGTATGTTTTATAGTTCTTTTGTTTGCAGTAAAAAAAGCTATAATAACGAGATATTTTTTTAGAGTTTATTCATCCACAAAACAAAGCTTTAGTAAAACAAAACAATTTCTTTTTTAGAATAAACTCTTTTCCTACTATGCGAAATTTTAAAATGTCACAGGAAAAAATAAATAAATTAAATGTGTAGAATTCATAACTACGTCACGAGGAAATTAATAATATAAAATGACACGTGGTTATGTAATTTTAATTAAAAGATTACGATCTAATCCTCGATTGTAATGAAATGCTCGCCCTCTGGTGGGCTAAGGTGAAATTATCACACCACTGCATATCATCATATTATGCAATCGATTTTCCATGATGTAATGGCGGAGAAATAACAATAATTAATACACGTGACTATTATATTTACTAACAACTGCAGTTCAGAGAGCGCCATCTATCGATCATTACAAACGCGGATATTTAATTTCTTGGAAGCGTTTGAACATAAAAACTTATAAATAACCAACGAGATATATAAAGTAGAGTGATAAATGGTAACCCTTGAGAAGGTCCAAGATGAGTCATGTGACATGCTCCCCTTGCACCTGCGTATTCGGTGGTTTCCTTGGTTACAGCTAGCTTATTTCCAAACATTCTATGGAAGAATACAGTTTTTAACGTTGTGAAACTCTTTCGAAAAGAATTTATTTTGTTATAAAAATAAATGGGTCGGCGCTGACCAGTAAATTTTCACAGGTTAATTATAATTGTTTTATTTTGTATGCTTTAATACATAATATTTGTTATTTTTCTTTAAACTATTCGACGAAGGCTGTGGAAGTCAGTTATGTGCTGAAAATAATGCATTTTATGAAAGATCGTGCACTTTAATTATTTATTTATTGCTTAAATAATATTTTTATTATTCATTCGAAACAATTTTTCTGACTATTTGCATTTATGGTAGCATATTTCGCATAATTCGAGATAATATTGTAAATGGCGCCGCATGGCAAACCCAGCCAACCATTGTCGCCAAAGGTTTCGTTTGTTTACGTTTTATGATTTATACGCATGCTTTTAGTTTTATTTTCAAGTTCACTTGTGTCCTTATTTTATGTTGTTTTTTAATTGTGTATAGCAGTTATATCACATATTTATTATAATCATCAGATTAATTTCAAGCCATTCTGTAGTTAGATAAATTAGTCTTTCGCGGAGAGTCGCCAAAAAAGCGATAAAGGGCGAAACATAGCAACCTATTGGAGCATGTCACGTGATTCATCTTGAACCGCGGAAAGCTAATCCTTCATCTATTGAATCAGCACTCTAATTTATATATCTCGTTGTAAATAACAACGAGATATATAAAGTAGAGTGATAAATGGTAACCCTTGAGAAGGTCCAAGATGAGTCATGTGACATGCTCTCCTTGCACCTGCGTATTCGGTGGTTCCCTTGGTAACAGCTTATTTTCAGTAAATTTTTATGGCAACGGTTTGGAGATTGTTCTTCGCAGCCAATGTTTTTGTTTACTTACGTAGTTTAATATTCTTTTGTTCTAAATCATTTTGATTTTGATTTTACTTCTTTTTTATTTCGTGTAGTTGAACTTTAACCGACAAAATGCTTAAAAATAGTTGAAAAATTATTATTTGTTGTTAAATTTAGCTCTTTAAAAGTTTAAATTTTCTTTTATAAACACATTTAAACTTTGTTGGGAAACGATGAAAAAAAAGGTATTTTATTATTTATTAAAATGTGAAATGTGTGTAAAATTATTTTAAAAACAATTTATTTCGGCCATACGACTGTCATGTTACCTAATATTAATGATAATTTGTCGAACTGATATTTTAAATGCCAAAATAGCGATAAAGGGCCAAAAACAGTAACCTATTGGAGCATGTCACGTGATTCATCTTGAACCACGGAAAGCTAATCCTTCATCCATTGAATCAGCACTCTAATTTATATATCTCGTTGATATATAAAGAATGTATTAAAAACATATAAATAAAAAATGAAGCCATTAGTTTTAAATATTAAGTAATTCAATACTTAGTAACTTAACTTGGAAAAGAGAAGCAATTTGTACAAAAAATAGAAATATCCCCGTATAAAATTAGTTTAAAATCGTAAAATCTTTAAATGTTATTATTGATATTGATAGATCTATTATCATCTCCATAAACTTTTCATTTATTTACTGTCATTTATTTCAGAACTATAAACAAAGTAATATCATCTATAATTAAATTTGACCTTGAACACCGCGAGTGAAAGATTTATAGACTCATAATAACTTTTTTTTTCTCTCTAAATAAACATTTTCAAACCATTATTTATTTTACAGAACTATTAATTTCAAACTTTATGGGAAATCATGTTATTCTAAATTACTGCTTTATTTCTTTCAACAATGTAGTTTAATGATTGTATAAACAAAATAAGATATTAATCTTTTCCTTCAAATGTCATAATATAATATAATATAACAATTTATGATCCATAATGATATACTTAAAAATTGTAATTTAAATTCTTCTTGCAGTCTGTAACATTTCCTCGACTAGAAAGGATGCATAAAAATGCACCCCTTAAAATTTATCCAAATAAAAAGACATTTATAGATAAAATTATTTGCAGTATTATTTTAGCTAACTTGAATGAACATTCTTTTCATTATTAGTCAAACCTCGTTAGAATAATAAGTTACAAATGAAATTAGGATCAATTCACCAGTTTGAAGAGGAGCCTTTTTGGACTACAATATGATGCCAGCAGAAGCTCCTACTGCTCTACTAAATACAAGGTAAGTGAAGAACTTATTGTTTTTCTTTAAAGTCTTACCTTGTAGTGATTTATCAATAATAATTCACTTAATAGATATCATCAAAGAAACGATTGTATTATAAAGAACCGTATGTCGATTAAATTATTTCTATTATAAACCCAGTGTTTGTGTAAACATTTCATGTACTTTTTTCCCCCTTTTTAATTCATATTTATTCGGTACTTTTAAGTCAATAACGTTTGAAAAAGTTCAAATATTCTCTAGGGAAATTTGAATGATGTAAGTACAAAAATAACAACTTTTTTTTTTTTTTTTTTTCACCTGGAATTTCATTTGTTATTCTTTTTTATATCGATAAAAATGGACTGAGGTTCTTCAAACATTTCAGGTACTTCAAATAAGATAAATCTTAACAAAAATACTTTTAGCATGTTAAAAACTTTTCTTAGGTTTAGATGGTTTTCTAGGAATTCTCGACAAGTGAAATACTGTCGATGTATTTTTTCAGAAGAACTATAAATATGAATTTGTTTTTACCATTTATAGTTATTTCAGATAAAAGTAAACACAGATGGATTCGAAAAATTTTAAATGCAAACATTTTGGTTGTTTTACGAAAAACATGAAAGGTAATGATGATAGAAATGAAATTGAAAACAAAGCTTTTCTAGGACTGAAAACATGTATGTATTTTATGGTTGATTTTATATTTTGTAAAACTTTAGATAAAGCTTTAGGACAGGTTAATTCTAAGAAATAGTTTATTTTTTAATATTTTTTAATATTTGCTAATATTACATAAAAATAAATATAGTATAGCTTAAAAAATACTTATAGTAATACGCAAAAAAGACATAAATACAGGGTGATTATAATTAAACTTCCCCTATAAACAGAATCCTATAGTGCAAGTGGGTGAACGGAATGCAATGAAATTTGGTATATAGACAATACACGAGATGCGCTCACGGAATTTCGAAAAAAAAAAGTTCCAAAATGTCCACCAGAGGGCACCTTTTTCGGAAAAACATTAAATTTAACACAATAAACGACCAAAACGGAATACAGAAACAATATTAATAATCCAGAATAAAAAGTATGAGTAATAAAAATGTAAAACCGGGAAAAATTATCAGTTCTAGGAAAAAAATGTCGAAATTTGCATGCTTGCGAAGAAGAGGTAGCTTTATGCAAAACAGGTTAAGGTATAAAACGTTTGCAGACGACAAACGTTAGCGATGACAAGGTGATCAGAAACTAGTCAATAAATGTTAATATTGTTTCTGTATTCCGTTTTGGTCGTTTATTGTGTTAAAATTAATGTTTTTCCGGAAAAGGCGCCCTCTGGTGGACATTTTGTAACTAAATTTTGTTTTTTCGAAATTCCGTGAGCGCTTCTCATGTATAGTCTAGGGGAAAGTTGGACAAAACGGGATACCATTCTTGTTTATTTTTACTACGGAAAATATGTTGAAGAAAACCACACATTTCTTTTTTTAATAACTACAACATTTATTGAAGCACACAAAAAACATATTTTTAACCAATTGTAATGATTGTAAAATAGTAAAAAAAAAGTATTTACCAAACTCTTACACATCCCGTTTTAGCATACCTGGGTTGGATAAAACGGGATAGGGATTACAATGTTTAATTTTTTGTGTAAAACTAACTGAAAAGCATAACTAACTGACAGAAAACTGTAATGCAAAATTTCTACATGAAAGAACACCGTCTTCAGTAATCAGAGACATAAAATAAGAGTTTTTTATGTTTTCATTTAGAAAATGGTTAAAAAAAAAAAAAAAAAAAAAAATACTTTTATTTAGGCCTATAGCAGAACAAAAGTCGCGTAAAAAGGCATTAGAACACACTTTGTGAGCCCATTCTTGGCATCCAGAACATTGTATCTAACTTTCACCAGCCTTAGAATCGAAGTACAGTGTATTACAATATATGCAGGTTTCTCCTCCCTCTGTTTCATCTTCAGACAATGACTACATGCATTCTTGGCTGCTTGCTGAAGGTTTATTAAACTTTTCTATGTTTTGACTTTTAACATTAGGATTAGGCGTTCTTTTGGATTCTTTTATAGGCCTACTTTCAGGTTAGGCTGAACCTGGTAGCTCTTTTTCTTCCTCTTTTCCATTTCTTTTCTTATAAACTTCTTTTTAGAATTTTTAGAAGGATTTCTTAGCGGCCTTTTCTTTAATTTTCTTGGTTCTTTCTTGTAGTTTTATCATCCTCTCTATTTCTTCCATTTCTAACACACTCTTGTATGGAGATGATGTTATTACTACAGTTTCTTTTTTCTCTTATCAGCCTTTTTTTCTTGGCGAGGTCCTTTTACTTGAGGTACAGGTAGAACAAACATTGGAGAGATGGAAAAGGGTAGCTTAGGTCGATAACAAGAGAGTTCTAATCCTTTCTTCCCTGAGGATGTTGCAAGTTGGTCTGTCCGTAGGCTGTGTCCTGACAGGTTTGTTGGCTGGTCTACTCCTACGATGTCCCTTGAGAAAAGTATATAAAAAACTGTATCCCGTTTTATCCAACTCAAAAGTGTCCCGTTTTGTCCAACTCCGACACTTTTCAAAATAAACATGTCTGCTGCCTAAATGCGAAAGGAAAATTAGATAGACTACACATGAGAACATTCGTTAATAAATGCTTAATCAAATGTAATATTCATCGGAATTGTATTCCCATGTATGTTGGCAGAATAATGTAGAAAAGAACGCACGTAAATGTAGAAACTGCCAAGAAAACAGAATAAAAATGTTCTAAGAACTACAACTTTCCATCAACTAGTGGTCTCGAGACGGGTCGAACTGAGAATGATGTAATGATGGCCGAGAACAAGTTTCTGTCGTCATCCGCTCCATAGCTGTACTAGCCGTGTCCCTAGGCGACGTATCCCGTTTTGTCCGACTATCCCGTTTTATCAAACTTTCAACTGTATACCAAATTTCGTTGCATTCTGTTCACCCGTTTGCGCTGCAGGATGCTGTTTATAGAGGAAGTTTAATTATAATCCTCCTGTATATTAAATGCATATTTTATTCAAAATGTAAATTTTATTTATTTTATTTATTGTTTTCTATTTAAGGATATTTTAATTTTCTCTGCTCTATATATGACAGAGCAAGTACTGTTTTAGGTAAATTACTGTTTAGGGTAAAATTTTCTAAATTGAGTTTTTGCTGTAATTACACATTTTGAAGAAAATCAAAGTTCAGAAAATCAAATTTTAAGCGGTTGGTATTGTGTCTGTCTGACTGTGTATGTTGTCATGTGTTATCAAAATAACTCAAAACAAATATTTCGAAGAAGCTCAAATTCCTATTCTAAACTTATATCATGTAGAAATGTTACTTCATAATATTATACAGATCATAGAACTGGTTCGTGCGTGCACAGAGACATATAACCGAATTCAAACACATTACGAACAGAATTATAAATGCATTACTCACATACATATAGGGGGGGGGGGAATTTTGCATTGGTGCATTTTAACATCTTATCCTGCATTAAACAAAATAAAATCAATATATATACTTTTTATCAGAGTTCACATGACATAGTAAAACAAAGAGCAGACGAAAGTCTTCTGTATCTATAGCGATTGCTGAAATAACACATTTTCTATACTTATTTTTGATCAATCCGATTTAATCTGTGTTATTTCTTTTATGCATCATCATTTTTAATCCATTTTATATAATTATTCATCATCCTTTGTTTGCTGTATACATTTACAATCATCATTTAGTTTATATTATATTTGTTATTAATGTTGAAGGGGAACATTTTAAGTTCTCTGATTTTTTGTACTTATATCATTAACAGTGCAACATCGTACGGTGTAAAATCATTTCGGACAGTAGCTAAATTAATTAACTTGTTGTAACACCTTTACTCGATTAAATTTAACTTAAAACATTTTAAATTAATTTCAAGTTATAATCCACAAACATTCCACTATTTATCGCTAGATCAGTTAACCTAACAGTTACACTACAACATGCAAAAATCGATTCTTACTTGTGAAAATAAATAAACATATAAAGTGTTTTTAAATATTATTAAACTTATAAATGCAATTATTCTACTGTTTACAAATGCACAATATTCTTTTATTTTATTTTATTTTATATTAAATATTAATACTTTGTTCTTAAGAACACTATTTAACTGAATTCGCTTCTTTGTTTTTCAATATCACGTGATTGAGTAGACGACGCTGGGAAGAGCCCATTGCATATGATACAAAAGCATTTATTATACCATGCGTCTACAGGGTCATGGAAAAGAATTCGATATATTAGGGACAAGTTGGAAATTGCTCGATATGCATTTCAAGTTGTGTTATGAGTAATTGTGTAATCTTGTGGTACGCGTACAATTTACAGAAATATACAGGGCTATTCAAAATTAAGCAAATACATTTATTTCTGCTGAATGTCATTAATAACAGGGCTTAACTACATTAAATAATGTTTAGGAAAATGTTCACGAATTGGTAAGTACTTTCTCTGGTAAGGTGGTAGGTGAAGTATTGTTTTATAGTTCTGTTTTCGAAGCTACGTTATTCTTACATTTAAGGGTTTTGAAGTCATTTGAGTACAAAAATAGAATTTTCAGTGGATGGTCTTTAAGTATGCCTGTTATTAGTATAACGTAAAAAGAAATAATTGCTGGGAGTTTAAATTTGGAATGGACTCTTCCCAGTTTCGTCTGCTCAATCATGTGATAGAGAAAAACGAATAATTGAATTATGATAATCGAATTCATTTAAATATTGTTCTTAAGAACAAAAATGTTAATATTTAATATAAAATAAAATAAAAGTAATATTGTGCATTTGTTAACCCTTTGAGTACTGAATTATTTGAAGATTTTTATGCCCATGGGACGGATTTAATTTGTCGCTATATGGAAAGATTTTGAATTTTTGACAGTAAGGTCCGCCTGTGGGCGTTATTCTCCTATGTTACAATATTCCAGAACAAAATTTTCTGTATTCACATTTATATTATAAATGGATATACATTATAATTTTATTCTTTCTAATCAAAGTATTTGTATCCATAGTATATTTCCTTGTAAAATTTTGAATATTAATTATATATTTAAGAAAAAAATAGCATACAAATTGCAAAAGAAACGCCCATTGGTGGTGTTACAGATTTTCAAATGATTTTAATCTACGTCAGCGGTCGCGAAATTGTTACTATGTAAAAGTAATACATTTTATTTGGAATATACTTATATTTATGATATAAGTATGGTTGTAAGATATTATAAAAAAAACGCCAGGAAAGTGTTTGCGATCAACGCACACTGGCGGGGGTGCCGCAAACATTAACGCCTACTTCTTAAATTCACATGACGAGTCAGACTCGTCCACCGTAACTTAGCCCAAGTAAGCACATGACGAGTCTCACTCGTCAAATGTACCCAAAGGGTTAACAGTAGAATAGTTATATTTGTAAATTTAATAATTTTTTAAACACTTTATGTGTTTATTTATTTTCAACTGTAAGAATCGATTTTTGTATGTTGTAGTGTAACTGTTACATTAACTGATCTAGCAATAAATAATAGCTTGTTCTTGTGGAGTGTTTATGGATTATAATTTGAAATTTTAAAATGTTTTCATTTAATTTAATTGCATAAAGGTGCTACAACAAGTTAATTAACTTAGTTACTGGTCTAAATGGATTTACGCAGTACGATATTGCACTGTCACTGATTTAAGTACCAAAAATCAGAGTATTTAACATGTTCTTCATGAACATCAATAAGAAATATAAACTAAATGATGATTGTAAATGTATACAGCTAACAAAAGATGATGAATAATGATATAAAATGGATTAAAAATGATGATGTATTAAAATAACACAGATTAAATACGATTGATCAAAGATAAGAATAGAAAATATGTTATTTCAGCAATCGCTATAGATAAACAAGACTTCGTCTGCTATTTGTTTTTCCTCTATCATGTGACTTCTGACGTCTGGTGGGAAGAGCCCATTCTGATAATCATATATAGATACCACTTGAAAATTGTGGTTATGACCCGTAAGTTTCAAAGCTTGATATAGGCAAAATTTAAGTCTTAAACAGTTCAGGAATATGTGCAAAATATTCATACAGTGGGTTAAATAGTATGCTAACTTTCTTTCTTACACGGAATTATATACCTAATAAAACCGTTGCCAAAACCATCACTGTTAAAAAAATGCAACTTTGCTGCCAGAAATTCTCTGTAATGAAAAACTCGTAAATTACGGAAAAATTACGTTGGCAAACCGTATTTTTCCGTAAATACAGAAAATTTCTGGCAGCAAATTTATATTATATTTATATTATATAAATTTTTAATTTGTTTTTAGAACTGTTTAAATTCGTTATTTAAGCTAATAATGCTGAATTAAATAAAATAAAAATTTAAAATAACAGACATTTCCTTGTCGGAGCAAATAATAAAATTTATTGGGAGATAGGCAAGATGGATTTTATCTAAGAAAGTAAAAATGTGAAATAGATTGAGCATTTAATTTGCAGAGGCTTAGTAAAACAAATGTTTGGAGATTAGTTGTTTAATACAAATAATTAAAAATTTACAGGAATTGAGGGGAAAAAACATTCAATACATTATTTAATCTTGTTGATAAACCGCTCTAACACGTAATGCATGAAATTTACTGATAATTTTTCTTTCTATGAGGATTTTATAATGCTCTTGTAATCGTGCGAGCAGAAATTTATGAAAATAATTTAAAACATCAATTATCACAAAAAGAAATAAATGGTCGATTGTGTTATTGTGCATTTATTCTTATTTATTTTTTCCATTACTTTTCTTTTTAATTACGTAGAGAAAAAAATAATTTAAAATTTGGAACAGCTGGGTTAATCCGCGTTTGTAATGATCGATAGATGGCGCTCTCTGAACTGCAGTTGTTAGTAAATATAATAGCCACGTGGATTAATAATTGTTCTTTCTCCGCCATTACATCATGGAAAATCGATTGCATAATATGATGATATGCAGTGGTGTGATAATTTCAAATTAGCCCACCAGAGGGCGAGCATTTCATTACAATCGCGGATAGTAAAAACTCGTTTTTGGATGATTTTTTTTTTTTTCGACCATGGCAAACTGTTTTGGAAATGGTCGCCATGGATATCAAACATAAACAAGGCGAAAATGTATTTTTTAAAATAGCATCTGTTTTGAAATACACAGAAATAAATCAAAACTTTTTTTTAAAGATTAACGAAACAAACTTTTAAAACAAAGCCACTTTACTTTAATGAAAGGAAAAAGTATGAAATTCTGTACTGCAGCGGTCAGTAGTACGCATATATATACGCATAACGCACATGGAGGAAAAAAAAAATCATTGGTAACAGCTAACGTGTCGCGTATTAATTAGAAAACGCATGAGATTCTGTACAGTATCAATTACAGAATATAATACTTTAATTCCAAAAACAAGCCTACCATTCGTTACAACCGCATTCTAACCTTCTCTTTCAGCAAACACTTGCATTTTTCAAACAATCATTTTCACTGAATCACCACTACTGGAAGCTACCCTATAACAAAATCAGTAATAAACAATGGTAAAAACCAGATAAAATAACAATAAAATAGAAAAATACAACTCGGGAGTGAGGAAAAAAAAAACACCTCCAATGCATTATTTAATTTTGTTGATAAACCACTCAAACACGAAAAGCATTAAGTTTACTATGACATTTTTTCCTTATATGAGGATTTTATATAACTATCTCTTCGCAGTCGTAGAAGCTAAAATTTACGAAAATTATTTAATACGTCAATTATCACAAAAAGAAATACACGGTCGATTGTATTATTGTGCACTTATTCTCTGCTTTATTATTTTTTTTTAATGAATAAAATTAATCAAACATTTCTCACAGTAACAAAAATATAAATACGATTAATAAAAATAAACAAATACCTTGGATTATAACAATTGATTAAAAAAAATATTATGTGTGACAGCCACACGACTTCTATTACCTTACTCGCATTATATATACTTTTAAGAGATAATGTAGTGAAACGGTATAAAATTAACCTAAAAAATTAGTCACCTAACAATTTTCCTGTAAGAGAAGATTAATACACGTGTATGACATATAAAATAGAGTTTACATGGCTAGTGTAAAATAAATCGGTAGAGTTGTTTTTTGAAGCACCAGATTTTGAGATCTAAAACTCACATATCTAATCAGGATAATTGTTAATTTTTCTTTAATAACCGCGTAATATATGCGAAAGGATATCTAAAAAGGTTTTGTGTAGGAATTTTCAAGAAAATTGCTTTGTTTTTGAGATGCTGACTTTCACAAAAATTTGACCAATTCAGCTGTTGACACGAAAATAGCAATTACACACGAAAGAATATCTACAAGGTAGGTACTATGGCGAGTTAAAAAAAAAAACAACCGTATTGCTGTTTTTAAAGAAACACACTTGTGAGATCTCAAATTGATCTTCTTATGCAAGACCCCTATCAGTTTTCTTAACTGACCAACTAATGCATAAGACAGGATATTATTAGGTGTGCTATATAAAGATGTTAATATAGCAACTTTAAAGAAAATCGTTTAAACACTTCCTGTTTTCCAATTTCCACCAAAAGTAAGAAAAAAATCATCTGTAAACCAGATCTGTCTCAATTCTAAAGTTTCGTCGTTCTATCTCTACTAGTTTCGGAGATATGATAGTAAAAAAATCCCCCCCCCCCTCTCTCTCTCTCACACACATACACATACATACACGCACTCTGACTAAGGCTCCTATATAAACGAGCTGGTGCATCACACATTTTGTTGCCTTAGGGTTGCCACATGTACCCAGCGTTTTCCGTAGATAAACAGACGGCAGCCATTATTTCTATCGTCTTGTATTACTTTGGAGTTACCTTTTTAATCATTTTCATAATTTTAGCTCGGTAAATTATCATATGGGAGATTGTTTAGTGATAAATTGCTATAACAACTCAAGAAAAGAACATAAAATGTTCAGATTTCCATAAGATAATTTAGGAAGAATAAAACAATATAACTTTTATTTATCTATACTTTTCTCTGTGTTTTTCACATGTTCAAATGTCAAAATACACAGAATGCGCTATTTTAATCATAATATTTATGTTAATAACCATAAATTAATTTGAGAAGACTTTTATTACTGTGCGTTTGAGTTTTGGCGACAGTTTCTGGGGTCGCCAAAGTTGTTTCATTTCCGTGTCGTAATTGCATTTGTTTTAAGGTTCGTTTTTTTTTTTAATGAATAGTATGTGCTAGAAGTATCAGAAAAAGTAAGTAAATAAATACAGATTTTCCACTTAAAACAATAAGCTCTTTTTTTTTTCCAAAAAGTTTGTATTTAAAACAGTCAGAAATAGTCCTAACAACGCATCTTTTCCCCAGTACATCCACATAATATCCTAAGGATAAAAAACATACCAAGGATGTACGGTGTATAAATGTGTTGTTAGGGATATTATAATTGTTGTTTATTGCTCTTGACCGCAGTGGCGGATCCAGAACTTGACTTTTTTTTTTTTTTTTTTTGGGGTGGGGGGGGGGGGGCTAAGATTTTTCAAAGTGTTATTCTAGAGCAATAAAAAAATTTACAATTGCAATATTCAATTGTGAATGTCAGTGTTCTTTTTTTTGGGGGGGGGCTTTAGACCCCCTAGCCCCCCCCACCCTTAAATCCACCACTGCTTGACCGCCTTGACTGACCGTAGTTTCACATCAAGATTTTTTAATATGGGATCCGGACATAATATCGCGGGACAAAATCTCGCGTCAAAAAAAATAGTATGATCTATTTGAAAATGTGATTTCGTGTCATATGTAATCTCTGGCGGGGGCCACAGGGCCTTATAAATATTAATTATTTAATTAAAATAAATAAATAAATAATTAAATAAATCATAGAGTTGAATTTCATTATTTTATCTATGTTTACTTTTACGTTATTCTATCTTTTGCTTTTCACTATTCAAAATACATTTTCAAAAACATGTACGTCACTTCTGACATTAAACCTGAACACTGTTCACAAACTTGAATTAATAATTTAAAAATTAATAAGCATGATTGAATTCATTATGACTAATTTTGACAAAAGTTAATAAATATAGTCTTTAAACTATTTTAAGTAAAATTTATATATAAAAAAAAATTGTTGTAGGTTTGTCAGAATGTCAGTGCTCTGGTATGTGCTGTCATGAAATTTTATACAACATTATACTAATAATTACCAACTCATTTTAGCTTTGTATTCATTTACGTCGGCGATATTTTGTCCTCGCGATATTTTGTCCCGCGAGATTTTGTCCCCCAACCCTTTAATATCGCTAGTTAAGCGATAAGGACGCCAAGCAGGAATGCTGCCCTCACCGAGGCAACAAAATCGCGGCGATGCGTCGGCTTATATATTTTATTTAAGGGGCTCTAACACTGACCAATTGTTCAAAATACGTTTTTTGGGCTTAGGAGACTTGAAACGTGTAAACCAGGTGAAAAATCCTTACAGAATTTTGCAACCAAACTCCCATTAGCTAAGGTAGTCAGATAATGAAAGTAAAAATATTCCTTTTTAAATTAAAATTCTTAATTTTTTGAACGAATTATATTTTTTTTTTATATCTTATTAATTTTCGATTCGAATTTTTTACTTTTCATATATATATATATATATATATGTATGTATAAAAAATTTTATAAAACAGAAAATTTTTAGAAAAGCCAAAGCAATGGTTCAATGTTACACATTATAGAATAAATACAATTCCTTACGTATGTAATGCTGGTTAAATTTTAATAATTTTTAATATAAGATAAAATAAAGCACAGATACAATAAAATATATTTGCTAAAAAATCTGATAAACCTACACTAACTTTGAAAAAATATAAAAAGATTTTTAATTCAATAATTCAATAAAGTAAAAGACATGAAAATGGAATAAGGAGGTTTAAACTACAAATGTCCTGAGAATCAAACGCTACCTAACTCCTAACTATGAATAATCTACATAGAGGGGAAAAAAAAAAAAGGAATCACAAGAAATATCTTTATATTCACCAGTGACTGAAATACAGTTGCCTGTATAAATGAGTAACTGATATTTCTGCACTTATCTGTTATGTAAGATTAGACTTTTCTAAGACATTTTTGTATTCAGAAAGTTTTTATATCCCTTTAAATAATTAGTTGATTGGTTAAATTATTCGGGAAAATTGTGATCGTGTTTGCAAGTCTTCCATTACATAATTAAGAGAAAATTCTACAAAAATTAAAAATAGTAGATTTCTTTCAAATAATTATTTTTAGGAATACACACATATATATATATATATATATATATATTTCGGGTTGAATTTTGCTAACTCATCTGAAATTTCCATATTAGCAAGAATGTTTGCATTGGAAACCGGAATGAGCATTTAGGAAAGAAGATACCGGCCAACGAGAGCTAAGCTGCAATTTCCCCCGTGAACGGGATGGCTATATCTCAGATTCTAATGTATAAAATTGCACAAAACTTCTTATTTGAGAGGGCCATTGTGAAACACAATACTTAATGAATTCAGTTACATAATAGCCAACGAATCCTGACTGTATATCGGCCGACAAGAGGAGCTGCTGCTGTGAATGTAAAATTGCACCAAAACACCACATGTAAAATCTTTATTATGAGAAGCTATGGTTAAACGTTTGTGCATGTTAAACAGTAAGTGAAGCTGTTACATGAAATGATATAGAAAAAAGTTTAACGTACTGGTGTTTATTTCCAAAAGGTAAAGAAAAAATTATATTTATGATTTTTACTTTCATACTATCAGATAATAAATATAATACTGTTTCTGCCATGTAGCAGAAACAGTACCAAAGCATCATATATTATTTTATTTATCAGATTTCAAAAATTATTTTTAAGTCTGTTTTTTTTACTTCCATTACCCTACTATCGTAGGTAATGGAAGTATTGTATTCGGTCTGAAAATTCGATATCGAGATTTCATCTGATTTACACGTTTTAAGATCACCTGAGTCGAAAAAAGTGGTTTTTCGCAATTGGTCAGTTTGTATGTGAGTGCGTGTGTGTATGTGTGTGGGGAATCTTCTGGCTATTATATCTCGGAAACTAATAAAGATAGAACTAAGAAACTTTAGAATTTAAACAAGTCTGGTGGGCAGATAAATTTTCCAAATTTTGGTGAAAATTGAAAAACCGGAAGGGGGACATCGGAAACCGGAATTGGGACCGTAAGTTCGTATCTCAAAAACGGCTCTAACGATTTTCTTCAAATTTGCAATATAAACACTGTATTATATGTCCTTTCGAATAATATAGTTGGTTAGTTGAGGAAAATTGATAGGCGTCCTGTATAATTAGTTCAATTTCAGGTCTCGCAAAGGCGTTTCCTTTAAAAACGGCTATATGGATTTTTTTCAAACTCGCCATATTAACTCGCTTTTAAATATGCTTTTGTATGTAATTATTGTTTTCCTGTCAATAATTGAGTTTTGGTAAAAGTTGGTATCTCAAAAACGGCTCTAACGATTTTCTTGAAACTTGTTATATAAATCCATTTCTTTCTTATATATCACGTAGTTATTAGAGGAAAATTAACAGCTACATGTTTAGCTAGGCCAGAAGTTTAGGTAGATCTCGAAAATTGGGGTTTCAAAAAATAACTCTATAGTGCGACCACGTTTCCTACGACTAGCAGTGAGGTCGAGTCCAAAAGTTTGGAGGGATGCAAAATTGCCCGGAAGATAGTTATTTGGCAAACATCCAGTTATTCGGTGTTCCCTTATCTCTTGTTTTCTCTCAGTCACCCCTATTTTAACACTGGACTCGTTCAATCCGCACTTGCGCAGAGGCTTCCATGGTCGCATGAAATGTGGTTAAAGTACCATTTTTTTTTTTTTTTTTTTAGCTCGCTATATGTAAGCTTCGTTTTATATGTCTTTACATGCGTATACAGTTTATTTTACCAGAAAAAATGTTAGGTTTCTACTTCTTTATGTCACTTTTATATCTTCTGATCACATTATCTCCAAAAAATGCATATAATATGTGTAATAGTGGGTAATGGAAGTCGTGTGGTTGTTTCACACCAGATTTTTGTTTTTCTTTCAAACTCTGAAAAGTGTTAGTAGTAATGAAAAAACAATTTATTATTTTGCAAAATTTGTCACTAAATATCTGTACATTTTGCATTTCAAAATTACAAATTTTACAATTATTAAAGAAAAAAAAAAGAAAGAAAGAAATTTGATTAAAAAATAAAACATCCTAATTAAGACGCGTATTTTGTTAATTAATTTTGCTTATTAAAGCGATAAGATTTTTGTCATGGATTATTAGTTTTAAATATGTTTAAATGTTATTTTCTCAGTAAATGTTGAAACTCATTAATTATGCATTGCCCTGGCATGGCAAGCTTCTTTCGGGGAGATTAGGAAATCAAGTTTTTGTGAAAAATTCATCAAAATATTGCTATTGAATCAAAATGAATGCAAACATTATATTGCAAATACACCAAAAAAATCGCTCGAAATAGTTAAGCACGACCCTTTATCATGTTAAAAGATTTAGGTACAAATGAATTTGTTATATTTAAATTGTCAAAAATACATATTTTAATGCACCACTAAGCATATCACAATCATCCTTCATAGCTGCCAATATTTTAATTTATTCCGGAGTACTTTTAGCCCCGCCTGTATTTCGCACCACTTTAATTATAGAAAAAATTTCTAGGATGTATAACTTTGATAAAATAAGACAAAATTAGTTTTAAAAATAATAATAATAATAAGTGGTACGAAATAAAGGCGGGGCTAAAAATACTCCGGAATAAATTAAACTATTGGCAGCTATGATCCTTAAACGAATGAAGAGCAGAAAAATTGTTGGCTAAAGATAAAAAATATAGAATTTTATGTAGTTTAGATACTAAAGGAAAGTTAAAACACTTAAAATTTAATTTTAAGCCAAAGTTCCCAGCCTGATCAGCCTTAATGTGCCAAAAATAATCGTAGAACGACATCCTAAACCAAATGTAAACACTTCTTCTTTTTTTTTTTTTTTTTTTTTTTTAATTATCGATTTACGTCTTAAATTTTAATTTTTTTTTTAAATCTTGAACAAATTGTCTTGAAAAAACTAAGAAATGCAAAAATACATAGTTCTCGAACTTACAACAAGAAGACACGCCTAAATGTTTAGCAGAAGAAAATAACAAACTATAGAAAAAGTCACTTCGATTTTCAAAAGAATTTACAAAATTCAAAACTAAATAGACTACAAAATGTAACACTAGCTGAAAAAAACGAGGTCAGCTGACATGCTTTAAATCGTAAATGAAATTTGATGTGTTGCGATAACGTGAAGTAAATTGGGAAAAGTATGATAGGCATTCATTTATAACAACCGAAGTAGTTATTTATTTAAATAACAAAATTATTTGGTATGATTTTGCCTTTATCTCATTATTATTAGGTAAAACAATCATATTTATTATTATTATTATTATTTTAATAAATTAAATGCTTTTCAGTCTATTATAAGGAACTCTTTTTATTAGATTGGGTACATCATAATGCTTTTGTAGCGTCTCTATAATTTGAAGAAATATACATGACGGTTATATAATTAAATTTTCATTATAAATAGCATCTTCTAGTTAAATCGGACGAGCGGATTGCCAGTATATTTGGTATATGAAAACTTCATAAAATTCGCTCAAAGAGTAAAAAAAAAAAAAGTGTAAAATTTTTCAATAATAGGTAAGACATTTCATGAAAAAACATAATCCAAAAGAAATTACTCTTAACTGAATGAGTACACAAATTGAACCTGCATTAGTTAAAATTTGGCCTCATGTAAATCATTTCATTTGTAAAATTTGTCATTTTTCTGTGCAAAGCGTCACCTGGTGGAAATGTTTTGTACTAAATTAGCAAAAGTCCTTTATTGCATCTTAAGAATCACCTGTATACCAGATGTTTATCATGATCAACTCACCCGTTTTAGGTGCAGGATGATGTTTATTGTGGAAATTTAATTATAATCACCTTGTATTTTAAAATGTATTTTATCATCATCACTGTCACGAGAGCTTTCACAGTGCTTATGGTGGACAAGTCCACTGTGACGTCACAAGTGAAACACTATATTCGGATACAGAAAACAAGAATGAAAAATCATGGGGTTTGCGTAGATTATTAATACTTTTTTACTGTATGTATGCTTATTGCACCGTTTAAACTTTATTGTATACTTCGCCTACATAATCACACAATGGACAGAAAGACATACATGGTAGAATAATTAAATTTATATAATCACTCTTAAATATTGTTGGAAAGTGTTGGAAACACTTAACGCGAACGGAAATGCAATTTTAGCAATTTCCAATTGTAGCCCTTAATGTTTCCGAGTATTTCAATGTAGTTCTATAAATATTAACGCTAAAAATACGATTTTCTACAAAAAACATTTTTTTAGCTTCATTATTATTATTATTATTATTATTTAATATCACTTTCATTAAGAATTGAACAGTACAATGTTATTTAATATAATTTATAAAAATGTTTCTCATAGAACACATTGCTTTGGAATTCTTTTGCGTATCCCTGTACACAAACCTCTTTTGGTATTTACCGAATTTTCAGTAGGGAACATCCCATAGTAAATTTGAATAATATATACCAATTCGGTGGATTCCAAAATATTTACGGGAGTTAGAACACGGGCATAGTTGATAAACCGAAGTTATAAACACTTTTCAACTTTCTTGGAAAGGGTTAAAAAAAAAAAAAATCAACAGCATATATGACATCCAAGTAGCCACAGGAGAAAATAAATTGCCATCTATGTTGTAAGAAAAAAAAAAAAAAAATGAAAAGAAAAATTGTGGCATCCAGAACTAGAAGAATCAATAATTTAGAATAGAAACAGGTTTGGAAAAATGATGAATGATAAAAAGAAGATGAGGTTTTCAAACTGAGGGTGAAATAGAGAAAAGTTCAAGAAAATAAATTGTTTCCATAGAGTTGTATATGCAAAGAAGTTATAAAGAATATCCAACACAAGATTAATTCTGGTTATGTTAGTTAATCCATGTATTGATAGTCCAGTCAATGAAAAAAACTAATAATATTATCTATAAAAAACCTATAATATTAAAAATGTGTTAGTCAATATCAGAAAAAATTACAGATTGAAGTACTTTATTAATAAACATTCATTTAAGTACGCGATTGCTTTTCATTCATCATGTCATACCGCGTAAATTATATACACTCCTTCTCATATTTATAAGGACACTTTATATTTAGAAATAACTAATGTAAAAATAATTGTGAAAAGATTATATTAAGTGCACTTAATATATCTAGTATTCTAAAAACCAAAACTGCTATAATTTTTTTAATATGAAACAAAATTAATAAAAAATAATGCAAAATATTTTTTCTCTATGTTTGTAGATGTTCATAATTATAGGAAAAATCAAGATTTTTTCGTTTTATTTAACTTACTAGCGGATAAATTACAGTTGACATGCGAATTTGTTAACTACTGGGCTAGATTAATTCATGTATAAGCCTTAAACTTTTCTTGGACGGACATTACTGATAATGACTCGAAAAAAAAAAAAGTTCATATAGTGAAGTAAGATAAATGTGTTTTTTAAGTGGAAGGATAATTTCAATCAGCCGAATTTGTAACAGAATTCGAAGATCTAAAATTGCTGAAGGAAATGTGATCAAGCGTTGAACTGCTGGTTCGATAGGAGAGAGATCTGATGCAAAATCAGAGTTGTTTTACAGAGATCGAAGACTCATAATTCCTCTTACTGTTCTACTCATAGAAAAACGATAAAACTTTTAAAATATAGTCTATTAATGAAATTCAAATTAATAAAAAATATATTTGTTTAAATAATAGTGTTCAGTGTTTAGTTAATATAGAAAAATGGGTGTCCTTATAATTATGAGAACCAGGGTATATACATAACAATGGACGTACGCTTAATAAATTAATTTCAATCTAACCTTGAAAAAACTAATATTCTGTGACCATCATAAAATTTTCTTCTATATCACTTTGTATAACAACATGAACTACCGGTTAACCTGTAAACAAAAATTTAATTCACATACTTTTCTTCACAATTTTTTTTTTATATATACGCTGTTTGGGTCAATTTTAGTCTTTGGATGTGGATGCATAATCGCATGTAAAAACGCACAAAGTGAGTAATAATAGCACGCTTTGCGGGTGATATGTATCAAAGTAAAAGTATTACAGTTTAGATTATATGAGTCTTATGTTTTAGGATTCGGACGATTACATTTACTAAATGCCTCTGTAATTTAAAGCTTTTTTTTTTTATGCGTTTTGTTTTAAATAAGCAGCAAGCCTAGGACTCGGCCTAACAACACTCTAAACTGCCGCATGACAGTGAGTGGCCTGCTTTCGTCCATCAATTGAGGCTGAACAAAACTACATAAAAAACTGATTTATTAAGTTTGATGCAATGGCACATTATAGAAGTTGTGATACGGTTTTCCCCTAAATGGGAAAAACTACAGCATAGCAGAGCTACCAGTTCAACCAAATTCACTTGAATAAAATCTGCATAGTTTTTAAAAAATAATCGTCATGCATATAAAGTTTGGTGCATTTATACAGTAAAGAGCCCTTCCGTAAATGAGGAAAATTTCAGCCTAACAGCACCATTTACTAGGTGTTATGTATGAAAAATAATCAACACAAATTATGTTAAAGAACAGCGAAATATAAAATCAGAATGGGTCAGTAATCTGTATGAGACAAGGATGACTAATACTAAACTTTCTATTTAGGCTACGTCAGCCACTAGCAACTGAAATTAAACTTTCTATTCTGTCTGGGATGGTTGCCGATGACTGACAATAGAAAATACAAATGAAAAAAAAAGTATTGTTTTAATTTCACATTGCTTTAATTACATTATTCTAAGTAATTACCTAAAACTTATTTAAAACTAGCAGGCTTTGCCCGCTTCGCTGGACATTAAACTTAAATGAGTTGTCAAAATCCCATATCTTTATTAATAACCCAAGTTCTCGCTGTGATTGGTAGAGGTTTTCTCGCTCGCAAAGTGAGGAGTCTAGGTCTCCACTGTCTTCGGCACAACTTACCCACTTCTTACTTCCCCTTCCTCAGCGGGTGAGTTCGAAGTTTTGCAAAATCACACTAATGTACATAATGCGTACATTTAATCAATATACAGTCTGGGTCCCCACTGCCTTAGGCACAACTTACCCACTTGTTACTTCCCCTTCCTCAGTGGGTGAGTTCGAAGTTTTGCAAAATCCCACTAACGTACATAATGCGTACACTTAATCAATATCCGCACACCAAAATTCGCCATTCTAAGATAATTCAAAGCGAATTCAAACGGAAAAACATGTTTTTACACATGTTTATTGGGAACGACTTCAGTATAAACCCACAACGATATTTGGCGATTTTTTTTTGTTGGCGATTATGGCTAAATCATAAATCTAAAAATCATAAATCATATATGATAAATGATAAAATCATAATCTAAATCATAAATCCAAAATAAACAAAATATTAGGCTGCCATATTATATCGCAAACAGTCCAGAACGACATCGTTATCCTTCAAAACAACGCCAAAGAAAAATCGCCAAATTCAGCTGTGGGGTTATACAGAAGTTATACCGTTTATTGCCCTCCGACTCCGAGAAGGGGGGGGGGAGATTTCGAATTTCGTGAAATCCAGTTACAATAAGTGCCGGATGCAAACAAACAATTTACGCACCAAATTTCGTGACCACAGAAGTCTTTAATAGAAAATATAAATAAATAAGTACAAAATGCACAGCTTTAGTATGGGAACCCTTTGGTGACTTTAAATATTTTAAGCCATTTTTGCGATGAACTGAATTGGCTA
Organism: Salticus scenicus; assembly: GCA_963930645.1. NCBI lineage: Eukaryota > Metazoa > Arthropoda > Arachnida > Araneae > Salticidae > Salticus > Salticus scenicus. Next base: position 94,562,724 of record OZ005648.1, on the reverse strand, counting down.
TCTCAATTGTGCAATCAAAGATCTTGGCGAGAAACGTCCGAGCTACTTCGGTTCCAAATTTCAAATTTTGCCAAAGGGATCCAATACTAAAGCTGTTCCATATCGAATCTAGGTTGAAAACGGAAAAAGGGTAAAATAAATTAGAAATATCAGACCTATATTTATAAATTTGATACCAAATGAAAGAGGCGATTTTTCTGAATCCAGGGGTGCAAACAGTTTTTCGATGCGACAATTAGATATTAAAAAAATAACTAAAGTATGAAATTTAAGTGGCAACGGAAAAACGGAAAAAGGGGAAAATAAATTAGAAGTATCAGACCTATCGTTACAAATTCAGTACCAAATTAAAGAGATGATTTTTCTGAATCCTGGGGTGTAAACAGTTTTTCGATACGACAATTAGATGTTTTAAAATTAACTAAAGTATGAAACTCAGATGGCAAAACTTCATTTAAATCTTTTCATAATTTGTAGTGCGATTCACGCGAATGAAAAAAGTCTTTATCTTAAAAATTTATTTTTGCATTTTATTTTTCCATTCAAAGCGTTTTAGTGAAAAAATATTTATGGCGCATGCGCAGGCGTTTTTTACCCACAATTTAAACACTAATCAGAATTTTGAAAATTTCTATAGATATAATTTTAAGTTGGGTGAAGACCTAAGTTTCTGCCAAGCGCCGTTGAATTCCGTCCAGCCGTTCTCGAGTGATGCCCGGACAAACGTGCTTTAGTCTTTTACACCCCAGGGGAGAACGGGGGAGAATTTCTGAAAAGTTGATGGATATAATTTTAAGTTGGGTGAATACCTAAATCCCTGCCAAGCGCCGTTGAATTCCGTTCAGCCGTTCTCGAGTGATGCCCGGACAAACGTGTTTTAGTCTTTTACCCCCTAGGGGGAGAACGGGGGGGAATTTCTGAAAAGTTGATAGATATAATTTTAAGTTGGGTGAAGACCTAAATTCCTGCCAAGCATCGTTGAATTCCGTCCAGCCGTTCTCAAGTGATGCCCGGACAAAAAAAGCGACATTCGGACACGATGACACACACACAGACACACACACACACACACAGGCAAAATTTTCTGAAGTCATTTTCGGCTTTCATGGGGTGTAAAACGTGAAGATATCGCAAAATTTTTCGATTCCGACAAATTTACAGACAAAACTCTGATTTTATTAATATAGATTTACTTCTAGACAGCGCGTGTGACCTGAAGGGGAATTTTTTTTTTTTTTTTTTTTGTAAACTTGCGAGTTAAACAACAACGTTAACCACAGCAACGTACAAAATGTCATTTTTCACTTTCTCTTTCTTTCTTTCTTTCTTTTTTTTTTTTTTTTTTTTAGTTTTTACAATGCAAAATGCATGTGTTTTGGTCTAAATTACGCGAAATTGTGTAAGAAAACACAGAAGAAATTTTTACGATGGTCACAACACAACATACTAGTTTTTAACCATTTTTCTTGATCATGGCCGGTATTTTATGTACATCTTGAGATATGTATTAAAATATAAAATCATTCTACAATATTCTTAAATAGAAAATAAAACACTAGATTTGTGTTAATAAATAAAACATGCAATTAACAATGTCAAAATTTATTTAAATGTGAAATTATTTGACGAAAATTTTTCTAATGTTTAAACAAACTTATAATACATTCCCTTATCTGTATTCCTCTCTTTCTGTCTGAAAAGAAAACATTTTTTTTTTTTTTTTTTTTTTAATGGTTTGTGTGTTTTGCAGAAACACATTTTAGAATTTATTTTATAGCGTCTTTTTCGGAAAAAAATATTAACATTCTTGTGCTGAATATAATTTTCGTACAAATTAATACAAACCATTTTAAATATTCAAATATTGCACTGAAATCTACATTCTTCAAATGTATTATTTCAGTATTTAGAACATTTCTTAGATATACTTTTCTTATTCAAATTTTCTTTCCATTTTCCATAATTCAGACATTTACCTATAAATTATTTTTTACATCGTTACATCGTCGATTATCGAATTAAAAATTTACAAATATTGAAAGATAAATAATAAAGTTTTTTTTTTTTTTTTTAATTTTTTCAGTCGATTTAGTTAAAAAAATTTTGTTTATTACTATTATTATTATTTTTTTTTAACCTTATTTTAAGCATTTCACGAAGAACTTGTTTTTTTTTAGTACGGAGTTTCTATCTTTGTACAATCTATTCTTGAGTACTATCGTTTAGTCTCAATCTACAGATAAAACGTTGTCGCCAGCTTTACGATAGTTGGACATTTATCGAAATCGAAAATTTATCGAAAATATAATTTAATAATTTGAAAGCGATATAATAATAATAATAATAATAATAATAATAATGAAACCTAGTAGTCCTCCATACTAAACTAAATTTTGCTTTTGCCAGATTTTCATCAAAATATTTGCATGCAACATTCAATCGAAGCCCTTGAAAAAGTATTGTATGTTGCATGCTTTCATTGAAATGATTCTTAATAATTTTTCAAAAATCTTTATTTCATATCCTTTTCAATTCTTCATGTGATGCATAATTCCATCTTGTTAAATCGCTTGTTGATGATATCCATAGTAAGGAGTTAGTTCTTTAAATGCCCTTTATGAAAACTAAATTGTACAATATATTTCTGCGTGGAAGATATAAGCGCACACTTGCTGATTTATCAACCGAATTTGTAGAAGAAATATAAACTGGTATTAACCCAAAAACTGTTTATAAGAAAGAAATAAAAGCAAAAATTTTGACCTTTTAATGATGTATATAAGCCCTTTAATTAAATTTTAAATTTTTATCATGTAGATTCACATAAAGTAACAGTGATAATAACATTTAAAGAAATATTTTTTTTACATGTAATGAAAATTATAAAAAATGCATCACCGGTTAAATTTATTTAATATATATATATGAATATACATAAATGTATATCAAAATGATTGAATTTAGTGAAAATAAGAAACATTTTTTATAAGTATTGATATTTATTCTATTCTGTTTACCGATATGAAAATGTATAAATTTCCTGTAGTATAACATAACTAAACATGTTTATACTCATGTATTTTTAAAAACAAATTTCAAACATTAAAGTAAATTTTAAAATGCTCTCAGATCTGAAAAGTCAAATACTTTGCATTGCTCTTTACACAGTGATATATACTATATATGTATTGATTTTTTCATAACAAATGCGGACGTTTGAATAACTCACCCGTATGTAAATATTTATAAATGCGCTTAGAAACGTGGTTGCAAGCTATATTTATACACTTGCAGATAAATCTCAATTGAGTATACGCATGCCTAGAAAGGTCGAATAACTAAAAATTGTTAAACCCAAAGCATCTGCGGGAAAAAGAATAAAATCAGTAGATATATTAAGCATTAAATTGTAGTTATGAAATTAAATATATGTGTAAAATGATACAAATCGCTTTAACATAACACACACACACACACACACACACATAAAAAAAAAAAAAAAAAAAAAAAAAACAGACAAGTATATCAATGGTGAGTACTATACAATTTAGGGTGACCAGACGGTTTCGTCGAAAATTCGAGGAAGCCATTAAAAAAATATTACAATTACACATTTACTGAGGTATAATTTATGCTAAATAAATGAGTATTTAAGAGGCTGAAATTAGGATGTATAATTTTCTTGGTGCAATTTTTTAAAACTTAGAAAACCATTTCAAAATAGGGCTTGCCCCCGGAATTCGGGGACATGTGGTCACCCTGTTATTAGTGGATATTTTAAATTTAAATTAAATAATTAGGTTTTCTATTTAATTAACTTATTCGTCTCACGTTTTAAATTGGTGGTACAACCTTCTACGCGTCTTAAACTATGGATATTTCAATGCTCCAGTTTTAGAAAAGTAAAACAGAAAAAGAGCTTTCTGTAAATTTATCATTATTTCTTGTTGTTTTAAATACGGTAAGCTAAGATTTGTTTGCTTTGTTAATTTGAGCTGATGTTTTTGCACACTCTGCTTTTATATGACTAAAAATGTATGTAGAATATATTATTTTAAAACTCTAATTTTGTAATGGCATACAGCAGCTTTAGAGGTGTCCACTATTGATAGCATTTTACGCTATCATTATTCAATAATGGACTTCTGTGTTCAGTGGTGATTATCGTCTTAAGTTTATTGTTTGCTACTTTCAGGAGTCATCCGTGATTCACTTCTAGACAATTAGTATAGGTAGTATGTAAAATATAAATATAAAGAAAAAAAGACAAGTTAGTTTTAGGAACTTCTAATGTGTTTGAAATAATTTGAAATAAAAAAAATCTGGAGACTAGACTTTTTGAACATTGAGTAATTAACGGTTTTGTAGATAAAGTAAATTAAGAATAATTGTTAAACAAAAGAGAGAAAATTATAATAGATTGTTTGAGCATTTTCTCCATGCAGTACACGACGTTTAATTTAACGCTACTGAACTTTGAGCCCATAAATCATAATGATAAAGAATTTTTCGTTGTGTCCCTATAAAAACTTATAAATGCTAGATTCACCAAAATATAGTGAGTGCAATAGTGACTTAATATTCGTATAAATCTTCAGCTCAATTGAATAAGGTGTTTAGATACGCTATCGCATTTTTAAAAATTTGGTCCCATTTGCCATAATGATAAAGAATTTTACTTGGTGTCCCTGTAAAAAAAAACTGTAAGTGCTAAATTCACAAAATCTATACAGTTCGTGCAACTGTGACCTATAACATTTGTATAATTTTTTTTTATTCAGTTTAATATGGCTTGTAGACGCTATCATATTTTTAAAAATTTGGCCCCATAGGCCATAATGATAAAGAATTTTTCTTGGTGTCCCTGTAAAAAAACTGTAAATACTAGATTCACCAAAATCAATAGGGTTCGTGCTACGGTGACTTACAACATATCTACCAACTTTCAGCTCATTCGAGCAAAGCGTTTAGACGCTAGAGTCTTCAGTCGCACACACACATACATACATCATCGTAAAAATAGTGAAAACGGACTCAATGGACTCTCAAAACGTATAGAAACATCAAAATCTCAAATTTGGATTTTTGACATGATTATAATACTTTCCTTACATATGTATGTTTGGAAAGTAAAAAGGGACAAAAGGTATCGAATGGCACAGTACCAAGTGTTATCGCTTCGGAAGAGTGGCAAATAAACAAACGAATTATGGATCAATTTAAATAAAATAATTTAACCGAAGCACTACAAATCAAATGTACCTTTTAAAGTTCTTAAAAATTTTTAAACAATTTGTTTTCAGTTTAAGATATAATGTATATTACTTTTCAATCTAATAACATATTAATAATCACAGAATTTTCTTTTTGTTAATTAAATACATATTTTTATTCAATTTATTTTTTATTTCACTTCATTATTAAAAAAAAAAAATAATATAAAAAGAAATGTATTCACTACTGGAACAGAAAAATGTTAACAACTAAAACATTTTCGTGCCCACTACTGCAATTTTGTATGCCCCCTACTAACGCATTTTCAGGTCTCTATTAAAAAAAAAAAAAAAAAAAAAAGAATATTATTGCGCATAGAAATGCTTCAATTACTCATATAACACGGACAGTCACATGAAGAAAGAATTAAGTGTAATATTCAATACTGATTTTTCTTACAGTTTCTAATGTTGAGAACTGAACAAGAAAAAAAGCCGGAAAATGTCCTTAAATTGTCAACTGTTGGTACAGTCACCTTACATGAGCAATTTATTTTGTCTTAAATTATAAAAATGTGACTTTAAAAAAAGTTTTCAACTATAACTTTTTGCGAATTGTTAAAATCCTTTTTGTCTGCAATTAAACTGCTCCTGCAAAAAAGATAGGTAAATAGGAAGTGAAACTGCTCTATTGATTTAAAAGTATATCGATGTTAATTAACAAATATTTCGGAAACAGTTCAACAAAATTCTCAATTGTGAAGGTGTTCACATATATTTGGTTAAATTTTAATTGAATTTATAAATAAAATAAAATCTAATGATAAATTAATGCATTATTGCAATAAAAAAAATAATTAAATTTTAAGTGAGATATTATATTTACATAATTTGTTCTTAAGCATTTGGAGAAAAAATTATTTTTAAATGTCGTTAAAAATTACACAATTTTAATTATACATACGAGCTACACTATTTATTAACATAAAACAATAACACACATCATTCAGAAATCTAAATTGTATATGTTTTATATCTAAATCATAAATAAAATATTTATCTTTTTAAATAGAAAAGTACTTTATTTTATGGGATAAAAATTAAATAAAAGGAATAATATCTAACGGAAATTCTGACATTAAACGTAATTATAAAAAAAAGTGTTCTCAAATAGTCATAAAACAAGAAAACTCATTGTCAGAATTTATATTATTGCAACACCGGATATAATTTATTTTAAATTACCCAATATTAATGATTTCAGTTCATAACGGTCATTTTCTCTAGTCAAACGGTCGCTTGGCGTAATGTTAGCGATTAAAAGGTTAATACAATTATAAACCGTCATTACAAATTCAAAAATTAACATTAGTTTACTATCTAAAACAAAGAACTGAAGTTGGCTTTCATTTTTGGCGAAAATAAGATAAAGCGAAACATATGACTGCCCTTCCAGGGGTTCTCCCCGTGCGAGAAAAAAAGCAGACCCACAGTTTTTGCTTTTTCATCGTATAGAAAATACGTAAGTTTTTTTAGCCCTCTCTCTCTCTCCCTCGCTTCCCGAGAAATGCTTGGGTTCTTTATTGCAACTAATATTTTATATGTGAACTTCCTTATGTGACTTCTTAAGAATATATTCAATAAAGACAATTTAAAATTATCAGGACTTCAATGGATTCTATTTGTTCACACACGCAATGTACAGAAATTATGGACAAACGATAGACTTGTTTTTAAGAGAAGGATTTCTCCCCCACATCAATATCCTCAAAACTATATTCTAATATAATAATTTAGTTAATAAAATAAAGTCACAATGCATTAAACTGCATACTTGATTTTTTAAAATCACTTTTTTATGGATTTTTCTTTTTTTACTGATACGTTTAGAAACAAATTGCTTTACTTTCTTACAAAAAAAAAAAAAAAAAAGAAGTAAATAAAATAAAATAAAATAAATAAATAAATAAAAAAAAAAAAATTCAAGTGATTTAAAAATCATATATTAACCTTCTCGCAATTAAAAGACATTTTTTTACCTTCTTTCTAAATTAAGTAATTTAGTATTCAAAGAAAAATAGTATTTGCTTGTTGAAGCGTCATATTCTAAAATACTTTTAACGATTGTTTTTGCATTAGCATTTTCCTTTTCTTTTATTCATCAAATCGTTAATTTTTCTTTTTTGAAAAAGCTTTTTTATCTTACTTTTTAATATATTTCTTTCTTTTTCTTTCTTTTTTTTGTACTTTTTTACTAACGTTTGTTTTAAGCTAAAATTTGTCTATAAAAAAATATAGTTAAAATCAATCTATATTTTGTTTTGCTTTACGGTAAATATTTCCTTGTTTTTCAGCAAGAAAATGAATTCTATATAAAATCCTAAAACTTTGTAACCTTGTTTTCTTATTTATTTAAATAACACAATTTTCTTTATTAACTTTTATTAATTAAAGCGTTAAAAATATGATATTTGATATTTTTTTTTCCACTGAGTTTTTGCCGTATTTAATAACTACTTTTTACTTAAGATACATTACGCGTCTTTAAGCAATTCTGTATTGAATATTTAAAAAAGCGAAGTTTTATGCATAATTGAATCTACCTTACAATCTAAGGGTGCAACTCATGCTTGTGGGGAACATATTTGTTCTGTCAGTTAGTTGGTTGGGTTTTATGTCGCACTAGTGCTGCGCAATGGGCAATTGGAAACAGTGTGGGTGGTCTAGAGTTATGCCATCACAATTTTGATTCTCCACGGAAGGGATAGCTCTCCGCTTCGGTGACCCCCAGAGGTATAATTTTGATAGGAACATGGAGAACATTGCGGCCACGATAGATTTTGCGTGCACCAGCCAATATTAGCATACACGACGACGGTTTTCGGCCGGCTCGAGTACCGAAACTGCAATCTTCCAATTACGAGCCCGGCGCTCTACCAACTGAGCTACGGCGGTCCTTGTTCTATCGGAAAAAGGTCGGGTAAAATTGCTGGCAAGTGAAGATTGCCGATTCCATTTAGGCTGTTGGACTGGCAATACCTCGATGAAATGCTAACTTCGTAATACTGTTTATTATTGTGAATATGATGCCAGTACAAGATTTTATGTACGAATTGACCTTTTGATCATATTTTATACATTTTAGGGACATTCATGTTTGGAGATCTAGTGATACAAATAATTTACTAGATGTTTCCCCATTGTTCCTCGTATCAATAATAAAAAAAATTTGGGTTCTCATCTTGGAAATTTCTCTCGTTATCTGAATCAATGAAGTTCATGAATGGCTGCAAATAATCTCCAAGTAACTGAATATAAAAATTTCTAGTCAATGATTCAAGCACATACCATGATAAACAAGTCACACCATTATGAAGCCATCCCAAGCTTGCACAATACTTTGTCTGTATTTTGGTTCCAATGTTTCTGGGGATCTGCGTAACACTCGAAACTTAACATCAACTCTTATTAACTGGCATTATGACTCATCTGATCAAGCAACGTTTTTCAACTCCTCTATGGTTTAATTGATATGTTTATAAGTATATAATTATATATACTTATATATTATAATTATATAATGTATATAATTATATATTATAAGACCGCGGTAGCCTGATCGGTAAGAGCAGCGAGTTCGTGATCGAAGGATTGCGGATACGGTCTTCGAGCCGGCCGAAGACCGTCGTGTACGCTAATGACGACTGGTGCACGTTGAATTCCGTCGTAGTCGCAAAGTCCTCCAAGTTCCCATCAAAAATTATACCTCTGGGGGTACCGGAACATGGGCTCAACTCGGCCTTGATCCAGATCAAAATTCGAGTTCCTGTTGTTTGCTGGTGCTGCCATCTTTCGCCAGCTTCTGGAGCTACGTCGTCCTTCCTCCCTCGTGGTTCTCCTCTGAAAAACGGAAGGCGCTTTCCTGCTACCTTAAATCCGCGTAGTTCCACTACCGGGGCTCGGAATTTCCGAGTGGCATAAGAAACAACAGCAAACAACATAAGTATGATAGAGGCGCTGCAGATGATGGCATTTTGTTAGAATAGAAATTAAAATCGGTCTTTTTTTTTGTCACATTCCCATCAACTGAAAATTTCGCTATACTGTCTACGTGAACACGTCTGTCATACTTTTACACATTTCTGGTTGCTGTTATTTGACGCAATGTTGCTGGTCTGGCAGCAATGGTTACGCTGTGAAAATACCATATCATGAATTAATTTAGGCTTGGTCTAGATTGTAATAATAATAATAATAATAGTAATAATAATTAAAAGTATTTATTTTATTTTTCTTCTCTCTCTCTTATTAAGAAACTTAGGAGAAATAGCCTCTTTTGTATGATTTGAAAAAACAAAAGACAAAAGGTGGTTTAAATTTTATAATTTCACTTCATTTCCACGCTTTAAAATGAAGTCATCGTACTTAAACTCCAGAAATAATTGCAAGCTAATGAAATTTAAGTTTGGTAGGTTCTAAATGCTCATAATTCTTTATAACTCTCATTTAATACATAGTTAAAGATATTGATGATTTTGTAAGTCTGTATGAGTTATAATTAGGCGAAAGACCAACATTCCATATTTCATCTACTCCAGCATTATTTTGGTTACTTAATGAACATTTTTAAAATTTTCGAGAACTGAAATTAATATTACTTGTCAAGAAGTTTTCTAATAGTTTTCACATTTCGTGTCTTTTTGATGAATAGAGCTCACTGTAAAGCTTTCAAAAATATGCAATTCAATTGGAGATACTTTGAATGTAACAATTCAAGTAAATGGAAAATACTCTACATGAGGTCTGGAGGAATATATATTTAGTATATTTGTAAATAAAGGAAACCAAACATCCATGCCAAATAAATAAAGTACTGACAGCTTTTACAGCTATTAATTCTAAAGAGAGAATGAGTATAAAACAGAGAAAGATATCAGTATTGAGTTCGGTTTTAGAGGAGTCACATCTCAGACAAAGGCAATCTAGTAAGCGATTCTTCAGTTCATGTACATTTAAAATGAAAGATTTTATTTAATATGTACTAAAAGCATTAAAAAGATTTCTTGTGGTTTTGAATAAAATATTAGATTTGTAAATGTCGAAGGCTGTTGAAAGAGACTTCGCACTTTTAACTTGGAATCACTGAAGGTTTCATATGAAGCCTTATATTTCCATTTAATATTTATAAATTGAACTATATTAGGTATCTTCAATAAAATATACATTCAGGCAACAATATTTATTTATTTATTTATTTATATATGTTTACAGATTTGAAAACTTGAAATTGCATTTTTTAAAGTTTCCATTTTTTCTGGAATTTATGGTTTTCAAACTGCTAAAAGTTCAACAGATATTTAAGAAAGACTTAATATATGCATTTTTTAATGTTTAATAGAATCTGAATTTAAACTGAAAAGCTCAAAATGCTATAAGACGTTTTCATGTGCTATCCACATAGCATTGAGCAAAGAAATGTAGGTTTTTTGTATGTGCTAAGCATTTTAGAAAAATATCTAATAATAGCACGGACCTACAAGTAAAAATTACCTTGAAATGAAATAAATGAAATAAAGACTGAATTTATCCTGAATTTCCGAAATATTTTCCACAAAAAACAAAAACATAGCTTGAATCTTCAAGAAAAAATAAAATCATAACTTGAACCTTGAATATATATATATATTTGAAATTCATTTATGCTTAATATTTTCTGAGACGCCCGACAGAATAAGGGTTTATTACAGTCAACAGTACAATCTATAACTTAGAGGAGAATTTATGATTATATGGATGTCCTTATTGGGATTTTATGTTTTATTTGTTGTGTTGACTTATTCTCTGACTGAAATTCATTTAAATGCCTGAATTTAACCAAACAGGGTACAGTCATTTTTAACCTTTTAAATAAAATCCTAGACAGGAAACAAAGAATTTACAACAATGGTATAACACAATTTCAAAAATATAAATATAAATTTCACGAATCTATATTTTGAAAAAAAAAAAAAAAAAAAATAATAATAATAAATATTTCGTCATCTTAAATTGCTGTTAATACTTAAAAAATTTAATTAATTAAATGGTTAAAAGGGAGATTTGAAATAACTTACGTAGAAATACGATTCCCCTGTTTTTCAAAAACAAAAAGAGCATATTTTTAAGAGTATTAAAAAAAAAAAAAGTTTTGTATAGAAATAAAAAATGTTAATTGATACTATTTTTAAATGATTTCTAATATATATATATATATATATATATTGTATATATACATTAAATTCAGCTTTAAAATATTTCTAAAAACATCATTTGAGTTTTTTTATTTTTAATTTATTTAGTTTTAAATAAATAAAATATAATATTACCCTGAGCTAATACATTTTTTTTAAAAAGTTTTTCCCGTGTAAAAAGTAAAGCTATATTTTTTTTATATAATATTGTTTTAAAAATGTGATTACAAAATTCTAAATTTAATTAATCTAATTTTCCATAACATAAATTACGACAACTAAGTTAAAAAATAAATAAATAAATAAATAAATAAATAAAAAATATGCTACACAAGTTTTTGATTGTAATTTAGTTGGAAATTTTACATAAAATAATTTAATTTTTGTGAAAACAAATTTTCTGCCTGTATAGTTGATGTAAGTAAATAAAAGTAAGAGATATTTTTTTTAACTAGAAAAAAGAAATTACAATCGATAGCAATTTCATTTATATCAAAATCACTATCCATGAAAAGGGTTGCCAGAGCCTCAGAAGAGGTTGGACTTCTTATCGACGTAGGACTTACCATCTTAAATGACACACAGCCAACCTATCTTTCCAGGACAACAGGAACAGAGTCAGCACTTGACCTTACTGCAGTAAGTTACCAATTATCTACCAAATGTAGTTGGAAAGTTTTGAAGAATGCCATTAGTGATCACAGACCAATCATCATAGGTCTTGGTTTACACCTTGAAGCAGAAGATCAAACAAAGAGATCATGGAACTTTCGCAAAGCGAATTGGACCAATTTTACCCTTCTGGACGAACTATGCAAGGGTGCGCCAACTAACATAAACCTAGAGGATAAACTGAAACTGTTGTATCAAAACATTACACTAGCAGCTAAAAGGAATATTCCAAGAGGAAACAGGAAAAAGCAATGGATTCCTTACTGGAAAGACGCTCAGATCGACTCCTTAATAACTGAGAGAGACAACTTAAATGAAATCCTTAAAACAAACAACACTTTAGAAAACAGGAAGAGACTTTCCGAAATTACAGAGAGTGTAGAGGAGAAAATAGCTGAATGCAAGAGACTTAAGTGGACAGAATTCTGTACTTCTCTTGACCCCAAAAAAGATGCTAAACACTGGAAAATCGTCAAAGCCTTGAATTTTGGTCTAAATGACACAAATGCTCAAACTTCAAACATCATTCAGTCTTCAAAAGATATTGCTAACACTAATACGGAATCAGCAAATCTGTTAGTAAATCATTACTCAGAGATGAGCAAAATCGATTTTCAAGCTGAAGACAAAAATCTCAATAAAACTGTTAGAAGAATACTACTAAAATCCAGAACGTACAAAACCATCGACAACTTCTCCAGACCTGTTGATAAGCAAGAATTGAATACAGCTATTCAACAAATCCCTAGTGGTAAATCACCTGGCAACGATCTAATTTTCGGTGAGATGATTAAAAACTTTGGAGAGATGGCCAGAGACTTTTTCCTTGACATAATTAATACATCACGGTCAAAGGGGAAACTACCGAAAGCATGGAAAACTTCTATCATAGCTCCTATTCTTAAACCCGGAAAATCTGCAGAGGAATGCAAAAACTATAGACCTGTTGCACTTACTAGCATCTTATGTAAGGTCATGGAGCGAATTGTACATAACAGATTGTTGAGAGAACTCTTAAAGGGAAAGAAATTAAACTCTTATCAAACGGCCTACAAGAAACAACATTCAACTGAAGACGCACTGTTTATCCTCTGCCAGTCTATCATCGATGGCCTGCAGACCAAACCACATAAAAAGACTACCGTGGTCTTCCTCGACATGACCTCAGCCTTTGACACTGTTTGGAGAGGGAAACTAATACAGATTGCTCATGAAATGGGTATCCAGGGAAATGCCTTAATTTGGATATCAGACTTCCTCAAAAATAGGAAAATTAAAGTGCGTTTCAACGGTGTCTACTCGAAAGAAAGGAGGACTTGGGGTGGTGTGCCACAGGGATCTGTCCTTAGCCCACTGTTGTTCCTTATCTATGTCAATAATATCCACACGCACCTTCACAATGAAACAAAAGTAGTTTGCTATGCCGATGACATTGCCATTTGGCATTCGAACACGAGTCTTGAGCAGTCTGAAAGATCTCTTAATTGCTCCCTGGAAGGAATTTTGGAGTGGTCAAACTCCCGAAAGCTAAAATTTAACCCACAAAAAACATCGTACAGCATCTTCTCAACAGATAGAAAACACAGGCACCTATTCTCTTCAAACTTAATTCTAAACAATCAGCCCTTAACAAAGACTGAAAATCCTATTTATTTGGGACTTACTCTAGATGCTGAACTACGTTTCACTGAACAAATAAAGAAATGTGCCAATAAATCACTCAAAAAATTAAGAATCTTGAAAAGCCTATGCGGTACAAATTGGGGAGCATGCCCCAAAACCTTAAAAACTACCTACACCACTTTGATTCGACCAGTTATGGAATATGCTTCGTCAATCTGGTCTCACGCCTCGACTTCAACACTTAAGAATATTGATAACATACAGGCAAAAGCCTCAAAGATTATAATTGGTGCTGTCTCTTCCACAGACAACATTAAATCCCAACAGGAATGTGGTCTCCAGTTACTTGATAACAGAAGAAAATGTAGTGTCATCAACTTTACCAACAATATTAGAAGTCGTGAGGAGAAACATGTTAGCAAAAAAACCTTTTTGAAGTGGAACAAAAATACAAGACTCAAACGATCCTCCACCTTACACTATGACCTAATGGTCAGGCAGCAAACTGGACTAGAGCATAACACATATGAAATTCTGCAAGAGCCAATTTTGTCTTCGACTCTTCCGGAAAACACCAAAATTATAACTCACCTTCTGGAACCGTGTTCCAAAAAAGAAGAAACTTCGGCTATTAAAACAAAAGGTGATAAAACCATTGCCTCGTATTCAAGAGAAAATTTTGTCTTTGCCTTCACTGACGGTTCCTCAGATGAAACTCTAGACAACGGAGGAGCTGGTGTCAACTTTACTTTCCCACAGAGTGGAAGCACAAAGCAATTTAAGATCGAAGGAGGCAAAATAGCTTCAAACTACACTTGTGAACTCATTGCCATCCAAAAAGCCCTAGACGAGTATATAAATCTCGAAGAAAATGAAAGAGCCAATGGGTTAATCATCTTCAGTGACTGCAGAGCTGCTCTTCAAGCAATTCAAAGGGGTTCCTCAGGGCTAATTATAAATATACACCGTACACTTCATAAGCTTTTCCATTTGAAGAAACAGTGCACCATGCAGTGGATTCCCGCGCATGTTGGCATTACTGAAAATGAGACGGCTGATGCCTTGGCAAAAGAAGCAAGACAATTAAACACCAGCAGGGTTACTCATGTCACCCTCAGCGATATCAATTCCGTTGCTAAGGCAAAATTCAACGATAGGAAACTTAAAATCAAACACCAAATCCCTGAAATCAGTACCAACAGAACTCTCACCAGCACTCTAACAAGACTCCGGACAGGACACTTTAGGGGGATGAAGATCCATAAAGACGGGACAAGGACTTACTGCCTCTGCAAAAACTGCCCAGACATAGAACTAACCCCCAAACATCTTTTCAACTGTCCTGCTATTCTGGCGCAATTGCAGCAAATAAGTGACAATCCATGGGCAGACTTATATGAAGACAACTGCCTTCAAATCGCAGATGCTGTATATAGGACCTTTGGTCCCATTTAATTTTTTTTTTTTTTTTTTTTTTTTTTTTTCCTATCCATGACACGACACCAACCAACCAACCAAGCAATTTCATTACTTAATTTAGTTTTATAGTTTTTCTATAGAATGATTGAATTTTTCTGGAAACAAGCTTTTGGCTTTTATAGTTGACGTAGACAAAGGAAAAAAAAAGCAATGTCTTTGATTAGGAAAATTAAACTACAATATTAATAGTAATCGTATTATTTGTTTTTAAATATTCATTAAAATTTTTACTTTGTTTATATAAAAATCTTATTTTTTTTATAAAAAATATTAAGAAAAGTCATAATTCTATTTAAAAAATAAAAAACTAAAAGCAGTCTTTGGGGACTGCCGATAGAAGTGAAAACTAAGTAACTTGTGAATTGTATCGTCGAGCTATTAGATTATTATTTTAGAATTATTTTTGGTTTGTAAGGTAGTGTTTATGATCTGTATTATATGATTCGGCACAATATTTGTAGCTATCCAAATTAAATGAACTAAGCCTTATATTAGGTAAAAATATTGTAATATGACTAAAATAATTTTCTTTTTTTTTTTTTTTTTTTATTTGAAAATTTATATTGAAAGCAAAAAGAAGAATATAACAGTCCGTATAAAAACACGTGCTTGTACTTTGTGAACTATGTATATACTGTGGAAAAGTACATACATACATAGAGTATAGAACTAGAAAGAGACAGATGCCAGTAGCCAGTATACTACTCGTATTAGTATACATTTTATACATACATATATATATATGTGGGAAGTTCCTTGCAGAGCCTACAGATGGCGCTGCCTCGGATGCGTATCATTGAACGAGATGACAAACGGAGGAGTTGAGATCTGGCTGCAGTGGAGATCGGTTGGGACCGTCAGCGCGAAGGCTGACAGGCCCATTTTCTGCTAATTAGAGCTTGTTGTGCTCTTGATAAGTGTGTAGAGCCATGGAGGGCTCATTACTTCTTTTTAACTATTTGATAGCACTCTGTTTTTGTGAATATAGCACGAGTAGGTGCTAAAATGTTGTCTCGTTACGGAGATACTGATCAAGAGTGTTTATTAGGTGCTAAGCCTTGAAACCAGCAGTTGGTTAACGATAGAAAGTCTGCTATTATTAAGTTTTTCTTTGTATATTTTGTGATTTTGTGTGTTTCGTAATAAAGGTGTAGTCATCTAAGTCGCAACTCATCATTACCCCACCCCTAGACACCCAGCCAAGATTCTACAAGTGGGGACTCTGCCGCGATATTACCACCAACAAGTTATAAAAGGTAACTGTTATTGTTATATATTTATCATTCTGTTTGATAGTGGATAATAATGATTAATGCATAAATTGAGCAAAAAGAGTTTGAGTTACTATTTTGAATTAGAAATTAATGGTGAAATACTTTTGAGAACACTTTTGGTTTCACTGTGTGATGAAATTAAATAAATACATTACTTGAGAAGAATGAATAGAAATAAGAATTATGATTGAAAACATATTCTGAGTAATCTTTTATAATTTTGCTTATTACTGTTTGCAATAATATTTTAACAATATTATAACAATATTATTTCAAAACGAAAGTGATAACAATTATTAAATAGAGAACAATAATGATAATGGTGATGTTATATGAAATATGTGTATATAGCAATAATTAAGAAATATATAAGTTGTTCTAGATATTCTATTAAATGGTATAAATTGTTCTGAATGTGTTTATTTAAAAATCATGATAATTTTGATTTGAGAACAAAAACCATAGAATCATTTTTTGAGAAAAATGTTATCATATTATTTTGTTTCTATTTAAGTATGATATTAATTTGGTAGAAATATTGAAATATTTTTTGGTATAAATAATTATTTAGAGTTATAATGGCCCAAAACGTGTTACAAGGTATTAGAAAAGCCGATTTAAGAACAATTGCTGAAGAATTAGGCCTAACTGTTCCGGCGGAAGCTAAGGTACTTGAAATCAAAACTTTAATTGAGAGTTCTGATATTTATAAAAATGATTTAGAATTTGTTAGAGGTGTTATTAAAATGTTACTAGAAGAACAAAAGTTGAAATCTGTAGAAGAACAAACCAAAATTGAGATAGAAAGAATTAAATTATCCCAGTTAGAAAAAGAAATAGAGTTACAGAATTTAAAGTTACAGGCTGCAGCAAATAATTCTAGTAATAATGTTGAGCAATCAAATTCAGAAACTACTTCACAATCATTAGAAAATTTAATTAGAAGTATTCGAACATTAACCATTTCAGTACCTGAGAAACCGGAAGCTTTGCACTTATTTTTTCAATCCCTTGAAAAAGCATTCGTTTCTAAAAATGTACCCCCTAAATTTAAATCGGAAATATTGATTAATTTATTGGGAGATAAATGTAATCAGGTTCTTGCGTACGTAACCACCGAAGAAATTAACGATTATGAAAAAGTTAAGGAATTAATTTTAAGACAATTTCAACCAACGCCGCGTGAATGTTTAAGTAATTTTAAAAATGCGTTCCGTAATCCTTCAGAATCTCATGTCCAATTCGCTTCACGTCTAAGCGCTTCTTTTGATTACTATTGTAGATTGAGAGGGGTGAACGATGTTAAACAATTGTGTGATCTTATAGTTTCTGATAAATTATATGAAACGTTGGATTCTAGAACTAAGGAACATATTAGTGTTCGAGAAGGTCAAAATTGGTTTAAACCCAACGAATTAGGTCGGGAGTGTGATTTATTTTACTCTTCTAGAGGGAAATCGCTAATTGAAACTAATAATAATACGCGAAACGAAAGTTCAGAGAATAAGCGGTTTGTAAACAAAACTCCTTTTAGAAAGACACATTATAATAATAAAGATCCCATAGTACGTAATTCGGTATCTAATCAAACTCACGAAAAGCATGAAAGAATGTGTTATATTTGTGGTGCAAAAGGGAAAACATTTCATTTCGCCAGAGTGTGTCCTAAACGTAGTTCAGAGAAAAAAGAATTCCGTGAAAATCTTCCAACGAATTCAGTAGTTCAATCCGAAACAAGTCCGATTAACCTAATTGTTAATGAGCTCGAATATGTTGATATTTTAGTGGATGATATTCCACTTAAAGGGTTAAAAGATTCTGGTTCTTCGATTCTAATTGTAAATAAAAATAGCATTCCACAGACTAAAAATGTTATTTCTTCAACCACTCTAGTTAGCTGCTTTAATGAAAAGAAAGATGCAAATCTGACTGAATTTAAAATATCTTTACCTAATCATGATTCAATAAACATAATCGGTGCTTTATGCAACAATTTGACATGCGACGTAATTATGCCTAATAATATCTTTCATATTTTGAAACAACAAAAAAAAGAGGAAACACATGTTTCGAATTCCAGCGACGTAGCAGGGGGGAAAGAAAATTTTCCGCGTTCGGGGGAAAGCAATTTCGATGAAGCAGGTGGGTGTTCTTTTCCTGTATTCGATCGAAAGGAAAATGAGATAGATTCTTTTTTTTCAAGTATGTGCAATTTTTCAGAAGAAGAAAAATTCGATGTCAGTTATATTTTAGATAAGTCGTTAAAAGAGAAATTAAGCGAATTAATAAAAAGTTATAAGCCAGTTAAAACAAAAAGTACTGATTTAAAAATGTCCATTATTTTATCTGATGATATACCAGTGTGTTCACGCTCTCGCAGATTATCATTTGTAGAGAAATCAGAGGTGGACAGACAAATTGACCAGTGGTTAAAGGATGGTATAATTAGAGAAAGTACATCAAATTATGCTTCGCCAATAGTGGTGTGTAGGAAAAAAGATGGAGGAATAAGGTTATGCTGTGATTATCGTGCTTTAAATAAGAAAATAATTAAAGATAAATACCCGTTGCCAAATATTGAAGATTTATTTGATAGATTAGGGGAGGGTAAAGTTTTTTCGATACTAGATTTAAAGAATGCGTTTTTACAAGTTGATGTAGAGGAAAAAAGTAGGAAATATACAGCTTTTGTGACAGATAATGCCCAGTATGAGTTTCTAAAAGTTCCCTATGGATTATGTAATAGTCCCTTAGTATTTCAAAGATATGTAAATTATGTGTTTAAAGACCTATTAAAAGATGGTACTGTAATTATTTATTTAGATGATATAATTATTCCATCTAAAGATGAGAATGAAGGGTTAGATAAATTAAAACGTGTGTTAGAAACGGCATCAAAATTTGGTCTAGAGTTAAATTTAAAGAAATGTCAGTTTTTGAAACGAAAGATCGATTTCTTAGGTCACATAATTGAGAATGGCACGATTAAACCCTCAGTAGAAAAAACTCTTGCAGTACAAAATTTCCCAGAACCCCGTAATGCTAGGGAAGTGCAGAGTTTCTTAGGTTTAACGGGTTACTTTAGAAAATTTATTCGTTCATATGCCAACATAGCAAGACCACTCAGTGACTTATTACGTGCTTCCACTCCATTTAAATTCGAGAAAGAACAGAAATTGGCTTTTCAAAAGCTGAAAGACATTTTATCTAATACGCCTGTCTTACATCTTTTTAAACAAGGCTATAAGTTAGAAGTTCATACAGATGCGTCTAAATTAGGATTCGGTGCAATCTTACTACAAGAAGATGACGATGGACAGTACTATCCAATCCATTATATGAGTAAAAAGACCTCTGTACAAGAAGAAAAATACTGTAGTTATGAGTTAGAAGTGTTAGCGATAGTAGAAGCCCTTAAAAAATTTAGGAACTATTTGTTAGGTAGTAAATTTAAAATTTATACTGACTGTCAAGCGTTCACTAAAACTTTAGATAAACGTTAATTGACACCTAAGGTAGCCAGGTGGTCTTTCCTGCTACAGGAATTCGACTACGAAGTAGAACACCGTCCTGGTAAACAAATGCAGCATGTTGACGCTCTTAGCAGACACCCTGTAATGGCTGTAAATACTGATACCCTTACTCATCGTATTGCTACTGCTCAAGAAAATGATGAGTTTATCAATACTATGAAATCTCTTTTACAACAAAACCAAAATGACGAATATGTGTTAAAAAATAATGTTTTATATAAAGTGTTAAATGATAGGGATGTACTAATTGTCCCAGAGATCATGCAAATTGAGGTCGTAAAGAAATGTCATGCCTTAGGACATTTTTCGGCTAATAAAACTGAAGAGTTAGTTAAACGAGAATATTACTTTCCTAATATGAAAAAATGTATAGATAATGTTGTAAAAAGTTGTGTAGAATGTATTCTCGTAAATAAGAAACAGGGAAAAGGAGAAGGTTTTTTGAACCCTATCCCTAAAGGCGATATACCATTATCCACGTATCACATCGATTTTGTGGGTCCATTACCTACCACTAACAAAAACTACAATCACATTTTTACCGTCATCGATGGATTTAGTAAATTTTCGTGGCTATATCCAGTCAAATCAACTTCTTCAGCAGACGCCTTGCAAAAATTAAAACAGCAAGCTGCTATTTTTGGTAATCCCGCAAGAATAATATCCGATCGTGGACCTGCGTTCATATCTAAGGAGTTTGCAGATTACTGTAAATCAGAGGGAATCGAACATGACACCATCACAACCGGAATCCCAAGAGGGAATGGTCAAATTGAGAGACTTCATCGAACTATCATTCCTGTATTATCCAAGTTATGTATAAATGACCCTAACAAGTGGTACAAGTTTGTTGAGGCTGTTCAGAGAACTATTAATTCCACCACATCGAGAAGTACCAAAAGAAGTCCTTTTGAACTACTCACTGGAGTAACAATGAGAAGGAAAGAAGATAAGAGAATACTAGAACTTCTCGAAGAGGAAAGGATAAATTCCATGCTTGATAATCTTAACATCATTCGTGAAGAAGCAAGAAAAAACATTCTTAAGATTCAAGAAGGAAATCGCCGATGTTACAACAAGAAGAGAAAGAAAGCCCATGTATATAAAATTAATGATTTAGTTGCCATCCAGCGAACTCAGTTTGGAACCGGCATGAAACTAAGACCAAAATTCTTAGGTCCTTATAAAGTTGTGCGAGTAAAGTCCAAAGACAGATATGAAGTCGAGAAGATAGGTGATCATGAAGGACCTATACATACTAGTACTTCTGCAGACCATATGAAATTATGGTCCACAAACTAAATAGACTGAACTAAATGGACTGATAAACTTTACAGAAAAAGTTAACTGTGAATTTTTATGTATATAATTTTTTTTAATGTCTGTTTCTCTTTTTTGTTTTTTTTTCCTTTTAATTGTATTTTGCAGATATCCTTTAGTATCCCACGCTGGTTTACGGTGAGGTCACCGCAACATCAGAATGGCAGAGCGTTGTGGGAAGTTCCTTGCAGAGCCTACAGATGGCGCTGCCTCGGATGCGTATCATTGAACGAGATGACAAACGGAGGAGTTGAGATCTGGCTGCAGTGGAGATCGGTTGGGACCGTCAGCGCGAAGGCTGACAGGCCCATTTTCTGCTAATTAGAGCTTGTTGTGCTCTTGATAAGTGTGTAGAGCCATGGAGGGCTCATTACTTCTTTTTAACTATTTGATAGCACTCTGTTTTTGTGAATATAGCACGAGTAGGTGCTAAAATGTTGTCTCGTTACGGAGATACTGATCAAGAGTGTTTATTAGGTGCTAAGCCTTGAAACCAGCAGTTGGTTAACGATAGAAAGTCTGCTATTATTAAGTTTTTCTTTGTATATTTTGTGATTTTGTGTGTTTCGTAATAAAGGTGTAGTCATCTAAGTCGCAACTCATCATTACCCCACCCCTAGACACCCAGCCAAGATTCTACATATATATGTATTTAAATGGTATATATATTTAAATGGTAATGTTGGTAGCGATGAAATGGTAAATGGAAGTATGTTGCGGGGAACCAGGGGGGAGCAAAAAAATAAATAAATTCAAAAAAAGAAAAAGGGAAAAAATATGCTAATTTTGTGTTAAAGGAGGTAAATAAAAGTAACACGAATTATAAGACTAGATATATATATAATCGGAATTTCAGTAGAGATTTATCAAATAAGAATGTGAGTGAAAAAGTTGAATTAGATAACGGTAAAGTGTATAAAACATGTTGGTTCTATAATAAGAAATTAAAAAAAGATTCTAATGTAAATAAAATGAGTTTGTTTAAGTGTAATGACAAAAGGTGTAAAGTGTGCATTTGTGCTGAGTTGGAGGAAATAGATAAAGTGGAGGAAAAAAATTGTTTGAAATTCTGTAAAGTCTTTAATTGTGTATATAAATTAAGATGCAATTTATGTGACAGGTTATATATTGGAGAAACATCTAATCAAATAAATATACGTTTCAATAATCATAAATCTGACATTAGGAACCTTAAAAGTAAAAGAGAAGATCAGGATATTGAAATCAAACATTTTGCAGAACATGGCATAGAAAACATAAGTATATCTATTTTGAAAATATTTCCAAATAAATTGGAAAGATTAATTTGTGAAAATGATATGATGATAAGATATGGAACGGTATATCCATACGGTTTAAATGTTATGTTTAATAAAAGTAATGTAATAAAAAACTTTAATTCTAAAAAAATGGATGATTCCATTTATGAAAAACTATATAAAGACATTGGATGTGAATACATAGAGAAAGGAGGAGTAAGTGAAAGAAAAAACAAATATAGGTCTAGAAAGTTAAATACTTGTAAAGATATTGAGAATGCGATAGTTAACTGTGATAATAAAAATAGTGTTAAGGCTATTAAAGGAATTGTATTTAACATTAAAAAGAAACTAATTCCAGATATATTAAGATTTTTGCAATCTAATACAGGGAAAGTGAATATGGACTTGATTTTAGATCTTTTGAGATATAGAATTAAAAAACAGAAATTACAAAAGTATTGCGAGTTAAAGATATGTCAAGAGGACAGAGTTGACAAAATTTATTGTGTATTGGATTACATGGGGGAGCATTACAAAGATGTTAACTTTAATAAATTATTAAATAAATATAATAATCTTTTACCAGTAGGAAAGTTAAAAATCGTTAAGGCATTTAGATATGACAAACCATTGGGACGCATTATATTTAATTATAATGATTACGCAAAAAATTTAAAGCTGAGTGTTGATGAAAGTGTATGTAATTGTCGTGAAGAAATATATATGGATTATGTAAATAAAGATCATGAACATGTCATTACGGGGAATTTGGAAGTTATAAAGGACGAAGAGTTGAGAAGACTTATGGAATATGGTACTAAATACAGAATTAAGCGTATGACAACAAAAAGTGCCGCAATAAAACGGCTTAATTCTAATATAGAAATATTTATACAAAAAATGATGTACAAATATAATTTACCATATACTGTTTTCGAAGAATGGAAATATCATATTTTTAAGGATTTAAAGAGAGAATATGTGAGGGATGGTGATGTTGTTTCACATGAAAAATATTTAGAACTAATGAAATCAATTAAAAAACTTCGGGAGAAGTTTATAGTAACTTACGTTGATAAAGCTAATACAAGCTATGCAATAATTTGTAAAAAACTGTATGGTGAGATTTTAAGCGAAAGTTATAATAATACAAAAAATTATGAGCTTATTAATTCGAAAGTTACAGTTATTGAGAATAGGATTAAGGCATTTTATAAAAAGCTAAAACTAAAACAGAAAAGCCAAAATTTCCCATATTTAATATTAGTTCCAAAGTTTCATAAAAACCCTGTGAAATTTAGAGTGGTGACTTGTGGTTATGGAACTTATCTTGAATTACCCAATAAAAAGTTGTTGAAGGTTTTGAGTGAAATGTTTGAAAAAATGCTATTGGGAGAACAATCTTTTATAATAAAAAATAGTTGTGAATTATTGGGTTACTTAACTAGAATAACTAAGTCAAATAAAATTACCAGCCTATATGCCTACGATTTTGCAGACCTTTATAATACTATTGATTTAACAGATTTAAAGGAAAAAGTTATAGAATTTTATAATAAATATAGTAATAAAGAAAGTGATAAAGATTTTTTCGCTAATTTGTTTAAGTTCGTCGTTCAAGAGAACTATCTGTATGAGGGAAATAAAGTGTTCAAACAAGTTTTCGGAATCCCAATGGGGGGGAGTTGCAGCTCTATACTAGCTGATATCTACTTACATATTTATGAAAAGAACAATAGTTTAAACAGAGAAACTTTATGTTGTAGATATATCGATGACCTAGTATTGATAAGGTTGAATGATGAAAATACAGATATTGATTTTCAGTACTACCCTAAGAATTTAAAACTAGAACCCTCCTCAATGAATTGTAAAAATATAAATTATTTAGACGTAAATATAAAATTAGAGAATGATAATTTGGTAACTAAAATTTATGACAAAAGAAAAGACTTTAATTTTAAAACAATAAAGCTAATGCATTTTACATCTAACGTACATATTTCAGTTAAAAAGAATGTATTTAGAAATGGTTTAATACGTATTGCTAGATTAAATTCAGACTTGGAAGAGATGTTTGAGGATATGGTAGAATGGTGTCGTCAGAGCATAGCTCAGGGTTTCCATAGAGATTTGGTGAAAAGTATGACGTACCAATTCGTGAATCAGTATAAAAGGAGTACTGAGCTGAAAATGTTGTTTGAAAGGAAGGATGGGTTAGAGAATTGTTTTCATGAGTTTTTTTCATTTGGTCTTGGCAGGTGAGGGGAACGTTGCATGCGTAAAACTGGTTTAACCCTGCAGTGCATGTTGTAAGCCATGCCGCCTGTCTCCATATTAATTTTAATTTCGCTCTGTTTCATTTTTAGTTTTGGTTTATGTTAAAGATATTTCTCGTACTCTATTTGGTTTTAGTTTGTTTGTTAATTTCGTTAAGTTTTTGTTGACTTGTTTTATTCTTGAATTTTATGTTTAAATATGAGTTCGGTTTTGATTTCAATTGGATATATATATATATATATATATATATATATATGTATATGTATATGAGGCATGCCGTGACGTGCGCTACATATATGGATATATATGTAAAGAGATATACTTTTTGTATATATATAATGTATACTAATAACGCACGGAGGTATATCTATGTACATATATACACAGTATACATATCGCTCATAGAAAGCGTTCGGTGACGATGACGGGAGTTCCATGATTTTTGTTCACCCAAAAAGTGCTCAACGAGCCTAAAGAAGTTTTCACTTCAAAGCGTTCGGTGACGATGACGCGAGTTCCATGATTTTTGTTCACCCAAAAAGTGCTCAACGCGCCTAAAGAAGTTTTCACTTCAAAAATTATAAAATTAAATTATAACTATTTAAATATTTAGAAATATAAATTCATCCAGGCTGCAAAGGACCCGGTTGTTTTGACGGCTACTACACAAAAGAATACTTGATACGTTCCCTGATATGCATGAATGAAAGTTGCTTACTAACATATTTAGGACATAAGCAGATACAGTGCAGCCACATATCCTAAAACTAGCAGTGAGAGCGCGTCCAAATTGTTGGAGGGATGCCAGCTTGACCGACAGTTTGAAATTTGGAAAACATCCAGTAATTCTGCGCTCTGTTATTGCTCAGTTTCTCTGAGTCAGATGACTGTCACCCCTATTTTAGCATTGGACTCGTTGAGTTAGCACTTGCGCAGATGCTTCCATGGTTTCATGAAATGTGGTCGAAGAACACATTACTTCCCATTTCTAACTTTATTTCAGAAATGAAACAAAACATTAAGGTGTTAGATAAAGTGCATAATTTTTCAAATGTTATGAGAAAGAAAACTAAACACATTAACCATATACCTTCACTGGTTTCATATTGCAAACAAATATTTAACATTTTTCTAAGCAAAATTATTTCCAATATTCTTTTCTTGTCTTAATAGATTTTTGAAGTTTGTTCCTTCTCTGTTTGGTAGGTAGTAGCACTACTCTGAAATTTAACCAATGACGTATGCTAGCCATTTCCAATGGAAACGAGTAATTAAAATCTCTGATGATGCTTTGGTATTTCAAAGCGAAAAGCTTCGGATAGTGTTTTAAAATGTTTTAAAATATTTTAAATATAGTTTAATTTTACGTGTTAAAACTTAATCTAAATAAAAAATGTTTAACTAAAAATATTTATTTTTGGCTACCGCAAACTAAAATTCGCGGATAAAATGGCTAAATTATCAGTTAGGCATGAAGTTGCTAGATACCTTTCATCGCTGCAGTGCTGTTATCTATGTGCCAAAATACGAAGCATAGAAATAAATAAATAACATAAATAATAGGGTTGGTCCATTTTACCCCATGGTCCATTGTACCCCGGTCTTCTCTACGTACAGTTGAAAAGTATTAATAATCTATTCCAACCTCATGACTTTCCGTTCTTGTTGATCTTTAAATATGAATTAGAATTTCTATCTAAATAAATATTATACTTTTCATTAACAATATATATGAATTATAAAATGAAACATTTCTTTAATAAAACTTGAATTATTATTTCATGCACTATTATTATTCGGGATTAAATTGTATCGGAAGCGATTAAACAAATACGAAACATACAGAAAAATAAAAATATCCTCAGAAAACATGCATGCAATGTTTCTGGGTGTAGTAATGTTTTTGCGAAACTGTATTTGTCTAACTGAATCTAATTATTTTTTAAAGAAAATCAATACCGCAATATTGTATTTTCGATTGTTTTCCAATGACAGTTTTGTGAAAACCAGAAATTCAATAACCACAATAGGATAATTTTTTTTTTTATTTATTTATTTATTTATTTATTTATTTATTTATTTATTTTTTTTATACGACGTATTGTTATTACTTTCCGAACACTATAGTGAGGAAAGTATTGTAATCATGTCAAAAATCCGAATTTGAGATTTTGATGTTTCTATACGTTTCGAGGTCCCCTGAATCCGTTTTCACTATTTTTGCGATGATGTATGTATGTGTGTGTGTATACGTATATGTGTGTGTATGTGTGTATGTATGCATGTGAGTGAATACGCTGGCGTCTAAACGCTTTGTTCGAATAAGCTCAAAGTTTGTACGTATATCGTAAGTCACCATAGTACGAACCCTATTGATTTTGGTGAATCTATCACTTACAATTTTTACAGGGACACAAAGAAAAATTCTTTATCATTATGGCCTATGGGACCAAAATCTTAAAAGTACGATAGCATCTAAACGCCTTATTACAATGAGCAAAAAATTTATACGAACATTATAGGTCATAGACACACAATCTGTATAGATTTTGGAGAATCTAGAACTTATAGTTTTTTTTTACAGGGACACAAAGAAAAATTCTTTATCATTATGGCCTATGGGCCCAAATTTTTAAAAGCGTGATAGCGTCTAAGCGCCTTATTAATCTGAGCAAAAAATTTGTACACATGTTATAGGTGACAGTTGCACCAACTGTATAGATTTTGGTGAATCTAGCACTTACAGTTTTTTTTACAGGTGATACAAAGAAAAATTCTTTATCATTATGACCTATGGTACCAAATTTTTAAAAGTGCGATAGCATCTAAACGCCTTATTCAATTGAGCTGAAAATTTATACGAATATTATAAATCACTGTTGCACTAACTATAAGCATTTTGGTGAATCTAGCATTTATAGGTTTTTACAGGGACACAACGAAAAATTCTTTATCATTATGATCTATGGGCTCAAAGTTCAGTAGCGTTAAATAAAACATCGTGTAATATATGGAGAAAAATACTCAAACACTCTATTATGTTTTTCTCTCTTTTGTTTGTTTAACAACTCCTCTTTCTTTACTTTATCTACAAAACTGTTAATTACTCAATGTGCGGAAAGTCGAGTGGAGTCACTCCAGATTTTTTTATTTTTTTTTCCTTTACACCTTTATATTCCA
Source organism: Salticus scenicus (assembly GCA_963930645.1). Lineage (NCBI taxonomy): Eukaryota > Metazoa > Arthropoda > Arachnida > Araneae > Salticidae > Salticus > Salticus scenicus. Next base: position 94,534,658 of record OZ005648.1, on the reverse strand, counting down.
CTGTTATTTTTTAAAGATACTTTTAAAGTTACAAATTAATTTATATCATACTACAGATCCTAGTCAAAAGCTTCAAGTGGTTTTACTATTATGATATTAAAAAAAAAAAAAAGTTTGTGTCCTTCATTTATTTGTTACTTTCTCCTTTAAACATAGGAAGAAAGTTCTGGATTATTGAACATTTTCAACTCTGATTTTCGATGGATTTACACTTTTTGAGATGTCCTGATCACGATTTGACTATTTTAAGAAAACGCCTATCTGTATGTGTGTATCAGAAATTTTGTGAACGCTGTATCTCATAAACGAATGATCGAAGTTTAAACATATTTAGGATTTACGAACTTGACCTAAATTGCTGCTCAGTCGCTCGACAGATGAAGCTGCCCTACCATTTTTTAGTAATTTTTATATTGGCAGTATAGGAAAAAAGTTTGTGCAAATATATACAACGAATATATACAACGAATATAATTTTTGTAATTTTAGTGAAATTAAAAAAAAATATTTACTTTTTTGATAGTAATAATTAACCAGAAAAAATTTGTGTATGTGCAAGGGCATCGGTATAAATTTTCAGTCTCAATGTCATTCAAAAGAAGTCGTCAATACCTGTAAAACGAATGGTTGCAACATAGACCTGTGATAATGTAAAACAATTTAATTGATTTTTTTTTTTTTTTTTCCATTTTAAAGAAAAAAGAAAACCAGAAATAGTTCATTTCTTTAGATGTCGGCACAAAATTGCCTTTCTTTGGACATTGAATGTTATATGATGTAAATCGTCTGCTTTCATCATGGAAAATAATTTTAATAAGTAATATGTACAGCAGGAATTTGTATAGTAAATATAGAAGACGTTTCGTGATGGCTAAACATATTAGCTTTTTTTTTTTTTTATAATGGCAGAGGTGCAACCTCAGTTTTTCACTTTTTTTTTCATACTTCCTGAATTCCATATAGCCTGCACACTCCCCAGATTTAGTCCAGCTTGCTTTTGGAGGCGAATGAAACATTAATATAGAAATTATATATTGATATCTAGGAAAGTTTCATAACAGGAGTTGATGTTGCAGTTGGACTGATAAAAACGATACCAGGAATCTTTGAGGGAAATTACCAGGTTTGCCTTAGCTGGTATAAATTGTGCAATCCGATACTTGGATGCTATTTTTGGTATCTACTTTGAGTATTTTTCTGATATTAATAAACTTTTTATGCCTCATATTAATCCATTATTTCGCTACTAATAACTCAAATTTCGACTCTTTTTTTTTTTTTTTTTTTTTCTTAGAACAGAATGCAATATTAAATCCAATAGAAAAAATTATTCGTCATGATGTATACAATTTTTGCCTCTATTTTATCGTCAAAAAAACGTTAAAAAAAAAAAAAAAAACTGAAATATTAAGTTATGTTTTACGTATATATAATGTGGTATATACTGTTACTAGAAAAGCTCCGGTTCGGGAACGAACCGCATTCTGAATGAGGGAATTAATTTCAAAATCAAACTGGAAATGTACAAAACTCGGCCTGATGCTGTTTGTGTGGCAATACTTCAAAGTTTGTTAACGAAACCCTTTTTAGAAGCTACACTTCTTCCAGCAATATAGGAAGTTTTAGACAAGAGATGAAGAAAAAAGAAAGAATGTGAGAAGGAAGAAAACGAGAAAATAAGAAGACGAAAGAGAAAAGAAAGAGAAGAAAGGAAAAAAGAAGAAGAAAGAGAAGAAGAAAGCGACGAAAGAATATGAAAGAAGAAGAAGAAGAAAAAGAAGAAGAACTAGAAGAAAGAAGAAGAAAAAGAATAAGAAAAAAGAAGAAAGAGAAAGAAAAAGAAGAAGGAAGAAGAAATAGAAAAGAAGAAGAAAGAGAAGAAAGAAGAAGAAAGAGAGGAAAGAAAGAAAAGAAAAAGAAGAAGAAAGAGAAAAGGAAAGAGAGAAGAAGTAGAAAGAGAAGAAAGAAGAAAGAGAAAGAGAGGAAAGAAAGAAAAGAAAAAGAAGAAGAAAGAAAAAAGGAAAGAGAGAAGAAGAAGAAAGAGGAGAAAGAAGAAGAGAAAGAAGAAGTAGGGAAAGAAGCTTTAGATGAATACTCGGTGAGACCACACACAGACAGAGTCCAAGGATATCTCTTAGCCATTTATATATATAGATTAAATATGATGACATTTATATTACTTTTAAGTAAAAACTTCATGGTATATATCTCGCCTTTATTTCATTGAGTTATATTATTCTCAAGAAGTAAGAAATTGCTATTTGTTTATTAAATCCACAAACGTAGCTATTCGAGATAATATTAAGTGACATAATGTAAGAGAAACATTTGTATTTGTGCATTAAAAATGGTTTTTGTACTTATTTGATTTCCAATGATTTTTTCTGGAGATTAAACAATTTATATTTCCAAAATTTGTTTTTCTATTTATCGATAAAATAAAACACATAAATTGATCAATGTGAAATTTTTTCTTTTGTTTGGATTGATTCTTAGAACAATATTTGTAAACATTTGTTCTTGCAAGACAGTAAAAAAAGTTTATTAAAATGCCTCAAGTTGATTTTTAAAGTTTACAATTTTGATTCCAGAAATAAATATAAGAAAATTTATGATAACATGTTTGAGAGGTTAACAGGCGAAAATAAATAAATAAAGTTTCTCTTTTATTCTAGTTTATTTTCTAGAATAAGTCAGTGTACTTAATGCAATAAGTTTTATGAAATTTTGCAAATTCTCAAGGGAAATTTAAAGGAAAGAAGATTAAAAAAATAAAACGTTCCATTGAAAGTTTAATATGTTCCATTATTACAGTAAACGAAAATCACCTAGAAACTAGAAACTTTAATCTTTTCATACGTCTCAAATATAAGAGTATACAGTCATATTAACTTATGTAAAGATTAAAAACTATTATTTCCTATAAGTTATCAGTTTCTTTAGAGATCGTTCTTTAATCAAGTTATTGTAAATAGAAGCTCCTAGAAAGAAAAGCGTAAACATGAATTAGTTTTTTTTTTTTTTTTTTTTTTTAATGATTAACGATAGGTAAAAATAGGATTTGAAAAGAAGTTAAATGAAAACGACTTATTTTTTTGTTTATGAAGCGAATAGACAAAAATAAATCAAATGAAGATCTGTAGAATTTATTTGGTAAAAAATTATCTTTGAAAATATCTTTAATACAATTTTCATCCAATTCTACCCAAACAAAATTATATTCCGAAAAATATACTCATTATGTTGTATTAATGGGAGTATTTTTAAATCAATTTTGAGCCATTCATATAGAAGAGTTTGAAGACGCTAAAATTGGCATACACCTTTACTCTTTTTCAGAAAATAATGTATATATATATATTTATATATACTACTTTTAAAAAAATGTAACTTGACTGTTTACTGAAAGACTAATAATGATGTACTAATAATATAAAATCAAACAAATACTGTATTTTCGCCCATTTACAATATCATCCTTATTGAAATATTTACGATATTTTGGTAAAAAATAAATAAATAAATAAATAAAATACATATTTATATTTTTACAAACAATCTATTTCATATGTTATGTGTAACGGCGTGCTGGTAATAACCTATTTATCCAAAGCATGTATGGGAAAGAAATACAGTCGAACCTCGTTAACGTGAATCTCAAGGGGAACAAATTTTTTTTTCATGTTATCAGTAGTTCATGCTATCAGTAACGAATCTTCATATAATTTAACTAATCTTCTTTTTGACAGAGATTGTAGAAACAGTTCATGTTAAAAGTAATTCACTTTAAGCGTTTTGACGTTAACGATGTTCGACTGTAACTATAAATATCTTGTTAACCCGTTAGTAGTCGCTAGAGACAGAGCCACCTATTAAAAATTGCACACTTTTTATTTAACTGTCACCAATAATTTTAAGAAGTGATGTGACCGACGTTTCTTCGATTTTATTTGCGTTTTATGTATATCAAATGCTCTTTCTAAAAATTTTTGGTGGCTATTGAATAAAAAAATCTCGCAACACTAAAAGATGGGCGGCAAATCGACCAACTAGCGACTACTAACGGGTTAAACATGTCTTCAAACAAAATAAGTCAGGAAACAAATATTGAAATTCTAATAACTGAGGAAAACCGCTCCACTATAGTGAAACGCTACTTAACATTCATTTATTTCATATGTTTGGCTATAAAATGCAACATTTAAAACTTTTTTCATTGTTTTCTTTGAGCCTCTTTTAGAACAATAATTTAAAAGCTGAAATAAAAAATGGTTTGCTAAAAATAAAACTTGAATAGGATAAACGTTTTTTTTTTTTTTTTTTTTCCAGATTTATCCAGCCACTCTTATTTAACGTAAAATTATGATAATTAGGCAGAAATTAACAAGTTAGTGTCATCGTGCACAATAAGAACAACAGTAATTGAAAATATAGTTTGCTGCTTTATTTCGAAATAAATATACCAGGTGACCCAAAAGTAACAGAAAAAAAAATTATTGTATTCAAAATTATTGACTCTAGCATTATGCAGTTTTCACCGAAATAAGCAAAAAATCATAAGATTATATATATATATACATATAAATGAAAAATACTTTTTACAATTTCACCAACAGATGGTGCTATATTAGCAATATCCGCTTACATTTTAAGCAGATCCGCCTTTTCAAATGGAGTCGTATTGCGAATACTCATTAATCCGACTTTGGAGTGTTGCATATGATTTCAGATGTTATAGAATATTTAAATTAAACATTTATTGCTTATTACTGTTGTTAACCGTCCTAAAAAGAAAATTATGATACTGTTAAGAGATAAAGCATTGTTAGATAAACTTTATTATGAGAATTTAAAATGCGTAATGTCTGATGGCCGTTCTCTTAATGACGGCGCGGTGGTCACATTAAACTTTTGCAGAGCTAATTGCGCTGTTGAATATATTGCGCCATTGGGAAAAAGTAACTTTGCAATTATAGCGCTGCCTGGTGTCGAAAAATTCAACTAATTTGGCAATAAATTTTTTGTTACAAAAAAGTCCCATTTCTTTTTGTGAATTTCAGTGAAAACTACATACGGCTACGGTCAATATATTTGAATGTATTTTTTATTTCTTCTGTGGCTGTTGGGTCAATCGGTAAATATTTGCTAATAAAGCTGATATTGTAGTTTTTTTGTGTTATTTTTCACGTATCGTGTATTATTTTTTGTCAAAGTGTATCTAAAGTAAATGTATGAATAGCATTCAAACTTAAAAAACTTCTTCACACACCATAAAATTAATCAAAGCACTTCCGGTTTCGAAAGGACGTAGTCTTTCTTCTTCAAGTGCAAAATACGTACTACAGTAGCACGTGTTTTACAAATAAAGAAAAAAAGACCAAATTCTTTCGAAATCGGTAGTGGTTTCGTTAATTTTATGGCGTGTGTAGAAGTTGTTAAGTTTAAATATTGATTGTGTACCGGTTCTTTAATTTAGTATTATGTGGACAACAATTTATAATAACATTTCAATGTAGAGTATAATAATTATAATAATAAATTACAAAACTTGCAAGAATATATTATTTTTGAATAGAAATAACCAGTAATATGATCTCGTTATTTCTGTGAATGAAGACTTTAATTCCAAACATAATAGGCGTTTTAAAGCATAAACTTGTATGCATATGTTTCTACTAACAAAACTTTAGAACGAAATGCATTTGGAACATTAGCAAGTTTACATGGGAACAATGTACTATTTATAAGAATATCCTTTATTCCTTTTAATCTTTTGAAATGTCATTGAAATTTCAGAATAAAAGCATTGATGGAAAATTCTGAACTATAAAATGAATACCATTTTTCCCAAGAAGTCATAAAAGTGTATGAGACCGTAATATTTTTCATAAACAGAAATTATGTCATTACTAATGAATTTGTATTGTTTTATAGGTAAGTTAAAAAAACAAAGAAACATGTGTTTTACAAAATAATTAATCTGGATTTCCATATAACATTGAATAAACGAAAGATTCTACATAATATAAGTAAATTAAAAAATCATTCATCGTTATTAATATTTGATATTATGATTTTTAGCATAGGGGAGAGTGGGGATGAATGGGACGCAGGATGAATGGGACAATAGCAAAATTTTTATGTTTTGCAAGCACTAGAAACTTGATAATTTTTCTGATATATGGCAGTACTGAGGTCATTCATCAAGTGTAGTTTCAGAATTGTGCTTTCCATAGAAAAGCAGAATAAAAAAATTAAAGTGTCTTTTTCAGGTGCAAAAGTAAGTTTTTACTAATTCAATTAGGTAGTAATTAAGACATTAACTATTTGCTTAAGGTTAATATAACTCATATATGGTGAAAAGGCATACTCTTTTATTGTGTTTATGATATTCAAGAAGAATATTGACAATTCTTCATTAAACCTATTTCCTGTTTTATATGATCATGTGGTGATGGGGATGAATGGGACATTCCCAACTATGTGCTAATTTAAAATTGTACACAAGAATTATATTAAAAAAAATTGTAAGTAGATTTTCCATATTTTTATAACCTGTGGTTCAGTAGTCATGACATGGAATTATAAAAGTAGCATGGATTTAGAGAAAAATAGATTGAAATTAACTGTTCTAATTTTTGTTTATAATAACTATGATTAAAAAAATTACAAGTTAGAATATTCAATTCAACTTAAATAAAGAATTTAAAAAAGTAAATAAACTAATAATAATTTGATTAAAATCACAATTTAATCAAGCTAATTAAATAAATCCTGGTGATTTTTAATGTAATACGGAATAGAATGCAGATTTTCCCCAATCAGTTGGAAACAAAAATTTATCTGGATAATTTGTACTCTATTATAATGATTTATCTCTTTCTAGTGTCTTATTTATTTATTTATTTTTAGATTGGATCCTATTAGATTAAATTACCAAAGCCTAGAGCACTAGGAACTGTGCGAACCAAAGGACTTTTGCCTTTTGATGTTAATCTGAGTCAATACATCAGTTTATGTTAATTTCAGTAAATTCATAGTGTGTAATAAAATCACATAAACCAATTTAACTTAAAAAAATTATTTATTTTCCATTTTGTTTACTTTCATTGTTAACTCCAGTCCTGTCCCATTCATCCCCAATCATGTTCCATTCATCCCCATAGGGGGGGGGATGAATAGGACAATGCACATGGATGTAAAACAAACAGAAAAAAAAATATTAATTAAAAATGATAACTTTTTTTTAAGTTAGTATGTTTATATGTAACTGATTACTGAAGTGTACTTACGAGCAATGTTACAAAATTCTGAATTACATATGGTGAACATTATCAGTAAAAACATGAAAAATGTCCCATTCATCCCTACTCTCCCCTACTCTCCCCTACAGACGGAATTTGAAATTTTAATTTATTTTCCCGTGTTCAGTAGTTTCTTTTCTCTTACTTGTCATATTTTCGTACGTTTTTCGACTGATGATTAAAAAAAAAAAATTGTCTTTCCCAAGATTTTGCAAGAAATGTTTTACATCGTACTATTTTTGTGAAAAATCTGTTTTATGTTCGCTAATATTTGTAAGGATTTCCTTTTAAAATCATCAAATTTTGTAAAGAGAACATTGACAATTTTATTTATTTATTTATTTATTTATTTATTTATTTTTAATAGATCACAGAAAATGCCATTTTCTCATAAACAATCAAGAAAATCATGCATTTTTACTGTTCGCATGACGAAAAAAACATGATATTTTTGTGGCTAGTTGCAAAATGCTGAAAGGTTTTGCAACCGATTAAGAAAAAACTATGTTTAATCGCAATTAATGGCTAAAATATAGTCAAGTACTACACTTGTAATTCACATAATTTTCGCTATTTTTTAATGTTGACTAACGACATACTTGGCTCAGGGTGGCGACAATCAGGAAAAACAGGGAAATCATGGAAAAAACAGGGTACTTTATCAATCTGGAAATATCAGGGAATTTTGTAAAAATACCCAAAAATCATGGAAATTTTCATTTTTGCCCAGCAAGCATGACTGAAAGATACCCAAACAGGTGTTATCTTAACCATGATTGCACAGGATTGGCTGCTTTCTAGTTGAATCTCAAACAATTAACATTAAAAAAAAAAAAAAATAGTGCAACAACTTGAGGAATAAATTTATATCTTGATGTTAATATGTTGTGCAATCGAATTTTTTATAACTTTTTTAATTTCTCCAAAATTTTGAATTTTGAATTTTACTTTATTTTTTTAAGTGAACAAAGGAAAAAAAAGTTAAAAAATTGAGATATTTTTGCCCATCAGTATAGTTTTTTGAATTGCAGTGGTTTAGCAAGCATGTTACGCAAAAGTGTGATATACACAAAATTATGGAATGTATAGGTAACGAAAATCATGGAAATTTGTCAAAATTAGTCATGGATGTCATGGAAAAATCAGGGAACTTTTTTTCTGAATTTCTGTAGCCACCCTGTGGCTGTTTCATTGAAAATAAACAAAATTTCATTTTGTATGTGTGTGCGCGTACGTCTAATTTCCGAAATGCGTTATCATTTCACCAATGTTTGAATAAATTACGTATATTTGCGTAAATACGTATTTTTCAGATAGTCGATTATTGAAATTAATAAGTCATGGAAAAAAGAAAATAGTCGTGAGAATTGTTTAATTTTTTTAATCGCCTTGTGGCGGGTGGAGGGAGGATATTTTCAATTCTAGTGCAAGGCATTCCTCTGTTTCGTTATTTATTGTATATAAAACGTATAACGATATTTTATAAAGCACCTGTAACTCATAGATTTTTATTATTTATTTCTATCTAATCTGAATTATTTATTCTTTAATTATTCTTAAAAATGCCCTCAAAGTTCGTTATCCAAACAATGTAAAAGATCGTAAATTCAAACACTTTTAAAAGTTAGAGCATTCTGTTAGAGGAATTTCGAAAATTTTGGTTATTGACTAAAGTACCGTACTAAAATAGAAAAAAAGTGAAATTTTAATTGTAAAAAGATACCAGGATGTTTAGCAAAGATAACACCAGCTGATAAAGGAGCAATTACTAAGAATATGCATAGAAATTGCGATGGATCTCTTCGAAAACCAGTCTATTAAACAATAAATAATTAAACAATAAATAATTAAACAATAAATAAGTCTTTTAAACAATACTAAAAGGAATGAAATAACCTGGTGTATCACTCACACGACTTTCTCTTACCCTGAAATTTAATACTATAAATGCAGATTGGAGATTATAAGAGGTAAGAAAACGAGTACTGTTATGTAAACCTATGTTAAACAATTCAAATTAGGCTTCGGAAGAGTTTTAAGTGATAATTAGTTCTATGTGAGGGGGGCTACCGCCCCCTCAACCCCCCGCTTCATTAATGCGCCTACATTTATATAGAATATAATTCCGTTATAAAAAATAATTCTGTTTTTAAAAAATAATTTATTAAAATTATTATTAAAGCAAATTATCTTTTATGATAATGCAGACGATTTCCATACTAGAGAAGTAGTATAACACTAAATAAAAAAAAAGTTGAATTTATTCTCAATATTACATAAAATTTTCTTTCTTTTTTTTGTTAAAAATGAAAAAAATCGATATCTTTATTTTAAATTATCGCAGATCGATGGCTCAAGCATTCGTTTTAAAGGTATTGGCGAGCTTTTTTGAAAGATACCCATCATGAAAATTTACACTTCCCCCAGGGGGGGGGGATGCGAAGCGAGTCTCCTACATACACAATTTTTTTTTCACAGTTGACTATCTCAATTACAAAGACTATATATTCGTTTTATTTGGTTTAGTGCACTGTATAGATGTTAAACTCTACTTACCTACAATTTCCCCCATAGACGTAATGTATTTGAATACTTTTGAGTGTCCCTGTACACGATCATTTGCTTCATCTCAAAGAAAAGCTTACTGTAGCATCCTTATGTGATACACATTTAGAATACCGAATTTTGAATTTCTGATACTATTTGCTCTTGAGATATGCTGATAACAGACACACAGACAGACACACAGACAGACACACAGACCATTTGCTAAAAACATGATTTTCGAATTCAGGGGACCTCAGAACATGTAAATATAACAAAAATCACGCTCGAAAATTTGACCCTAAAACAATACTTTCTCGACCCTATGGGTAAGAGAAAGTAAAAATAGACAAGACAATCAGTCATAATGCAATCAGAAATCGTATTAAATTCACTAACTGTGGTAAAAAGACTCAAAAGTCCGTTTTGCCATTATTATCAGCAAAACATATAACAAGTAGGGTTAAATTTGATGAAATAATAAAAACTCAAGGATATTTTTGACTTCGTAACAAAGAGAAGAGAAGAGATCTAACATCTTATTTGCTGAAGAAACTTAGCTGGAAATAAATACAAAAAGTCAAAGAAAAAATAAATACTCCAAAACTGCAAACAGAGGTGAAGTACCCCCAACACATGTTCCAAAATTCTCTGCCGAAGTTAGGTTGCTTGTGGTATTTGTGTAACAAATTCAATTGAATAAAATGTTTTGAATAGTTTGAAATATTTTATTTGAGTAATTTTTATTACATAGGTGTCTGAAGAATTTTTGTTACATAGTTTAAATAATACGTTCTGCAGTTCTAATAGTAAAATTTTTGGGATTGTAATCATACATGTTTTGTCGCAGCCTGCATTAATTTTTATTCACTTTTTTTTACTCGTAGTTTATTTGAATTTAAAATATTTGGTGATCCAAATTAAATAGTTTGATTTAGAAACCTATGCAAAATCTACCGACTGATCTATAGACTCCTGTATATGCTGTTTTTCTTTCTGAGATATAAAAAATCGTCCATGTTTTAGCCGATCAGGGAGAAAAAGTCACTGCTTTGTGGTAATTTGCATAAAAACGGAACATATTTGGAATTGTCTGCTCATGGAAATTTTTGGGACCTGCTTATGGGACTTGCTTTGGAATTTCCTGTTTTATTCTCCACCTTGTTGAATTAAAAACATCTGTATATTGAGATATTCCACGCACTTCAATGTCTCTATCTGCAATTGTAATTCCTTGTTCAACAAACGCAGTCGTAATTTTTTCAGTTTGTCGCCTTCCTGATGTCTTACACTCCCGTATAGGGTGAGTATAAACTTCTCTTCGAAACGCACATTTACTTGCCGAAGACTTGTAATGATAAAATAACTTCAACACAAACCTTTTAGCTGTCGAAATATTTTTATCGCAGCTCAAGCTTTGTTGTTTCTCTAGTTAAAAAAAAAAAAAAAAAAAGACAAATAAGCTCGATTTGGTAAAATGAGTGTCACAATCAACCAAGCCCTTTTAAACACTCATTGTAATAGTACTGAATGCTCATTATATATTAATTGAACTTTTGAACTAAATATTAAATATCTTGTTTATATTATGCAAATATTTTGGGGGAAATTGCAATATTTTCCAAAAAACTATTTTAATAACTGTTTAGATTTTTTCTTAATGCTTCATTTTAAAATTCAAAGTATGCACCTGAAGTTTTATAACTGCATTGTTTGATTTCCTAACAAATGCGTTATAACTTGCGACAAGTAAACAATAGTGTCTATGTTTATTAACTGTATATATGTTAAAATGTATTTCAGAATCTATTAAAATTATTTCTAGGGAACAATGGACATTTATAAGTGTTGAAATGTATTCTCATATGAAATTTGGAATTGGAATACTTAAAATAACGCCATTGCTAGGTTATATTTAATTCAAAATATATCATTATGTCATTTAATATACAATACATATCTAATTTATTAGAAAGACCCCCCACGGAGGGCACTCCCTTCAGGCCTAGGACCCTAGTGCAGTCGATTGACCTTAACTCCTATAACTAGCCAACACATCTATTTTATAGAAATTTTTTATTTGTATATTGTTTATGAAATATGCTATTTATTTATGAAGTATTTTGAGCAAAGAATTTATTTAAAATTAAGAAGAAGTAAAGTATGAAAAAAATGTTGATGAATTTAATTTTTATTTTAAAAAATGAGTGTTTTCTTACCTCGATATGAAATTTTTTTAATCTTCGAAAAAAAAAAAAAAGTTTTTATAAGTTTTAAGCCTTTATCTGTCTGGGACAATATAGTTTTCAGAATGTAGGTAAATTCGCAACCAAAAAGAAGGAGGGAGTCGATTAATTTCATAGGTAAATTCGGGACCAACACTTGGCCCGAATTTACCTATGCTTTTTAGAAAGAAGGAAATAATTCTCTTTTAGATTCGTAAAACGCGAAGGATCAGTCACAAATTTAAAAGAGTATCTTCGCTTTTTAAATGTCTCATAGCATAAACTTGATACTACTTGAAATCATCATTTGTTTATGTTTACTTATTATTATTGTTAGAATGATGTTTTATTCTAGAGATTTCTTAGCTATGTTAGATGAAAATCTGTTTGATATATTTTTTAAAATTAATTTATTAATTTTTTTTTCAAGGCCTCATTTTATTGAAAGTTTGATAGCTGGGAATCTTCCATTTTCCAAACCATATTAGATGAAATTTGCAAACTGGCGAAATTCTAAATTTTACACTATCTTAGATTATAAATCACGCGATTTTTTTTTTTTTTTTTTAAGTAGAGCAAACATCTTTTTTTCCCCTAAAGAATCGCAAATGTTAAACCGATTTTGACAAAATAAAAAATTGGTTATAATATAAAGTCCAAAAAGTTCTAAATTTGGTTAAAAATTACATATTTTATAGATATTTAAGACTTAAAGCTTGAGATTTTCAAGAAAATAATGGTATTTTAAATTAAAATAAAGGTGAGATTTGTCTTGACATTTTATAATTTGAAAGAGTTTTCTTCCGACTGAAAATTACAGATTATATATAATAATAATAATAATACTTCAAAGTCTTTTTTTTTTCTTTATATGGGGGGATGAATAGGACAATGCACATGGATGTAAAACAAACAAAAAAAATATTAATTAAAAATGATAACTTTTTTTTAAGTTAGTATGTTTATATGTAACTGATTACTGAAGTGTACTTACGAGCAATGTTACAAAATTCTGAATTACATATGGTGAACATTATCAGTAAAAACATGAAAAATGTCCCATTCATCCCTACTCTCCCCTACAGACGGAATTTGAAATTTTAATTTATTTTCCCGTGTTCAGTAGTTTCTTTTCTCTTACTTGTCACATTTTCGTACGTTTTTCGACTGATGATTAAAAAAAAAAAATTGTCTTTCCCAAGATTTTGCAAGAAATGTTTTACATCGTACTATTTTTGTGAAAAATCTGTTTTATGTTCGCTAATATTTGTAAGGATTTCCTTTTAAAATCATCAAATTTTGTAAAGAGAACATTGACAATTTTATTTATTTATTTATTTATTTATTTATTTTTAATAGATCACAGAAAATGCCATTTTCTCATAAACAATCAAGAAAATCATGCATTTTTACTGTTCGCTTGATGAAAAAAACATGATATTTTTGTGGCTAGTTGCAAAATGCTGAAAGGTTTTGCAACCGATTAAGAAAAAACTATGTTTAATCGCAATTAATGGCTAAAATATAGTCAAGTACTACACTTGTAATTCACATAATTTTCGCTATTTTTTAATGTTGACTAACGACATACTTGGCTCAGGGTGGCGACAATCAGGAAAAACAGGGAAATCATGGAAAAAACAGGGTACTTTATCAATCTGGAAATATCAGGGAATTTTGTAAAAATACCCAAAAATCATGGAAATTTTCATTTTTGCCCAGCAAGCATGACTGAAAGATACCCAAACAGGTGTTATCTTAACCATGATTGCACAGGATTGGCTGCTTTCTAGTTGAATCTCAAACAGTTAACATTAAAAAAAAAAAAATAGTGCAACAACTTGAGGAATAAATTTATATCTTGATGTTAATATGTTGTGCAATCGAATTTTTTATAACTTTTTTAATTTCTCCAAAATTTTGAATTTTGAATTTTACTTTATTTTTTTAAGTGAACAAAGGAAAAAAAAGTTAAAAAATTGAGATATTTTTGCCCATCAGTATAGTTTTTTGAATTGCAGTGGTTTAGCAAGCATGTTACGCAAAAGTGTGATATACACAAAATTATGGAATGTATAGGTAACGAAAATCATGGAAATTTGTCAAAATTAGTCATGGATGTCATGGAAAAATCAGGGAACTTTTTTTCTGAATTTCTGTAGCCACCCTGTGGCTGTTTCATTGAAAATAAACAAAATTTCATTTTGTATGTGTGTGCGCGTACGTCTAATTTCCGAAATGCGTTATCATTTCACCAATGTTTGAATAAATTACGTATATTTGCGTAAATACGTATTTTTCAGATAGTCGATTATTGAAATTAATAAGTCATGGAAAAAAGAAAATAGTCGTGAGAATTGTTTAATTTTTTTAATCGCCTTGTGGCGGGTGGAGGGAGGATATTTTCAATTCTAGTGCAAGGCATTCCTCTGTTTCGTTATTTATTGTATATAAAACGTATAACGATATTTTATAAAGCACCTGTAACTCATAGATTTTTATTATTTATTTCTATCTAATCTGAATTATTTATTCTTTAATTATTCTTAAAAATGCCCTCAAAGTTCGTTATCCAAACAATGTAAAAGATCTTAAATTCAAACACTTTTAAAAGTTAGAGCGTTCTGTTAGAGGAATTTCGAAAATTTTGGTTATTGACTAAAGTACCGTACTAAAATAGAAAAAAAGTGAAATTTTAATTGTAAAAAGATACCAGGATGTTTAGCAAAGATAACACCAGCTGATAAAGGAGCAATTACTAAGAATATGCATAGAAATTGCGATGGATCTCTTCGAAAACCAGTCTATTAAACAATAAATAATTAAACAATAAATAATTAAACAATAATTAAGTCTTTTAAACAATACTAAAAGGAATGAAATAACCTGGTGTATCACTCACACGACTTTCTCTTACCCTGAAATTTAATACTATAAATGCAGATTGGAGATTATAAGAGGTAAGAAAACGAGTACTGTTATGTAAACCTATGTTAAACAATTCAAATTAGGCTTCGGAAGAGTTTTAAGTGATAATTAGTTCTATGTGAGGGGGGCTACCGCCCCCTCAACCCCCCGCTTCATTAATGCGCCTACATTTATATAGAATATAATTCCGTTATAAAAAATAATTCTGTTTTTAAAAAATAATTTATTAAAATTATTATTAAAGCAAATTATATTTTATGATAATGCAGACGATTTCCATACTAGAGAAGTAGTATAACACTAAATAAAAAAAAAGTTGAATTTATTCTCAATATTACATTAAATTTTCTTTCTTTTTTTTGTTAAAAATGAAAAAAATCGATATCTTTATTTTAAATTATCGCAGATCGATGGCTCAAGCATTCGTTTTAAAGGTATTGGCGAGCTTTTTTGAAAGATACCCATCATGAAAATTTACACTTCCCCCAGGGGGGGGGGGGATGCGAAGCGAGTCTCCTACATACACAATTTTTTTTTCACAGTTGACTATCTCAATTACAAAGACTATATATTCGTTTTATTTGGTTTAGTGCACTGTATAGATGTTAAACTCTACTTACCTACAATTTCCCCCATAGACGTAATGTATTTGAATACTTTTGAGTGTCCCTGTACACGATCATTTGCTTCATCTCAAAGAAAAGCTTACTGTAGCATCCTTATGTGATACACATTTAGAATACCGAATTTTGAATTTCTGATACTATTTGCTCTTGAGATATGCTGATAACAGACACACAGACAGACACACAGACAGACACACAGACCATTTGCTAAAAACATGATTTTCGAATTCAGGGGACCTCAGAACATGTAAATATAACAAAAATCACGCTCGAAAATTTGACCCTAAAACAATACTTTCTCGACCCTATGGGTAAGAGAAAGTAAAAATAGACAAGACAATCAGTCATAATGCAATCAGAAATCATATTAAATTCACTAACTGTGGTAAAAAGACTCAAAAGTCCGTTTTGCCATTATTATCAGCAAAACATATAACAAGTAGGGTTAAATTTGATGAAATAATAAAAACTCAAGGATATTTTTGACTTCGTAACAAAGAGAAGAGAAGAGATCTAACATCTTATTTGCTGAAGAAACTTAGCTGGAAATAAATACAAAAAGTCAAAGAAAAAATAAATACTCCAAAACTGCAAACAGAGGTGAAGTACCCCCAACACATGTTCCAAAATTCTCTGCCGAAGTTAGGTTGCTTGTGGTATTTGTGTAACAAATTCAATTGAATAAAATGTTTTGAATAGTTTGAAATATTTTATTTGAGTAATTTTTGTTACATAGGTGTCTGAAGAATTTTTGTTACATAGTTTAAATAATACGTTCTGCAGTTGTAATAGTAAAATTTTTGGGATTGTAATCATACATGTTTTGTCGTAGCCTGCATTAATTTTTATTCACTTTTTTTACTCGTAGTTTATTTGAATTTAAAATATTTGGTGATCCAAATTAAATAGTTTGATTTAGAAACCTATGCAAAATCTACCGACTGATCTATAGACTCCTGTATATGCTGTTTTTCTTTCTGAGATATAAAAAATCGTCCATGTTTTAGCCGATCAGGGAGAAAAAGTCACTGCTTTGTGGTAATTTGCATAAAAACGGAACATATTTGGAATTGTCTGCTCATGGAAATTTTTGGGACCTGCTTATGGGACTTGCTTTGGAATTTCCTGTTTTATTCTCCACCTTGTTGAATTAAAAACATCTGTATATTGAGATATTCCACGCACTTCAATGTCTCTATCTGCAATTGTAATTCCTTGTTCAACAAACGCAGTCGTAATTTTTTCAGTTTGTCGCCTTCCTGATGTCTTACACTCCCGTATAGGGTGAGTATAAACTTCTCTTCGAAACGCACATTTACTTGCCGAAGACTTGTAATGATAAAATAACTTCAACACAAACCTTTTAGCTGTCGAAATATTTTTATCGCAGCTCAAGCTTTGTTGTTTCTCTAGTTAAAAAAAAAAAAAAAAAAAAAAAGACAAATAAGCTCGATTTGGTAAAATGAGTGTCACAATCAACCAAGCCCTTTTAAACACTCATTGTAATAGTACTGAATGCTCATTATATATTAATTGAACTTTTGAACTAAATATTAAATATCTTGTTTATATTATGCAAATATTTTGGGGGAAATTGCAATATTTTCCAAAAAACTATTTTAATAACTGTTTAGATTTTTTCTTAATGCTTCATTTTAAAATTCAAAGTATGCACCTGAAGTTTTATAACTGCATTGTTTGATTTCCTAACAAATGCGTTATAACTTGCGACAAGTAAACAATAGTGTCTATGTTTATTAACTGTATATATGTTAAAATGTATTTCAGAATCTATTAAAATTATTTCTAGGGAACAATGGACATTTATAAGTGTTGAAATGTATTCTCATATGAAATTTGGAATTGGAATACTTAAAATAACGCCATTGCTAGGTTATATTTAATTCAAAATATATCATTATGTCATTTAACATACAATACATATCTAATTTATTAGAAAGACCCCCCACGGAGGGCACTCCCTTCAGGCCTAGGACCCTAGTGCAGTCGATTGGCCTTAACTCCTATAACTAGCCAACACATCTATTTTATAGAAATTTTTTATTTGTATATTGTTTATGAAATATGCTATTTATTTATGAAGTATTTTGAGCAAAGAATTTATTTAAAATTAAGAAGAAGTAAAGTATGAAAAAAATGTTGATGAATTTAATTTTTATTTTAAAAAATGAGTGTTTTCTTACCTCGATATGAAATTTTTTTAATCTTCGAAAAAAAAAAAAAAGTTTTTATAAGTTTTAAGCCTTTATCTGTCTGGGACAATATAGTTTTCAGAATGTAGGTAAATTCGCAACCAAAAAGAAGGAGGGAGTCGATTAATTTCATAGGTAAATTCGGGACCAACACTTGGCCCGAATTTACCTATGCTTTTTAGAAAGAAGGAAATAATTCTCTTTTAGATTCGTAAAACGCGAAGGATCAGTCACAAATTTAAAAGAGTATCTTCGCTTTTTAAATGTCTCATAGCATAAACTTGATACTACTTGAAATCATCATTTGTTTATGTTTACTTATTATTATTGTTAGAATGATGTTTTATTCTAGAGATTTCTTAGCTATGTTAGATGAAAATCTGTTTGATATATTTTTTAAAATTAATTTATTAATTTTTTTTTCAAGGCCTCATTTTATTGAAAGTTTGATAGCTGGGAATCTTCCATTTTCCAAACCATATTAGATGAAATTTGCAAACTGGCGAAATTCTAAATTTTACACTATCTTAGATTATAAATCACGCGATTTTTTTTTTTTTTTTTTTTTTAAGTAGAGCAAACATCTTTTTTTTTCCTAAAGAATCGCAAATGTTAAACCGATTTTGACAAAATAAAAAATTGGTTATAATATAAAGTCCAAAAAGTTCTAAATTTGGTTAAAAATTACATATTTTATAGATATTTAAGACTTAAAGCTTGAGATTTTCAAGAAAATAATGGTATTTTAAATTAAAATAAAGGTGAGATTTGTCTTGACATTTTATAATTTGAAAGAGTTTTCTTCCGACTGAAAATTACAGATTATATATAATAATAATAATAATACTTCAAAGTCTTTTTTTTTTCTTTATATGGGGGGATGAATAGGACAATGCACATGGATGTAAAACAAACAAAAAAAAATATTAATTAAAAATGATAACTTTTTTTTAAGTTAGTATGTTTATATGTAACTGATTACTGAAGTGTACTTACGAGCAATGTTACAAAATTCTGAATTACATATGGTGAACATTATCAGTAAAAACATGAAAAATGTCCCATTCATCCCTACTCTCCCCTACAGACGGAATTTGAAATTTTAATTTATTTTCCCGTGTTCAGTAGTTTCTTTTCTCTTACTTGTCATATTTTCGTACGTTTTTCGACTGATGATTAAAAAAAAAAAATTGTCTTTCCCAAGATTTTGCAAGAAATGTTTTACATCGTACTATTTTTGTGAAAAATCTGTTTTATGTTCGCTAATATTTGTAAGGATTTCCTTTTAAAATCATCAAATTTTGTAAAGAGAACATTGACAATTTTATTTATTTATTTATTTATTTATTTATTTTTAATAGATCACAGAAAATGCCATTTTCTCATAAACAATCAAGAAAATCATGCATTTTTACTGTTCGCTTGACGAAAAAAACATGATATTTTTGTGGCTAGTTGCAAAATGCTGAAAGGTTTTGCAACCGATTAAGAAAAAACTATGTTTAATCGCAATTAATGGCTAAAATATAGTCAAGTACTACACTTGTAATTCACATAATTTTCGCTATTTTTTAATGCTGACTAACGACATACTTGGCTCAGGGTGGCGACAATCAGGAAAAACAGGGAAATCATGGAAAAAACAGGGTACTTTATCAATCTGGAAATATCAGGGAATTTTGTAAAAATACCCAAAAATCATGGAAATTTTCATTTTTGCCCAGCAAGCATGACTGAAAGATACCCAAACAGGTGTTATCTTAACCATGATTGCACAGGATTGGCTGCTTTCTAGTTGAATCTCAAACAGTTAACATTAAAAAAAAAAAAAATAGTGCAACAACTTGAGGAATAAATTTATATCGTGATGTTAATATGTTGTGCAATCGAATTTTTTATAACTTTTTTAATTTCTCCAAAATTTTGAATTTTGAATTTTACTTTATTTTTTTAAGTGAACAAAGGAAAAAAAAGTTAAAAAATTGAGATATTTTTGCCCATCAGTATAGTTTATTGAATTGCAGTGGTTTAGCAAGCATGTTACGCAAAAGTGTGATATACACAAAATTATGGAATGTATAGGTAACGAAAATCATGGAAATTTGTCAAAATTAGTCATGGATGTCATGGAAAAATCAGGGAACTTTTTTTCTGAATTTCTGTAGCCACCCTGTGGCTGTTTCATTGAAAATAAACAAAATTTCATTTTGTATGTGTGTGCGCGTACGTCTAATTTCCGAAATGCGTTATCATTTCACCAATGTTTGAATAAATTACGTATATTTGCGTAAATACGTATTTTTCAGATAGTCGATTATTGAAATTAATAAGTCATGGAAAAAAGAAAATAGTCGTGAGAATTGTTTAATTTTTTTAATCGCCTTGTGGCGGGTGGAGGGAGGATATTTTCAATTCTAGTGCAAGGCATTCCTCTGTTTCGTTATTTATTGTATATAAAACGTATAACGATATTTTATAAAGCACCTGTAACTCATAGATTTTTATTATTTATTTCTATCTAATCTGAATTATTCTTAAAAATGCCCTCAAAGTTCGTTATCCAAACAATGTAAAAGATCGTAAATTCAAACACTTTTAAAAGTTAGAGCATTCTGTTAGAGGAATTTCGAAAATTTTGGTTATTGACTAAAGTACCGTACTAAAATAGAAAAAAAGTGAAATTTTAAATGTAAAAAGATACCAGGATGTTTAGCAAAGATAACACCAGCTGATAAAGGAGCAATTACTAAGAATATGCATAGAAATTGCGATGGATCTCTTCGAAAACCAGTCTATTAAACAATAAATAATTAAACAATAAATAATTAAACAATAAATAAGTCTTTTAAACAATACTAAAAGGAATGAAATAACCTGGTGTATCACTCACACGACTTTCTCTTACCCTGAAATTTAATACTATAAATGCAGATTGGAGATTATAAGAGGTAAGAAAACGAGTACTGTTATGTAAACCTATGTTAAACAATACAAATTAGGCTTCGGAAGAGTTTTAAGTGATAATTAGTTATATGTGAGGGGGGCTACCGCCCCCTCAACCCCCCGCTTCATTAATGCGCCTACATTTATATAGAATATAATTCCGTTATAAAAAAATAATTCTGTTTTTAAAAAATAATTTATTAAAATTATTATTAAAGCAAATTATCTTTTATGATAATGCAGACGATTTCCATACTAGAGAAGTAGTATAACACTAAATAAAAAAAAAAGTTGAATTTATTCTCAATATTACATTAAATTTTCTTTCTTTTTTTTGTTAAAAATGAAAAAAATCGATATCTTTATTTTAAATTATCGCAGATCGATGGCTCAAGCATTCGTTTTAAAGGTATTGGCGAGCTTTTTCGAAAGATACCCATCATGAAAATTTACACTTCCCCCAGGGGGGGGGGGATGCGAAGCGAGTCTCCTACATACACATTTTTTTTTTCACAGTTGACTATCTCAATTACAAAGACTATATATTCGTTTTATTTGGTTTAGTGCACTGTATAGATGTTAAACTCTACTTACCTACAATTTCCCCCATAGACGTAATGTATTTGAATACTTTTGAGTGTCCCTGTACACGATCATTTGCTTCATCTCAAAGAAAAGCTTACTGTAGCATCCTTATGTGATACACATTTAGAATACCGAATTTTGAATTTCTGATACTATTTGCTCTTGAGATATGCTGATAACAGACACACAGACAGACACACAGACAGACACACAGACCATTTGCTAAAAACATGATTTTCGAATTCAGGGGACCTCAGAACATGTAAATATAACAAAAATCACGCTCGAAAATTTGACCCTAAAACAATACTTTCTCGACCCTATGGGTAAGAGAAAGTAAAAATAGACAAGACAATCAGTCATAATGCAATCAGAAATCATATTAAATTCACTAACTGTGGTAAAAAGACTCAAAAGTCCGTTTTGCCATTATTATCAGCAAAACATATTACAAATAGGGTTAAATTTGATGAAATAATAAAAACTCAAGGATATTTTTGACTTCGTAACAAAGAGAAGAGAAGAGATCTAACATCTTATTTGCTGAAGAAACTTAGCTGGAAATAAATACAAAAAGTCAAAGAAAAAATAAATACTCCAAAACTGCAAACAGAGGTGAAATACCCCCAACACATGTTCCAAAATTCTCTGCCGAAGTTAGGTTGCTTGTGGTATTTGTGTAACAAATTCAATTGAATAAAATGTTTTGAATAGTTTGAAATATTTTATTTGAGTAATTTTTGTTACATAGGTGTCTGAAGAATTTTTGTTACATAGTTTAAATAATACGTTCTGCAGTTGTAATAGTAAAATTTTTGGGATTGTAATCATACATGTTTTGTCGCAGCCTGCATTAATTTTTATTCACTTTTTTTTACTCGTAGTTTATTTGAATTTAAAATATTTGGTGATCCAAATTAAATAGTTTGATTTAGAAACCTATGCAAAATCTACCGACTGATCTATAGACTCCTGTATATGCTGTTTTTCTTTCTGAGATATAAAAAATCGTCCATGTTTTAGCCGATCAGGGAGAAAAAGTCACTGCTTTGTGGTAATTTGCATAAAAACGGAACATATTTGGAATTTCCTGCTCATGGAAATTTTTGGGACCTGCTTATGGGACCGGCTTTGGAATTTTCTGCTTTATTCTCCACCTTGTTGAATAAAAAAAAAAAAAATCTGTATATTGAGATATTCCATGCACACAATGTTTCTATGTGCAATTGTAATTCCTTGTTCAACAAACGCAGTCGCAATTTTTTCAGTTTGTCGCCTTCCTGATGTCTTACACTCTCGCATAGGGTGAGTATAAACTTCTCTTCGAAACGCACATTTACTTGTCGAAGACTTATCATGATAAAATAACTTCAACACAAACCTTTTAGCTGTCGAAATATTTTGATAGCAGCTCAAGCTTTGCTGTTTCTCAGGTTAAAAAAAAAAAAAAAAAAAAGACAAAAAGACAAATAAGCTCGATTTGGTAAAATGAGTATCACAATCAACCAAGCCCTTTTATACACTCATTGTATAGTACTGAATGCTCATTATATAGTAATTGAACTTTTGAACTAAATATTAAATATCTTGTTTATATTATGCAAATATTTTGAGGGAAATTGCAATATTTTACAAAAAACTATTTTAATAACTCTTTGTTTAGCTTTTTTCTTAATGCATCATTTTAAAATTTAAAGTATGCATCTGAAGTTTTATAACTGCATTGTTTGATTTCCTAACAATTGCGTCAGAGTATTTTAACTTCAAACATAACTTGCAACAAGTAAACAATAGTGTCTATGTTTACTAACTACATATATGTTATATTGTGTTAGTGTATTTCAGAATCTATTAAAATTATTTCTAGGGAACAATAGACATTTATTAGTGTTGAAATGTATTCTCATATGAAATTTGGAATTCAAATACTCAAAATAACTCCATTCATAGGTTATATTTATTTGAAAATATATGATTCATTCATTTAATTTACAATACATATCTAATTTATTAGAAAGACCCCCCACGGAAGGCACTACCTTCAGGCCTAGGACCCTAGTGCAGTCGATTGGCCTTAACTCCTATAACTAACCAACACATCTATTTTATAGAAAGTTTTTATTTGTAAATTGTTTATGAAATATGCTATTTATTTATGAAGTATTCTGAGCAAAGAACTTATGTAAAATTAAGAAGAAGTATGAAAAAAATATTGATGAATTTAATTTTTATTCTTAAAAATGAGTGTTTTCTTACCTCGATATGAAATTTTTTTAATCTTCGAAAAAAAAAAAGTTTTTATAAGTTTTAAGCCTTTATGTGTCTGGGACAATATAGTTCAGAATGTAGGTAAATTCGCAACCAAAAAGAAGGAGGGAGTCGATTAATTTCATAGGTAAATTCGGGACCAACACTTGGCCCGAATTTACCTATGCTTTTTAGAAAGAAGGAAATAATTCTCTTTTAGATTCGTAAAACGCGAAGAATCAGTCACAAATTTAAAAGAGTATCTTCGCTTTTTAAATGTCTCATAGCATAAACTTGATACTACTTGAAATCATCATTTGTTTATGTTTACTTATTATTATTGTTAGAATGATGTTTTATTCTAGAGATTTCTTAGCTATGTTAGATGAAAATCTGTTTGATATATTTTTTAAAATTAATTTATTAATTTTTTTTTCAAGGCCTCATTTTATTGAAAGTTTGATAGCTGGGAATCTTCCATTTTCCAAACCATATTAGATGAAATTTGCAAACTGGCGAAATTCTAAATTTTACACTATCTTAGATTATAAATCACGCGATTTTTTTTTTTTTTTTTTTTTTTTAAGTAGAGCAAACATCTTTTTTTTCCCTAAAGAATCGCAAATGTTAAACCGATTTTGACAAAATTAAAAATTGGTTATAATATAAAGTCCAAAAAGTTCTAAATTTGGTTAAAAATTACATATTTTATAGATATTTAAGACTTAAAGTTTGAGATTTTCAAGAAAATAATGGTATTTTAAATTAAATTAAAGGTGAGATTTGTCTTGACATTTTATAATTTGAAAGAGTTTTCTTCCGACTGAAAATTACAGATTATATATAATAATAATAATAATACTTCAAAGTCTTTTTTTTCTTTATATAAAGCCAGCTTTACGCTTGTTACCTACAATTTCGAATAGAACACAATATTTATTCCATTAAAATGATAATTTATTATTTTTAATATTACAACTGTTTTCTTAGATAAAACATTTTTCATTGTCTTATAAATAAATTTAAATACACATACACATATTTTTAAAATTTAGTTACGTGTTATAAACATGCGTTTGTTACGATTTATTTCCAAAAATAATACTTTTTTTTTTTTTTTAATATAACAAAAAATGATGATTTATTTGCATAAGTCATTTAAAGATAAATGCTGAAATATAGATAATTAGTTACAAGTTATTCTGTACATTTTTACATTTACTAATATTCATTAAAGGAAAAGAATTGCTTTATATTTAAACTGCATGAAAAACGAATAGAAAAATGTGGATGTTAAAAGTAAAATTTTCATTTGCAATTAGTATATGTTTGAAAATAATTAAAGCAATGTTTCAAAAGATACTATTTTAATGAACATTTAATATAGGTTTGACAGAATAAATCAAGAAAAATATTGCAGACGATTACATTTTTTTTTTTTTTTTTTAACCAAAAGGACTTGCAGAAATTATCGAGTTTTTCCGAGTTGGTATTGCTTTGATATTTGCCGTCCTTGGCGAATTTTGGATTTGGCGATCAAAAACGTAATACGAAAATATACACGCCAGTGTATTTTTTTTAATGATATATATTGTACGAAATATTGTTTTATTTTCTTAATTGCTTCATTAGCATACTTTATTAAAATAACCATGTTTTTTGAAAGGAATTAAATATATTCACCAGATATTTTGACTCTTTTTTTTTTCCCCGCTAAAAACGACAGGTAACAAATGAGCACCTCCAAGCTCATTTAAAAAGCATGAAGAGATACAACAAGGATGAAGGAGGCGACAAAGTTTAATATTTAAAAAGTCACAAGTCTTTTCCAAATCATGTTACAAACCACCTATTCTTACTCTCATTTCGTTCCCTTTAAGATGATTAAATACGATAGTGAATATGAACTTTAATAAAGAATTTTCATTGCAGATATCAATTTCAAGCTGTTTTCCCTCCTCATTTCACCCTTTTAAAAGGAGTTAAACAAGTTTTTAATAGCGTACTGATTATAAATTTAAATAAAAAGAATTTTTATACCATATAACAAGTTTCTAGTTTAAGTGATTCTGAAATTGCACAGCTAATCCCTCGTTTTCCCTCTGTCAGGGAAGGAGCAACTCTTTTATAGAGTAGTAAATCTTTCCAGGTGCTGAGGAACATGTGTGCTAATTTCCTTTTGAATTCATTAAAAGATGTAAACCCAGCAAACATAGAAGTGGCATAAGCGTTCGCTTAAACGATATCCTCACCGATACGTAAATATGTTATCGATCTGGTATCATCATACCTGACACAATTTCGAACGTCCCCGATACTTCCGATACATAATTGATAAAAATGTTTACGAGTTCCGATATCGCCGACTCGGAACTGACATAAAAATGACGCCTAATTGATTTCAGCGACAACTTTTGGTTATCGTATAAGAATCGATTTTCGACAGATATAATTTTAAAATGCGGGACCCCTTCAATTGGAGGGTTGCCTTTTATCTCTCATAATAAAAAATGGCTGTATACAAATTAGTATGATTTTGTAATACAGCAAGTTTAAAGATTTTTAGCATATAAATAAGCTTATTTATAAGTATTTAGTAATGACAGTGGTAAAACATCGAACAAGAATAACTATACAATATCGGTAATATTTTGATTCTTTAAATCTGATGTTAAAAATTATCATGTCTCTGACATTAGGATAATATCTTGCATCCAGTACTTTAGTAGCATCTCGTAGAACTGTCAGGTATTGGTAACGTGTCTGATAACAACTCTCTGATACTTATTTTTTACTACGTAAAAATATCATATTTTTGGTACCGTACAGATACTACTTAGGCGTTATAACTTTATGTGTCATGAAAATGGTATCTGGATGTTACAAGAAAATAGATATATCTGACAAATGTGATATGTCTGCTATGTCTGATACCAGAATGTGAATTTTTTATACTTATGTGTTTGCTAGAAAATTTGTATAACGGAAAAACAAACAAACAATTTTTACTGTTTATATACAGAATTCGTATATTTTTCAACTCCTGGACCACTCAAATACTATTTTAAGTACTATTTTACACTATACAAAATTTATCAAACTTGACGCAATTAAAACTAACCAGATAGTTATTATAATATAAACGAAGCTAAGCAGTACTTTTAAAATAATACCATTCCACAGTTTCTCAAAGACTATAGAAAAGCTTTTGGAAAATTTAAGCTAAATAAATTTTAACCAGTGAATTGGTCACAAAATTGGGTTTTTATTTTGAAATCAAAACATTATTGCCTTTATTACGAACTCTCAAATTCAGACGCAAGCAAGACAAAAAATCATGAAGATTTAATTCTTTGTTTGTAACTGATGTTCTAATTGGGATATGAAAAATTGAATGCACAAATGTGTTCAGTAACATACAAAAAACGCGTAGTAAAACAATGGGGATTTAAAATAATTTAGATTTCGCATGAAGTATTTTGAAATTGGGTCTTATTTTGTATTATTTTCATCTTAAAACGGCTTTTCAATCCTTAAAATTTATTTTTTATTTTTTTACAATACACTATGCATACAAATAATAGATTTCAAGGATTTACTTGATTTATGAAGCGATATAATAATAATAATAATAAAATAACAATAATAAAAACAAATAAATAAAGTCAATGTCCTTTGTGTCCTTAAGAGCCTATTTTATATTTACAGTATGTTGAAATATCAGGACTGAATAATATACAAACATATACAGGCATAGAAATTTATTTATTTCTGTATGAAAAGATTTTATCTTTATATCATGATTTCCATTAGAGCGTGAGACTGGCAGAATCTCGCATATTCTTTTATTTTCTCTTCTAAAAAGAAATTCGCGCACCTTTTCATTTTCCAGGAATCATTTAAAAAAATACTTAAAACTTTTTTTCAAACTTTTTTTTTTTTTAACCCTACAAGGCTCAATTTTTCTTTAGTGCGCGACAAAAATATATAGGCTGTAATTAGTGATCAGAAGATAGGGAAAACTTATAAAAATAAAACCATATTTTACGGAAAAATCAACTTTTTAGCTCAACGTACCGTATGTGGAACATACATAAAAATATGATTTACTAATACGTTTACTATTGTAATATTAAAAAAAAATATCTTACCTCTGCAAAATATACACTTCGTTATAACACACAGTATTTTTGTTTCGAGTCAAAACTGTTCAATAATTATTCTTTTTTTTATTTTTGAATTCAGACAAACGACTAACTTATCACTTTCATTCAATTTTCACACTGAGTGCACTATTTCAAAAACACGAACAACATCTTTAGGTAAAGATTCGTATTACTACATTGCTAAATGTCAGTAGCTTCTATCAAGATGTCACGTGATGTCGCTACTAATAGTTTTATAGCTATGGGAACGATTAAAGTCGGTGTTCCACCTATGGAACTGGGTGCCTTGTAGGGTTAAACTTATATTTGTCGTATGATAGGAAAAACATCTGACAAACAAACTGGGCCCTAATCTGCTCAAGTATGTGGGACTTCTTGGTCTCCCACCTCCCTCCATCCATTCAATGGAATGCAATTAATAATAATAATAATAATAATAATAATATTAATAATGATTAAAAAAAAAAAAAAACTTTTGATACAGTCTAAAAAATGTAAATGTCCCTTACACTTCATAAACATATTTTGAAATTTGTCCTAGAGAAAAACCTGCTTAGATGAGTAGTAATTAGGCTCTCGCTAGGATTTTAACACATTCGCGACCGCTGACGTGAATTCACGTCATTTCAATTTCTATAGCTAGTTGCCACTGACGTAAATTCACGTCTTTTCAGATTCTATTCCTGGTTACCGCTGACGTGAATTCCCGTCACTTCAAGAATTTCTATAGAAACAATACTTCGGTATTATTTCGATAGTATTATTAGAGTATCAATCCTTTGATGTATTATAGGTTCGTTCTAATATTATATAACTAATCTTCATTTCTAGCTTCAAGCAATTACAAAAGTAATATTTTAAAACATTACATTAAACTTTTACCCATGTTTAAACATCAAAAGTTTGCGGTAACTAGCTTTAGTTTACTTCAATATTCCCCGGCAATCAGTTTTAGAAAAGGTAAAATATACCGGTCGAAAAAGTGTCAAGATATCACAAAATTTGAAAAAAAAAAAAAAAAAAATCGAATTAATCCCAGATATGAATTTTCTGTGTCCATGTAAAAGACCTATTATTATTATTTAAAGTTGATTTGAGAGGTCGCAATTAATTTTCAGGAATCTCACATAGTAGTTTTTAAAAATCTCACTTTGTTTTCGAGGAAGGGCAAGAAATTGTCACCTATTTTTTTTCTCTGATGAGAACCCTCCATTATAAAGACGATTATTCACCTTTATATAAGGATTCCTTTATATAAGGAACTAGGCTCTAGTTATCTCTGCTCTGCGCCCACTATAGAAATAACAAAATTCGAAAAATATGAAAAAACCGCATTAGTTCCAGATATGAATTCTGTGTGTCCATTTAATAAAAGTTCATTTGGGGTCTCAATTAATTTTCAGAAATCTCACATAGTTTTTAAAAATCTCACTTTGTTTTCGAGGAAGGGCAAGAAATTGACACCTATTTTTTTTTCTCTGATGAGAACCCTGCATTATAAAGACGATTATTCTCCTTCATATAAGGATTCCCTTATATAAGGAATTAGGTTCTAGTTATTATCTCTGTTCTGCATCCACTATAGAAATCACAAAATTCAAAAAGTATGAAAAAAACGCATTAGTTCCAGATATGAATTCTTTGTGTACATGTAATAAAAGTTCATTTGGGGTCTCAATTAATTTTCAGAAATCTCACATAGTTTTTAAAAATCTCACTTTGTTTTCGAGGAAGGGCAAGAAATTGACAGCTATTTTTTTTCTCTGATGAGAGCCCTGCATTATAAAGACGATTATTCTCCTTCATATAAGGATTCCCTTATATAAGGAATTAGGTTCTAGTTATTATCTCTGCTCTGCATCCACTATAGAAATCACAAAATTCGAAAAATATGAAAAAAACGCATTAGTTCCAGATATGAATTCTTTGTGTCCATGTAAAAAAAAGTTCATTTGGGGGTCTCAATTAATTTTTTAGAAATCTCACATAGTTTTTAAAAATCTCACTTTGTTTTCGAAGAAAATTTATTACATTACACTTTTGGAACAGCATAAGTACAGTCGGTAACAAAAGTGTCCGAACACTATCAAAAATTCCTATGTAATAAAAGTACACTTCATACTGTTTTGTTAAATAAATTCTTGTCGCATCCTTTTCTTAGTCAGCATAAGAACATGATTCGATAAGGATTTATTTAAAAAAACCGTATGAAGTGTACTTTTTACACATAGCAATATTTGATAGTGTCCGGACACTTTTGTTACCGACTGTATATTGTAGAAGAGTTTAATATAAAATTTAGGTCTTTTTAAAATTTACTTTTAAATACTTGAAAACAAGCCTTAAAAAGGTTATGGGATGGATATGAAATGATCTGAAGGAAAAAAATATACATAAAATTTTAAATACAATATATATTTTTAAAAGTTTTTGATACAGTTTACTATTCAATTTGATTTAGCATAATTCATCATTTTATTTCATAATTAATTTTTTACACAAATACATTATAACATGTTCGTTAAAAAATGTTAATTATTTACACCTTATACTTAAAAATGTATGAATATTTAAAAAGTAAAATCTGACGAGTAAATTTGTTAATTTATCACGTATTTTATTAAAATAATGAGATAATAAAATAATTTATTGAATATACTTTACTTTCCCAAAATTGGAACTCTTTCCATTTTGTTTTTAACTTAAGCAATAACACTTAGGAATGTTAAGTATTTTGTTACTTTATTGAAATTTGCAAGTAATTAAAAGCCTTTTTAATTAAAAATAATCATTTTGAAATTTACTTAAAGGTATTCAAACAATAGATGTCTCTTTCTACGAGTAATTAAGAGCCTGTAAAGATGTTTATAGGAAAATAAATTCTTTCAATTTAATTAAAAATCTGAAGATTATGAAATTTCATTACAATTTTCACTTTGGAATATTATATATTAGTTAAAAGAATTCCTAATTTCAACTTTTAATGAAAGCTTTCTTAATCGATTTTACTGTTTTATTAGCTTCAATTTTCTATTAAGAAATATTGAAAGAAAATATTTTCATAGCAATTAAAATAATCTGTTTTTAGCGAGTGTAATAATTTAGTAATGACCTGAATAATATTTGTGTAATTCGACAGCTTTAACACATTAAGTTTCTGTTCTACAGAATAATACAATTATGTAAATAGGACTTAGTGAGCTTGGTAATTCTGACCATTAGTTGAAAATTTTTTTAATTGTGATGACATATTGGGTGAAATGTAGTAAGCTCAAAACGTTTGTGTATAGTCAGACTTTGACCTCATTTTGTTCAGTTGCTATTATACCTATACTTAAAAAAAATTGTCATTGACAAAATATGAGAATTTTAACAATGTGTCACTTAATCTCTCTCTCTCTCTCTCTCTATATATATATATATATATATTTAAATAATGATAAATGATGACATTAATAATGACATTTAAATAACGATAAATGATGTCATCATTTATCATTATTTAAATACATTATTGTTTTTGTATACAATTTTGTGCTGCTTTGAGCGCCTTTTTTATACAAATTAATTTTTGTCATTTATATTGAATTTAATATCTATATATATATGGAAATTGTGTTTTTCGCGTTGCTACGGCCCTGTGGTTTAGGACAAGTGTAATCTCGGTCTATTATATCCTTATGGAGTGCAGTAAGAGGTATTTTATTTACCCAATAGTGAAAACTTTCAGGAATCTGAATTTGAGTTTTAAAAATATCTCAACTCGATGCAGAGTTGTAAACGTTTCCGTATGTTTCCAACACTGAGCCCCAGATTATAACTCATTTTGCTGAGTGGTTTTCAACTAATGCAGCACATCTTAGAAGTTTTAACAGTTCAACAAAACCTTAAAAAAAAATTCATGATATTAGGTGTCATTGAAAATTAAAGGACAAAATCGAAGTAAAATATATGGTACAGTAAAATAAGTGGTACAGTTGAATTGCTTGGGACAAGTAAAAATACTGTGATTACATTTCCCCGACATATAAATCTCTTGGGGTAAGTGTAAACAAAGGTGAAAATTCAAAAAGCTTAAGAACTAGAACATATATGTAGTTACAGTGAAATACGTTTAACACGAAAACGCTTAACATGAAAAAAAAAAAAAAAAAAAAAAAAAAAGCTTAACACGAAACGATGGAGGGATGGTAGGACCAGTAACGTTACTGGTCCTACCACGAAACGATGGTAGGACCAGTAAACTATGCAATTTAATGCATTTTTTTTTCTTCTAACATGACACCAAAATCGTTTAACATGAAAAAAATTCACTTTCAATATTCAGTGAAATGTTTACTACAATATACAGCAGTCGATGATTATATGCGTACAGCACCAATTATGACAGACAAGGAGATTTTGGAGATCGTTCATAATTTAAATGATTCCACCTATGTATATTCCGAAGACGAATCTGACAACGGAATCCACAATGCAATTCCTGTCCTCCTCTGCTCTAGAAAATGATTAAAAGTATGCGTGGTTATTTATATTCGCAATCGAATGGAAAGATGAATAAAACATTGGATGACCTCCAAAAATTTGTGGACAGTATATGTTGCTGAAAAAGACACTTCAGTAAAAGTACCTATTCCCCCCCCCCCCCCCCCCCCCCCAAACCAATATTTTTTTTACTTGTTTTTTATCCAATGGATGCAGAAGTTTAGCAGGGAATTTAAATAAAATTTGATGTCTTTCAAAGCTCCAAATTTTGAGAGGGGTATTCTGATGAAGAGCTTGTATTCTGATGATGCGTATGAAACTTTTCAAGCTTCTAAAACTATAACTATTTTGCATTTGATTTGATTCTCAAAGGCTAAATATTAGAAAGAAATGTTCAAACAAACAGTTATGTCTATTAAATCCAAAGCTAGTTTATCAGTTGAGTTAAGAGGCGATGTTACACTTGCCTTATTGTTACACTTGCCCCCACTCCACCTTAATTTCTATTTTGTAAAACAATACTTGTGTATTTAAATGGAAACATTTGCGTGCATGGGTGGAATAGTTTCCACCTTAAGACGGAATACTGACACCAATACTTTTTATCAATAATTTCTATCATATTTAATCGCAACAAATTAGTGAACAAGTATGACAGAAATTATTGATAAAAAATACTGGTGTAAGAGTTAAGTCAATAGACGAAAGCTCTTGCACCCTTGTAACTAATTGCCCTTGCGTTAGTTTTAAAACTGTGGTCAGTCCTCATTCGATGACGCTGGGAATTCCAGTGAAAAAACTTCGACATATGAAAACATCGAGATAACAGATAAATTTCTTATGCTGTGTTGACATAGATATCTGAAGTAAAACATTATAATAGATTTCATTATGTACTTTGATTTAGTTGTTATACTTGCTCAATAAGCAAACTAGCAAGTGCGAGTATTTAAAATTCATGAAATGACAATCCAAATCACGAAATTAAAATTATTACCAAACACATGAAAAGTGGT
The DNA here is from genome assembly GCA_963930645.1 of Salticus scenicus. NCBI lineage: Eukaryota > Metazoa > Arthropoda > Arachnida > Araneae > Salticidae > Salticus > Salticus scenicus. The sequence goes on along the minus strand of OZ005648.1, from coordinate 94,501,376 downwards.
GGGATCGTTTATGAAGCTGATGTCCTGTTAACTGCGTCTTTCCCATCTACACGATCCCATCCGTGTCCCTATTGCTTGAGACAACCAACGCCTCAAACTAGGAATTCAATTTGGATGTTTATCGGACGACAGTTTCGAAACGGACACATCTGAGACGTTGATGCATGGAAAAGTTTTGAGTTTTCATACATCAAGAAGACACGTCATATATAAGCGAGTAATATTTGCAATTTCTGTATATTCACAGATTATCATATACAACATTGTAAATCAAAAATTATTGCAAATGACACTAGTCGGTTGACGCACTATTATAGTTTATAACCATAGTCACAGCATTATACTGTTCACTACCGGGACCGATGACGTTTATATTCGAAAAGTAAAAATTCATATTGTTATTAGAAAGTTGTTATTAATGAACATGTTTGCATTTTCTTCTTTGACGAATTTTAAGTCCTAACGGTCCTACCGTACCGTGTTTCAATGTAGATAATTCATTCATTCATTATTTTATTTTTATTTTTTAATAGGTTTTATGTATTCTTTACAACAAGTAAATTTACTCAGGCTGCCTTTTATTGAAATATATATGTTATATATACATATATACATATGTACATATATATCTTTATATAACAAATGTAAAATTTTAGAAATAAAACCTGATTCTTAGGTGATAATTTGCCAGTTTATCTTCATATTTAATACTAAATTTTAGTATATAACCTTTCCTATGTTTATACAAACAATAACATTCCAACACCATTTTCAAGTAAAAGAACCAAATATTGTGTCAATCACAAATAACACTGCTCTGAAAAAAAGAAAAATATATAAATATATAAATAAATAATAAATAAATAAATAAAAATAATTTCAAGATCTGATACCACTCTTGCTGATTCTTATGTAAAATGACCTCCTGAATCCGAATATGACTCCCATTTTGTCCAATCACCTACTGTTTTCTAGATACACCACCCCCTTCCTCAATTTCTTTCCCTGTTCGATAAATTTAAGACCATGAATTTGATTTGAAGAATGAAAAATAATTTATTTAACACCTATATATATATATATATATATATATATAAAGTTTAAAAAATAACATTAATAAGAGATTAGAAAAATATAAGATATGTAATGCATAATTTCAGTGGTAAATCCCCCAAAAATTTCCCCTCTCGCAAATGTCCATGTTTTAGAATTTTCCAACCCTGTAGCCCCTCAGAAGATATTTAACGGTTAACCCTCCCCCCTCCTAAAAATCATTATAGCCATAAAATCACCGAAATATGATAAAAATAGGGGGCCATTCCTAATAAACTGTGGGTGATAGGGCAAAATGGGTGTCATATTAGGATTCAGGAGGTCATTTTACATTAGAATATGTTGAAATGGTGTCAGAGGCAATTTTCACGCCGAGCAGTGTAATAGGTCTTTCATTATAATTTTTCTATAATTTTTGGTAACAATAATTTTGCACAAAAGGTAAAAAAAAAAGGGACAAGTCAATAGATAATAAATAAATTGATATAACTTTATGAAGCTATTTAACTATGCAATTAAACATATTAGATAAATATTAATTTCAAAATAACTCACTGTTTCCATTTTTAAATACAAAAATCTGGAGTGATTACACTCGACTTTCCGAACATAATTAAAAAAAAAAAAAAAAAAGATTGTATGAATAAATTAAAATAAGACAAGCCGTTAAAAAAACAAAAGTGAAAATTATAATAGGGTGTTTGTGTATTTTTTTCTATTGTTTAATTTTACGTAATTGAACTTCAAATAAGTTTAGCCCACACTGTTAAAAATGGTTTCTTAAAAATGAGCTAAATTGTCTCAAAATAGCTCCGAAACAATATATACTTAAATTTGAAAATCCATGTACTCATTTTTAAGTATATTGATGTGTCAAACATGGGGATATTGAGATTCTTATTGGTCAACTCCATTTTTGAGCATGTCAGTATACTCAAAAAGGAGTACATGGGTTTTGAAATATAATTATATATTGTTTCGGAGCTATTTTGAGACAATTTAGCTCATTTTTAAGAAACCATTTTTTACAATGCATAGATCATAAAGATAAAAACTTTTTCTTTGTGTCCCTGTAAAAATATATAAGGGCTAGATTCACCAAAATTTTTACAATTAGTAAGACGATGACCTATAGCATGTGTATAAATTTTCAGTTCAATCGAATAAAGCGTTTAGACATGATCGCACTTTAAAAAATTTGAGCTCATAAGCCATAATGATAAAGAATATATCTTTGTGTCCCTATTAAAAAAAAATATATATAATTGCTAGATTCATCTAAATCTATATAGTTCGTATGTCTATGACCTATATTATGTGTATAAATTTTCAGCTTAATCGAATAAGGCGTTTAGATGCTATCGCACTTTAAAATATTTGGGCCCATAGAACATAATGATAAAGAATTTTACTTTGTTTCCCTGTAGAAAAACTATAAAAGCTACACCAAAATTTATACAGTATGTGAGACAGTGACTTATAATACGTATATAAATGTACTGTTCAGCCGAATAAGGCACTCAAACGCTAACGCCCTTAAAAAAATTGAGTCCATAGGTTATAATGAAAAAAATGTTTCTTTGTGTCCCTTTAAAAAACTATATGTCTTAGATTCACCAAAATCAATTGGGTTCGTGCTATGGTTATCTATTACATGTGTACCAAATTTCAGCTCATTCTAATCAAGCGTTTAGGCACGATCGTGTTTACTCACACACACACAGATACACACGCACACATATACATACATACACCATCGTAAAAATTGTAAAAATGAACTCATGTAACCTTAAAACATATAGAAACGCCAAAATCTCAAAATAAGATTTTTGGCATGGCTACAACACTTTCCTTATATAAGTAAGTTCGGAAAGTTAAAAAAAAAAAAAAAGAAAGAAAAGGAAATTAATTAAGAGTAATTAAAATCACTAGTTTTTGAATCTTTCTATATGAACGACACTTACACACACACACACACAAAGCAATTATTAATACTGCATTAATAACTTTTCGTGATCGATATATACTAGTAAAATAAGAAACTACTAGCGCAAAATAATCAGTTCGATAGGTATTCTTTGAATAAAAGTAAGAAGGAATAAATCTCTTTTCCTTTGTAGTCAAACAAATTCTACTGTCACGTCTAAGGAAGTGCATTTATCTTCCATAGCATAAGCCTTTCACATTGCAGCAAGTTTTTATATAATAATAGAAACACTACTTTGGAAAATGGGACAGAGTAATAAAAATAAGTAGGTATAAACAAGTTTTACTTTTCGTAGGATTTATTTTTAAACATTTTAATCATATCTTTTACGGATTTTTTTTTTTTTCGTTTTTTAAATTTCTACTGTGTAGAAGAAGAAAATATTCGATTCGCGAAATTTTTTTATTTCTTCTTTTTCTATGGATTTATACTTATTAAAATGTCCTGATTGGTTGGTTCTTTGGTTTTACGATGCAGTAGTGCTACGATATATTAAAATGTCCTGAGCAGTATTTGAATTGTTATAGAATTTGTCTGTGTGTGTATCTAAAAGTTTGTGAAGACAGTATCGCACGGAATACTGAATGAAATTATAAAAAACTTGATTGGATCTTAATATAAATCGATGCTTTTTAGATTTTGGCATATGTCGCCCAGCAGGTGACAGTTCTATGATGTAATGCCTCCCATTCATGGGAAAGCTTTATCTGACTGATTCAATTTAAAATATTTTTTGAACGACAGGCGGCGCTACTGTTTTTAGTCTATGATTTTTGGGCGGCTATATCTCAGCATCTATTCATTAGAATTCAACCAAACTTCTTATGTAAAATATTTATAGGAGAAGGCATTTTGATTAAATTTAATGTTCATGTTAACTAGCTCATAAGCTCTATGTTAAATGGAATGGTATTAAAGAAAGATTTGTGATGGTCACAACGTAATAGATTTTATTGAAATAGTTTTTATTGAATTTACTATGAAATTCAAAGTACTTTATATTTTTCCATTATTTCTTTTACAAACATTTTAGAACATCTTTCACGAATTTTAAAACACCATATACAAGGAACAGTATTATAATCCAGACACTGGTGATTATTGTCGTTTTCACTTATGTAAAAATAAAAGTAATTATTAGATTGTGGAAATGCTAATTATAAAGTCATATGAGTTTCAGTGTTTAATGGCGATGATACATACATGGACGGATATAAATTAACTTTTTAAGTTACTTCGGGGACATTTTTTATTCATACATTATAATTCTGAATGAAAAAGTGAAACGGAGAAAACGAATATTTATCAGTTATTTAATAAATAGTTAATGTAATTAGATTAACGAAAAATTAGTCAATGTGTTTAAAAAATAAATAAAATTCTATTATTTGTTATTCAGAGATATATAGAAGAGGTTCTATATTTATGGTTAAACTAATTTCTAACAAAAGAATAAAATAGAATGAACATTATTTTATATTAGTAATAATTAATTAATAAAACAATCAACAATGTTTTCTAAAAATAGGCGCATACATGTACTATTGTAATCATTAGAATGTATAAAAAAGAATGTTTCTCCACCTTCATCATTTTTCATAGGACTGACTAGAATCTACCAATTTTTGAACGAAAAAGTATGGAAATAGATGTATTGATGTATGTAGGGTCTTTATTACAGACAATAAAATATTCTACTTATAGCTGTAGCAGATACTTATGTATTGACCAACAAATGTACCGGGTGATCCAAAAGTCAGGACAAACTTTAAAAATGAATAATTCGAAAACGAATCAAGATACAAAGATACGGTTTGCACCAAACGGATGAAAACGGAACTGGGTTTTGTGTGGCAAAGGAAAGAAATTAGTTCTGTTGGCGACAAACAGATGGCGCTATAGTGCTTTATTTCACCAAAAGATGATTTACAAATGAAAAAAAATGTTATTCAGAAGTACAGCTGTGAGATGGTTCACCACATTGTTTACAGCATTTAGTAGCATTTCTTGCGTTATGGCAGACAAATTTTGGCGGATGGCATCTTTCAGTGCTGCTACTGATGCCGGTTGGTCGCGGTACACTTTTGACTTCCAAGAATCCCCACAGCCAAAAGTCACAGGGTGTCAGATCGGGAGATCTTGGAGGCCATGCGTGATTAAAGTAGCGACTGAGAATGCGATATTTCGATGCATATAAGCTTCGACTACCATTACCTGCTGTAGTTGTTCCTTTTTTATATCGTTTGTTGCTTTGCATAATCCTACATTAGAAATACGACAGCGCCATCTGTTGGTCGCCAACAGAACTATTTTTTTTTTTTTGCCACACAAAACCCGGCTTCTTTTCCATCCGTTTGGTGCAAACCGTATCTTTGTATCGTGATTCGTTTCAGAATTATTCATTTTTAAAGTTTGTCCTAACTTTTGGATCACCCTGTATTTTTCTTTTTAATTTTCTAAGACAATCAGTACAAAAAAAAAAGTTTACAGATATTTTTGAGTAGTTATAACAAACGCTCCGTAATTTTTTTAAAAACTTAACTCTCTCTTTCTCCCTCTCTCTCCCTTTGATATATAGAAATTATCTCTAAACACATTTAACTTGTACTTAATTCGTTTCACAATATAAAAAAATAAAATTAATGCTTGAAGTAAGTTTAAAACAAGGAAATAATTAAAATAGAAAAGTGATATTTGTATTAAGAAATTTTTAATTTTGACAAGAAAATATTTAGATAATCACTCTTGATAATTACGGCAAAAAAATGTAGCTTTTAACTTGTAAATTGTTTTTAGACTCTAGCCTGATTTTTCTTCTGAGAGAACATCTCATCAAAAACAGAACTTTGCCTCATTGCGCTAAACACGAAATCATACTACTTATAGATCCTCTATTAACCCCATCTATTGTCAGACATTTTCATTTGAAAAATCTGCATAGTGGACGAGAATTAGCTGTTTTTATTATTAATCAAAAATTTTGTATTCTCTCACCTGTTTAAAAAAGTCTTAGAAGCTGCTTAACATGTTTAAAACTATAAGTTCAAAATTACATGTTTAAAATCTATCTGTCAAATTATTGTTATTATTATAGTACAACCAACCTACAATATTTTTGGTAGATAATTGTTATTATAAGAATTATCTGCCAGCTTATTATTCAGGAAATGGGTGAATGACCCACTTTTTCAATCAATCCTTATCAACTCTTCCAACATGTCGTCATCGGTTAAGGTGAGCCTGTGAGTATCAAATTCCACTATGAAAGAAAATATTCAACTTTTAAATAGTATATTTTCATCTACATGTGCACTATAAAACTGTTAATAATGAACTGGGATTAAATTTGACAAAAGAGTCTTTTCTCAAAACCTTAGAATGGCTCATATTGCATTCTAGTTATCCTTCAGCTATATATTCAGCTAATGATAAAAGCTGTTCAGAAGCCGAATAGCATTAAAAGTACAACAGTAGTCTCCATATAAAATTTTAGTCACTTTAAAAGCGGCAAAAATATCTCTAATGCCATTAACTGAAAGACTGCTAAGAACGTTACTTAGCAACCCATATATCCTTACTGTATGTACTGAGGGCATCTTGATAAGACTGCCACACACCAGATTTTGTAGAACTATCAAAGAGCTTCCAACATTTCTTACGTATATAACTATGCTCAGAAGGCCACTATGGAACACCCTGATAAATTATCAGGGTCGTCCATCTCTTCAATGAGCATAAAAATTCAAGATTTCATTCTATAGCAGCTATTTTATGCATGATACTATATAGTGCAACCAATCTTCCATGGAAAAACAAACGAATTTGAAAGAAAAAATAAACAATTGAAAAATTAACGAAAATTACAAAGTTACAGAGAGCTATGTGACTAAAACACAAGCCACGCGTATGTTTGCATTCAATGTACATTAAGAGTCGAGTTGCATTCATCGATGTTTACGAAGATGAGTTGGATATTAAAAATATCTCAGTGACTACAACAAAAACATTTACTCGCTATGATGCATCTAAAAGCCTAATTACTATACTTTATAAAAATTAAAGATATCTTAGAAAATATTAATTAAATAAATAAACTATATATAAAAAAACTATTGATTGTAGATTATTTTCATACCTAAATAATGTATTGGAAGGAATTTTGATTAAAACTTTTAATAATTAAACTATCAAAAACGGCTAAATAACAAGGAATTTTATGAAAGTTTTCTACATTCATAAAGTTATCATTCTAGAGCATTTTTTTTATCACATTGTGATATGAAGCAAATTTTATACCAAAGCTGTTACTGTAATTAAAAAGATGAACGATAAAGTTTGTAAATAGATAAACTGATCTTTTTCTTTCAACAGGAGACTACACTAAGTATATATATGCTTCATTTAGAAAAATAAAATTCAATTGAGTATAGCTAATTATATTACTTAACAATAAATTAAAATTATGTAGGCAAAATTATAACATAGAATAATAAGTAACATATATAAATAAATAAAAATAAATAAATTATTAAATATGTAATTAAAGGAACAAACTAAAACATAATTATAGTAGATGAAACAATATTTCTATTTTTTTAAAATTAATTATCCACCCACCCACTCGACATACAACATCACCTGACTTCTTTAATCAAACATCTGTCCACCCAACCATATATATAAATGTGCTCACGGTATAAAGTGATTTGGTCAATTTCTTTTCTTTAAATTTTTGCCAAAATTTTAACCGACTAGGTAATTTAAAATTAAGATTTTAAAATGTTATAAAAAAATAATAATCTGCTGTGTCATTCACACGATTTTCTCTTACCCTGCATTTCAATGCTATAATGAGAGATTGCCGATTAAGTCATAAAATCAATAAGTTAAAATAATTGACAGTTCAATCTAGTTTAAAAATAATTTAAAATATGTTTACAGACAGTTTTATTTGACATATAAATCTGTGTGAGGAGGGATGCCGTCCCTTCAGCCCCCTTTTCAATTATAGTGCCTACATTTATTAAAAAAAAAAAAAAAAAAAAAAAAAAATCTTGGCTGTTACTATTTGCCTTGAAACTTGCTAATCTTGATCAAATTTTCCGGTGACGAACATATATAAACATCAAAATACCAAATTTGAATTTCTTGCAGCCATTTGTTTTTAAGTTATGTTGATAATTGATGTACATACAAATACAAATCAACCACAAAATGTTTGTCAGTCACATTCAGTAGATCTCAAAACGTGAGACTGGACAAAAAACGAAACTTAAAAACTACTTTGTTTACAGCATGGACATGAAAAATTAATTTCCTTTAATGAGCAGCGTTCGTTGGCATAGTAAAATGTAACAAAACTCTTCCATCATTTACATTCAATAGAAAAGAACGTTTAGACTGATTTTCAGTAGCCCTCTGTATTATCTATAAACTACATACACATCACATTGTGTGCTTAAATTTAGCCATATGAAAAGTGCATAACACAAAATAAAATACCCTTCCAGCAATTTCGAGGTATAGTCCAATATATCGAAATACTATGGGTAGCCTTATGAACGAATGATGAATGGTTTCTATAATACAATCTACACAAAACTTGCTTTTTTACATTAAAAAAAATGTTCATTCCATTTTGTTTAGGTCAACTTATATAATGTTACACTGCACTTACCAGAAATTTTGCTCATAGGCGTAATATATTTGAATTCTCTTGGATGGTCACGTATACGAACCCTTTGTTTGATCACATGGAAAAGTTTAGTGTAGCATTTCTATATGATACAGATATATAAAACCGAGTTTGGTTCTCTTGTTACTATTTGTTTTAGAGATATGCTTATAACAGGCACAGACTTACAGATACACAGACACACACATAGACCAACCGCTAAAAACATGTTTTTCGCTTTCAGGTGACCTCAAATGTGTGTAAGTCTTGTCGGGTTGGTTCGGTGAGGTATGTGGGGGAAAATGAGCCAAGTAAACAGTCTTTATACTTTCTCTAGCTGCTGCAGAATTTAATAATTAATATTTACAAAGGTATACACACAAAAATATATATTTCAAGGTTTAGATATGTTGCCTGCACTCGCTAATAGTGCATAAAATAGTACAAATAAACCTGAGCTACGAGACCGAAGGCAGGACACACTTTCTCCGCCATCTCCAACCAACTCACACTCTTTTTACACAGATGAATGCTTTTCTCTGCATCCTTTCGCGACCCCTTTAAAGGTTGTAATAACATATATACCCCTCCATAGGGGAGGGGGGTGTACCATAAATGTGTAGGACTCCACGGCATTACAATGTGTAAATATTAACAAAATTTCCATTCCGAAAATTTGTCTTAAACAATGCTTTCTCTACCAAATATATGGGTAAGAAATCACAAACCTCATGAAACATTTAAGAAACCTAAAAAAGTGCAGGTTTCTGATGTTTTAAAAATAAAATCCTTCTTGATTCAGGTATAAGGGAGGTATTTTCTGAATACCATGAAAAAACTTATCATCGATGTATTTATCCGAAAACCTTGGGGAAACCTTTATAAGTCCAGAAAAAGTGCAGGTTTTCAAAGGTTTAAAAAATAAAACTAAAAAAATATGTTTTTGGTTGCAGGTATAGTGGAGGTATTATTTAAATACTATAAGAAAACTTATTATCATCGATGTATTTATCCGAAAACCTTGGGGAAACCTTTATAAGTCCAGAAAAAGTGCAGGTTTTCAAAGGTTTAAAAAATAAAACTAAAAAAATATGTTTTTGGTTGCAGGTATAGTGGAGGTATTATTTAAATACTATAAGAAAACTTATTATCATCGATGTATTTATCCGAAAACCTTGGGAAACCTTTATAAGTCCAGAAAAAGTGCAGGTTTTCAAAGGTTTAAAAAATAAAACTAAAAAAATATGTTTTTGGTTGCAGGTATAGTGGAGGTATTATTTAAATACTATAAGAAAACTTATTATCATCGATGTATTTATGTGATACTTTAGAAAACCTCTATAAGACCTAAAACAGTGCAGGTTTTAAAAAGTTTTAAAAATAAAACTTTTAAGAAACGTTTTTGATTGTAGGTATAGTGAAGGTTTTATCTAAATACCATATAAAAGTTTATTATCCTTGATGTATTTGAGACCTTGAGAAACTCTATAAGATCTAAAACAGCGCAGGTTTTAAAAGGCTTTAAAAATAAAACTAAAAAAATACGTTTTTGATTGTAAGTATAATGGAGGTATTATCTAAATACCATAGGAAAACTTGTTATCATCGATGTGTTTATCTGAAACCTCGGGAAACCTCCATAAGACCTAAAACAGTGCAGGTTTTAAAAGGTTTTTAAAGTAAAACCTTTAAAAAACGAATTTGATGGAAGGTATAGTAGAAGTATTATCTAAATACCATAAGAAAACTTATTATTCTGGATGTATTTATTTGAAACCTTGGGAAACATCTATAAGACCTAAAACAGCGCAGGTTTTAAAAGGCTTTAAAAGTAAAACCTTTAAAAAGCGTTTTTAGTTGTTGGTATAGTGGAGGTATTATCTAAATACCATAGGAAAACTTATTATCATCGATGTATTTATCTGAAACCTTGGAAAACCTCTTAAGACCTAAAACGGTGCAGGTTTTAAAAGGTTTCAAAAATAAAACCTTGATAAAACGTTTTTGGTTGTAGGTATAGCGGAGGTATTATCTAAATACCATAAAGAAACTTATTATCATCGAAGTGTTTATTCGAAACCTTGGGAAACCTCTAGAAAACATAAAACCACGCAGGTTTTCAGGAGGTTTTAAGAATAAAACCTAAAGAAAACTTAGATGAGGTTTCTTTTCAGGAAGTATTTTTTAGCGAAACTTCAAAGAAACCTTTTAAATACCTAAAAACCTGGATAAAACCATAAAAAAAGTTTTAAAAAACCTTAAATTTTAGTAAGGGAAACAGTAAAAAATGTATTTCCTTCTGAAAAAAAGTTTGAAAATATTTTTTAACTAATGTAAAATTACTCTATTTGAAAATGTGTATCTCAAGTGAATATGAAAAAATATTTTTCTGTGAAATATGGAAAACAGTTTTCAAAGTAGTGTACAAATGAATAATAATCTAACTTTTCAAAGAAACTGGTGTAACATGCTCCACTAATTCAAAACTTTGAAAACATTTTCTGGAAGTCATATTTTTTGTTTTCTCATTTTCGTTAGTATATTACTGTGGTTGTAAGAAACTAATTTTATAAACACCGGTGACATAAATTGAAGAAATTATAATACATACTAAAACAAAAATGAAAAACAGAAGAAGAAAGAGAAAGGAAACAGAAGTCAGGGATATTTATTTATTTCAAAAATGAACTTTCTCTGCTGTTTCCATTTAAGATTGTTTCAGCGTCGTTTAGCTCAATGAGTACGGAATAAAGCATAATTTATCTTACTAACAATCAATGTATTTTTTTTTTTTAAACCAAAAGTGTTCCTATCGAATAAATTTTCATTTATGTATATACGTAGTGTTAAAGTATTTTAAACTTACATTAAAACTTTATAAATTTAAAAACTATAGTTAAAAGATAAAATTGAACCGAAAACTCAAGATACCTTTTCGTATAACATTTTATGATTTCGCAATGTTTATATGACAAATAGAATTCACGCCAAAATATCAACATAGCGACAACTATCGCCACAGTGTCAACCAATGTCTTGAGAAGGGTGGGGCACATATTCGCACCAAGAAAATTTTAATGATTAAAAGTGACTTTTTTTTATGTAATTGAAAGTTTAAAACTATCCTTAGTGTTTTAACAATTATCTAAATTATCGTATAAATTTTATATCACAGTGCTAATTATAGCTAAACCGACTCGACCGACATGTCAGGTTGCCTCTAATTTTTCTGCTGCGAGTAGAGTTCGGTTCAACTTGATTGTACTATGTTTTACGTTCGGGTTGCTTGGAACAATGTGCATAATTTCTGTATAGTATAACTTCCGTCTCATTCGGTTAGAACTAGGTACGACTCCAAAAACTTCGAGAGGTGCCAAATTGGTATCGGTATAAGATTAAGGACGATTGACTGCTCTAGGGTTCTAGACATGTGAGGATCTTGGTGCCAAATTGATTGGTAAGTTGGGATTTGGTAAATATACAGTCATTTGGTTTTCTGTTATCACTACTCAACCACAAAGCCCCCTATTTTAACACTGGACACGTTAAGTCAGCCCTTGCGTAGAGGCTCCATAGTCACAAGAAACGTGGTTGAAAAATAAATAAAATTTTATGATTTAAAATTCATGCATGAAAATTTGTTGCAACAGATGAGTTATATACAAACTTGCTTAAATATCTCAACCAACCAACGGTAATTTCTAAATAATACCGAAATATTTACATTTCAAAGTTTGCTCTCTCCCAAGAAATATTCTTTCGAAGAAGCAGAATAGAATTATATTAGAATAAAATAACTGAGATTAGAATTCAATAGACACATATGGATGACAAATTGCTAGAAAGAATATTTTTAAAAAATCCTTCCTATTTTCTGTATTGATAATTTAAAAAAGGAATAAAATAAATAACATTCTCAAAATTACAAAATATCGGTATAAAGTTCTTTAAGGCAATCAAATCTATGTATTTTAAATAAACGTTTAATAACAATTTCAGTTTGTTTGATAAATATCGTTGGAAGTTGAACAGTCAACTTAACTTCACGTAGCTCGTTTATCATAAATTTTTGCGTAGAAACAGTAAAATAAATCGACAAAATTTTGTACACAGGTGTAGTTGAGTTATTTGTTAGTTGTTTTTAAAAATATGTTTGATTTATGCAATCTTTTCAAAAAGCTTTTGAATTTTGTTGTGTTGAAAAATAAATGAATTCACAATAATTATCTTCATTTTTATTCCACACATACCATTTATTATAGCTATTGTTTTTATCTATTGAAATTTACTGTTTGAGTTCTTGCAGTTAATTGCATTTTGAAACATTCTTTTTACTATAGTCTTTCAAATGTAAACAAGAACAAGAGCAAGAACAACATCAACACATACACCAGAAGAGTATACGTCTTACTAACTGCTTTCTTTCTTTCTTTTAGCGGCAATAGTCACTCTTTACAAAATAAAATGATCTCTGTTTGTTTATGACTCTCATTCGTAAAGAAGAAGAAGAAAAGAAAAGAGAAAAAAAGTAAACAATTAAGCAAAAACAACCAGAAAAATTTATGTATCTTAAAAACTCTTATGTATCTTTTGATGAAAAAGCTTCCATCAAAAGAAAATGTTAATATTTATTATTGTACATATAAAGTTAAAAATAAGGAAAGCGATGTCAACGTAATCTATTATTATAATAATTATTTCAGTTTTATATAATTGTTTTAGGCATTTATTTTAATTAAAGGACTTGGTGTATGCTATAGTTCATCATAGAACGAATCCTATTCATTTTGGTGAATCTGGAATTTATAGCTTTTTTAAGGGACACAAAGAAAAAATCTTTATCATTATGTCCTATGAGCCGAAATTTTTTTTATAGTGCAAAAGTGTCTAAGCGCCTTATTCGATTGAGCTGAAAATTTATACACATGTTATAGGTCATCATCGCACACATTTTATAGATTTTGGTGAATCTAGCTTTTATAAATTTTTACCTGGGCACAGCGAAAAATCCTTTATCATTTTGGTCGGTGGGCTCAAATTACTTGAAGTGCAATAGCGTAAAATTTAAGAATGGAGAAAATACTGAAACAACCCATTATAATTTTCTCTTTTGTTTATTTAAGAACTTGCCTTACTTTAATTTATTCATAAAACCGTTATTTACTTAATGTTCGGAAAGTCGAGTGGAATTACTCTAGATTTTTTTTTGCATGTTTAATAGAGCCCACAACATAAAACAATTAGGAATGGATTATGAAATTTAAAAATTTGTTTTTGAGAAAAAAATTAAAAAGTGCATGTCTATGTAAAAATTAAAAAAAAAAAAAAAAAAAAAAAAAAAAAAAAAAACGGGATTTTTGTTGCATTTTTATTTTTAATATTTTCTCTTTTAAAGATATTGAAAAATAAATTCCTAATTCTTTTTAGCAGGTTCTTCTTAACAAAGAAAAGAAGAAAAAGAAAAGAAAGAAAAAGTCCTTTCTTTTATAGCTGTAGAAGTTTTATCATTAAAAATCATGAAGTCACGAAAAATTGCTACCTGAGAAAACGCAATTTCATATTTCAAATCTGTAAAAGAAATATATCAGAAACATAATAATTATTGCCTGAATATATATTTTGTTTAAAAAATCTAATATAGTTCAGTTTATAAATATTAAATGGAAATATAAGCTTTTATATGAAACCTACTTCAGTAGTGAACGGCAAAGGTGACAAGTCCTCTTAAACTGTCAAATGCAGCTAATGACATTTTAAAGTTGTGAAAACATTTAATTCTGTGTTCTCAGTGTAAACAAGTAAGCAGTTCATAAAATGATGATCCATAATATGGCAAACGACTATGAGTTTCATCGAAAACAACATTTAGATGCTAGGTACATACATACATACATACATACATACATACATACATAGGAAAATATATTTACAAATCGATATGCACGAGCATGTAGTACATACATTAATACGTCAACACAAAAATGTATTTTGGAAACCACAAAAACGTATAAATATTCTAAAATCACGTAATCAGATTTTTTCTGTTTACAATAGCTTTCTTACAGTGTATATATTCCGAAAGTAAAAAATAAAATGTTTTAACGTGTGAAATATGAAATCATGCAGAAATAATAACTGTTTTTTTTTCACACGCACACACATAAAATACACACATATATGTATATCATAACTTAATTAAAAAAAGAAAATGTTTTCTTCGTTGAAATACAAAGAATGGGCTGATCAAGAAATACGGGCTTAAGAAACAGTAATATATATATATATATATATATATATATATATATATATATATATATATATAATTATTATTATTATTATTATTATTATTATTATTATTATTTTCTTTTTGCAGTTTGTTTAAATTAAACCATTGTATTTTAAAAATTTCTAGTTTTGAATTTCATATGTCTCAACCCGTTTCTTAGTACGAATGCAAAAATGAGCGATTAAAAAAAAAGAAATCTTTAGGAGAAAACAACTATGATACTGAAAAGGATTCATTAACAAGTTTCCAAAACAGGAAAGAAACTTTTAAATCTTCACTTCTTTAAAGTAAATAGCAATTGTTATTCTACTCACGTTTCTCAGGCAGAAAAGAAAAAGTTTCAAATTCTGTAAAACATTCATTTAGATTTTTGCTTTACTCTAAGAAAATTTAGTGCTTGTAAAAAAGGAAACTATTGCAAAATCACGCACACAATTATAATTTTTCATACAAGAAAAAAAAAAAAAAAATCTAAAGTACTGATAAACTCGTTAGTCGTATTGTAAAATTTCATGTTTTGCTATATGATAATTCTTCAAAAATCTTTTGTCTTGAAAAAAACTCTTTGAGTGTGTACGCAAACCTAGCAAGAAAATAAACAAATGTAGTAGAAGGAAAAAGACTGAAATTTGTTGTTATTGTACGGTTTAAGACCGATTGACTACAATAGGGTACTAGGCTTATGGGTGGAATGCCCTCCGTGGGGGTCTTTCGAAGGGTCCTACCCCGTAATTACTCGAGTTTTGGAGAAAACCATGGAAACGTCCGAACGGCTTGGTCGATGAACGCGAGATGGTATCGAACCCGGTACAACCCATCTACCAGCTTTAAGCTAGAACTACTCGGTTGATGGTGGGCCGATTGAAATTTGAGGCATAAAGAAAAATGTAAATTTTAATGAGTCTTGTGAAATTCAATCATGCACTGAAACAATGATTATTAACACTTTAAAATAAAGATGAAAGTATTTATGACTTCGGTTTGTTTATCTGTCGAGCCTTAACTGCCGTAAATATTCCCTAAATCTAGTAAAGCTGTCGACTTTTTATATTTTTCAGGTTTACCATATTTATCCGAACACCCACTAACTGTTGCGCATTAATTGCACATGCTGAATGAAAATAAAAGGTACAATGTTATTCATATATGATTATTATATTTTCTTCTAAACAAGACAAAGAAAATTGTTCGGAAATCATATGAGAGATGCAATAAAGGATTTTAAGACCACATTTCTTCTGAAATTATGAAATTGTAATTAATCATGTCTAGACAGACGAAATTTAGAACTCAATTTAAATAATATTTTTTTAAGTTTAATCACAAAAAACTCAAATGAACTTTTTCACTTCGCTTCGAAAAGCATATCATTTGGACGATTATGCTAGAGAAATTTTCTTGTATTTGTAAACTTCAGACAAGCTCAAAACAAAATTCTTAAAATTCGAACTTTAATTATAACAACATTGTATTTTAGTGTATTTTACATGATTTTATTTAACTTCATTTGTAGTCTGTTAGGATTATTTCTTCATAAATATAATCATCTCTATAATCATCTCGTTTCATAATCATCTATAATTAAAAATCATTATAATGTATTGTATTTCTGATTTAAAATATCTAATAACATAAATGCAAAGAGTTATTAAAGAAAAAAAAGAAGAAAAGAAAATTATTTTTCATACAATATCCAGTGAAAATCTTTTTATTATGAAAGATTAAGCTACCTTATTTATCTATTTATTTACTTAACTTTTTACATTAGAAATGTCTTTTTCGTCTATTTTATTTTTGTAATCAGACGGAATGTTCATGTGTATAACTTGTTCATTGTTGTCATTTGAAATAGCTATTTCGGCATAACTCTTTAGATAAAATCGTTGCTTAAAAATCATTACAAGCGCAGATCATCGGCTTTTGAGTAAAAAACTGAAAAATATGAACTGTTTTTTGATCATTATTTGAGAAAATAAACATAGGCAGTATCTTTGAAAGGGCTCGGGCTCATTTTCATATCACAATATCGCATAGGCAAACTTTCGCCTTTCTCTTCTCTCGGATAGTGGGTTCTCCCCCCTTTTTTTTATGCACTAAGCATTTTTCCAAGGCTTTCAAATATCTAGAAGGCCTTGGGTGACTTCGGGCAGCGCACAGACAGACTCGGCTCTCCGAGAATCTAAAAAGGAGAGGTTAAATATAACTTTATAAGATAGCAAGATTTTGCCATATTTAAATCTATAAAAAGAATGTTTTCTGTCACCGTATCGTATAAGAATGTTATCTATAACTAGACCAAATTTTTACTCGCCGCATTAAAAATTCCACTCGCCAGTGGCGAGCTGGCGAGCGGAAATTTCGCGCCCTGATCCACTGCATACATGCATGACTATGATATAGCATGCAATATGTACTGAAATAGTAACGGACTCAGGATAATTTGCCCACCAGCTGCCGAGAGGTTTTGGGCTCAAAGCTGGTTGACGTGAGGTGTCAGGTTTGATCTCAGGTCACGCTCGTCGGCCTAGCCATTCAGAGTTTGCTGTGGTTTTCTAGAGTAGTCAATCAGCCTTACTTCCAAATTCAACTTAATCCTTAAGATAATTAACCCCGAAGTACTGAAGGCAACTCCAGTTAAAATTTTGATTTCAAATTTTAACCCATTTCCTGTCATCTGATTGGGCTTAAATTGCATGTATAGTTCCGATGACAATATTATGTGTCAAACAGTAACGGACTTGGATTGATGGGGAGAGGAGGGGAAAAGGGTATCCCGAGGGCTTTATTCCTTCAACTCCAACTTGAAATTTTTATTACATTTTGAAATAAAAACATTTTTATTTATTTATTTATTTATAACATTATTATTATTATTATTATTATTATTATTTTAAGACGTAATAAGAAATCTCACATAATTAGAAATTTACGTATGTAGTATATTTTTATTGTTTTTATTAATATTTCTTTAGGTACCTTCCTTCCATTAAAATGCAATTTTCGGTCAAAACTCCTATTTTCTGTTTTTTGTTTAGTATTAAAGCTTGACATTTTAGCTTCCTAAATCAGTTTGAATTTTGTTGCTATCTTGCTTAGAATTTGAGCTACAGGCATTTTAATATTAGTCACTCGCAAGTTTTTGAAACCGGAAGTGACCGGAAATGTTTGTTTACGTACATTGTTTTGTGATGCTTGTATTGTTTTACTCAATATAAGCATCAAAATTTGTTACTGCATATAAAATTAATTAAAAATAATAATAATAATAAATAAAAATCTTTGAAATAAATCAGAAAACGTATTGAAATTATTTTTTATTTAATAGATAAAATTTGTTTTTTAATTACGTTTTCTGCTTTTTCTCAGAATGAGATTTTTTACATTTTGCTTTATCGCAGAACATCATAACTCCAAAAGTTATAATTGAAACCTTATGAAATTTTGACAAAATACTGTAGAGGAGTTGTTTTAGTGATTGAACTACTACAATGGATCTAGCTAAATTATTTTTTATTTGTTTATTTATTTTTATTTATTTATTTATTTATTTATTTTTTTCGATAGAAGTTATGAACGGTCATGATTTTTTTCGCATGTAAAATGTTATCTTTTCTAAAATATTAAATAACATGGTTATAGTTTTGAGAATAGTTCACTCCCTTAAGGACCTTTCAATAATCAAAATAGAATTTACAGAATAAAAATACCTTTATTTAAATTTGACTTATGCTGTTTTGAAAAAGTGCTTATTTTTTTTTGCAAATTTTGAGCCTAAATATCAAATCATTTTAAAATTTGCATACTTTTTCGTGTTATTCACTGCTTTTCACTGTATTCTATTATGTAATGCACATAAATAGGCAATTTTTAAATTATTAAAAAAAAAAAAAAACACCTCCGACAGTAGTCAGGAGCCTTAAAACGTCTTTGTCAAAATCTTGATAAACCAAAGTACATGGTAAGAGTTTATTTAACTGAAGAGAGGAACAAATTTCCGCACAAATTTCACTTTTCTATAAATAAAGAGAAAGTTTAGTACTTTAACAACTATGTTTTGTTTCTTTCCTTGAAGGAATAGCAATATGGAATTAAATGTCATGATTTTATGTACTCAGTATTAAAAGAGAAGAGAAGACAAACAATGCATAATTTTCAAATAAAACTCTCTTTCATGCTTTCATTACAAACTTTTCAAAACTTTTGTAATAGTTTCGTTTCCTCTTTTCTAAAAAGATGTCATTTTGTGCAGTAAGTATTGAATTTATGTTAGAATTATACAGATAATAACTATTGTCGCGATATACTAAATCTTTCATATCTATTTCAAGATTCGTCATAGTATATCTTACTGGAAAATATTGGTACGACTGGTGTTTTAACTTGTCATGCCTGACGTCATTACGAAGCGAAAGGAAAATTATAACACTATTTGTAATCGATAATAACAAAAGGTTACAATGCAATATATATAAAAATAATAAAATAAAAACCTATTGCATTCTGAAGGAGAGATTTTACTTTGTCGGCATAAAAAAGAAATGAAAAGAAATTTTAAAGATTTTCGAAAGAAAGATTTAATGATAAAATGACTTTGTAAACAAAATTCTGTAATTGATTATTGTTATTATGAAAAATATAAGATGGTCTACTTCAAAGAATGACAAAAAAAATTTCTTCCTAAACGAAATAAGACTCAAGTTTTAATAATGATAATAATAAAAGATTCTTAAAATTTATATATATCAACTTTACACAACGATTACTCAAAAAAAAAAAAAAAAAAAAAAAAAGTTTTCATATGAGCTAAAAATACATAAATGTATGGATTATATATTTTGTGATTCTAACATTTGTATTTTCTCATAGTTATAGCCGAATATCGGCTAGCGCTTGTCGGTTTTCTAGCGACTTTTGTAGTCACAATCTACATTCAATCTTAAAAAGTTAAGTTGCTTAATGAAAGTTTGCCTTACTTATAAAAATGACTTTCGCAGTTTATAATATTAAAATGTAATTTATGATACTGGCCTGATTTTTTTTAAAATGAATATCAATATTCGACATATAGCATGGAATAATAGGGCTTTTTGCCACACAATAAAAATAATAATGATAATAAAAATATGCATACCTCTATACTCTAATACAACAACGTAAATTAACAGAAAATTTTCTTTATTGTCAGTATTTTGTTCGAAACCTTTAAACAGTTATTCAAAAGTAAAATTTCCTTTTTATACTAATTTCACGCTAAAAATTATTTCTAAACAAAAGTTCTCACTAAAGTCGCTCAGACTAATCTGTTCGAGGGAAGACCTAGTGTATAAATCCAATAATTAAATTTCATTATGACATATTGAACACAGTTGGTATAGTTTTTAAATATGGTTACCCTCATATAAAGTACAGATACACGCCAAAATCACTGCTAAAAAGGAAAAAAAAACATATTATTATTTTACAGAAAAATCCTAATAGCAAAACTACCAGAAAATATCCGTATGCTATAGGAAAAATACGCTGACAATTTTTCTTTTTTTTTTTTTTAGTAAGAAAATAATGCTGAGGTAAATCTCATACCGTTGCTTTTTAAATTAAGCCAAATTGTAAAAAAAACAAAAAAACCTCGCATTAAATATAGTTCCCCACTTCTACCATTCAGGATCGAATCGGAGTCTACTGAATTGTAGGTGACGATGTTATCTCTGTTGCATAGAAACACAATTTGTTTTGTTACTTAGTATTTCTTAAGCTTGCTTGGATACCCATTCTCCATTTATATATGCATATATGTATATATGTTACAGTGAAAGACCGAAGATTGGAGAATGTCGACATTTACCGGTGAATGTCAACATTCACATAGTCGCTTTGTGTATATCCGAAATATTTAACTATCTTCTTATATTTTCGGACTATCACCAGTGTATGTCGAGAATCACAGACATACTCTGGTGGAGGTCGAAACGAGAATCCGATGTCGACGGAAAGGCGACAGTACATTCTAACTGAGTACAGAAAATAACGTTTTTAAATCATACTTTATTATTAAAACATATTATGATGTATGTCAAAATAGGAGAAAGTTATTGCAATGGAGTTACGTGCACAGCGAGGCAGGGGTGTCCAGAGGTTTTTTTTTTTTTTTTTTATCATGCGTGATAGTGATTGCCACGGTACCCAGTTAAGTGCGTTTTCAGATTCATACACAGCGAGGTGGGGGTGTCCTGTGATGTTTTTCGGTTTTAACGTGCCTGATAGTGATTGACGTGGAACCGAGTTATGTGCGTTTTTAGATTCATGTGCAGCGCTGTGGGAGTGTCCAGTGATTTTTTTTTTTGTTTTAACATGCGTGATAGTGATCGCCGCGGAACCGAGTTATGTGCGTTTTCAGATTCATGCACAGCGAGGTGGGGGTGTTCAGTGATGTTTTCTTTTTGGTTTTAACATGCGTGATAGTGATTGCTGCGGAACCGAGTTACGTGCGTTTTCAGATTCATGCATAGTGAGGTGGGGGTGTCCACTGATGTTTTTTTTGTTTTAACATGCGTGATAGTGACTGCTGCAGAACCGAGTTACGTGCCTCCGTAACCGAGTTACGTCCTTCCGAGACACAGGACCTTAATCGCGCCAGAAGAAATGATTTGGCGTCAGACTGTAGCCTTTCCGTCGACATCAGCTTCTCGTTTCAACTTCCACCAGCGTATGATTTGATTCTCGACATACACCGGTGATAGTCCGAATATATAAGAAGGTAATTGATTTTTTCAGACATACACAAAACGACTATGTGAATGTCGACATTCTCCGATTTCGGACATTTACAGCAACATATATATATAAACTAACCACTAATGAAAATTTATATCACGGTTTCAGATTTTATCTGGTATCATACAAAAAAAAAAAAAAAAAAATAATAATAATAATAATAAAAATAAATAAATAAATAAATAAATAAATAAATAAAAAGAAAGAAAAAGTTCTCTCTCTTTCTTTCTATTGAGAGGTTGAGATGTAATTTTAAACAAAATTTCTGCATTTTTTGAAATCAGAAGTTTTCTGTAGAATTATTCAGAAACTTACAGAAGTTTTTTACAGTGTTTCCTACAAAAAGAAACCGATTTGCTTTTATACTTTATATATATATATATTAATTGGCCATCAGTTTGCATTCACAATATTTAACAAATTATAAATATTAAAAGAAATATTGAGTAAAATTAAAATATGAAGCAGAAAAGCACATTTAAACTTGTTTTCTGGTATGAAAATAATCGATCCCATAAAAAGTTTCTTAAAAATTGAAACTATCCCTTGCTGATTTTTATAAATAAAATTTTATTTACGATTGAATAACTCTGAGACAAGTGTCTGATGACTCGTTATTTTCAAACTTTTTTAAGTCTTATTATTTTTATACAATAAAAATTGAACCAGAAAAAAGTAATGTACGTTGTTTTCATTGATTTATATTATAATGCAATGCCTTACGGACACAACAATATTGAAGCAAAAATTTATAAGTTCATTTGTTTGTTAAATTCAATTTTTTATATATTTGAATCTCTATGAGGCATAATTTGAATCTCAATAAGAAATGTTTGCATGTCACTATAAAATCGCATATTAATGACACAAGTATTTACTAATTTCTATTGTAACAATGTTATATGTAGTTCAGAAATAATTAGTTTTTCCTTTTTTTTCAAATATTTTAGGCTTTAAAATGAAGATAAATGTAGGCTTTGAACATAATTTTCTCATGGTTAGTTTCATCTTTTATAAGAAAGCTAATGTATTCAGCAGTTTTTATAAACTTTGCATTCTAAATTAGAAAAGAAAAAAATATATAAATTACATAATTTGAAAGCTGCAATTTTTTTATTTTTCCTAAGAAATTACTTTTAATCTAGATGTTAATTACTCCTAATTCTTTATCAAAAGATGATAATTAACAAGTAGGTCGTCGTCGTCACAATACGTCTATATTTTTCCATACAAATTCACGTAGAACAAATTATTTATTTTAATGAACATTATCTGGATCATTGTGTTTCACTCGACTCACTGTAAAAAGTCATTCATGTTGGAAATACAGTGATTCCTTTTCTAAACTATGTTACTGTAATTTTTCTCCCGGGCACACCGCAGGTTACCAGTGAATGCTATTTTTCATAGGGATATGAAAAATTCATATGGAATTTAATTTCAAAAGGCCCTTAGCACTAAATTTTTATCAAAATTTTTCGAGCAATTTCCATGATAACTAGGTTCCTGTTATATTTTGCTCTAGGCCGAGCATGGGCTACTAGCAACTGCTCCTTTTAATGAAGAGAAAAGTGACTAGGAAGGAACTTCACTCAAGTGTTCGACTCCGATTTTAAAGTAATTTTGTTTTCTGATAATTCGCATGCATTAATTATTTTTTATGTAAGAATATTTTGCCATAGTTCATGTTTTCTAAACGTAATTAATTTTTAAAAGTTACGCAAAAGTTCAGAACAGAATGTCCAAGACGAAAATTAACTAAATCCTAGATGTCGCCATATGATTAATTAATGTACCAAGTATTCGTACGTATATATTCGTTGATATTCAGTCTCCGAATTTCTAACATTCTATCGGAAAGTTTTTCAATTTGTTTAGCACTGATCGCGAAATGGGTTCTACGTCATCAGCTTCTATTTTATGTTCATATGGTGTAAAAGTATATTTCTTTTCATCACATTCGTTGATTATCACTATTATACTAATTACACCTAGTAAATTATTTATATTAAATAGAGTTTATCGGACGCGAATTTATTTTAAAAACATATTGGGAGTGTTATTATTTATGTCACTTTACTATTTATCATTAACTGCTGCTATTTCTTTTATATTATTATATGTTCTTTGGCGGGATTTGCGCAATATTCTCTAATTTATGTCTTGGTGATTTTGTAATTTTAACATTTATCTCTTACAATTTTATTTTTTGTTTGTTAACATCTGATCAGTCTATGGACTTTTCAGGTTATTGTGGTTTGAAATAAATAAAATGCAGCATTAGAAGTTGAATACAGTTAGAAAATATGAACCTGGCAAAAATTTCTTTTATCAAGAAAAGTAAAATAATGCATGCCCTATATCAGAATATAAAATTACATTGAAGTCGGGGCAGGACGCTAGGGTGCTGTTCCTTTGTCACATTTTTTTTTTTCATCTCAAAAAACCACTTTCCTGAAGTTGAAGCCAGGTCAGATTGAATCGTTAACTTGAAGAGCCCCTAAATCTAATTTTTTATTAATTACTTAATTAGTTTCTATGAAATTTAAGTCTCTGCTCCCAGTTTGCCACAGGAGGAGTGAGGGTTAACAGTGAACACTAATTTTCGTGAAAATAAGGATAAATCAGATCCGCACCCCTTTCCCCTCCCCCCTAAAAAAATCTTTATCCCTAAATTTTTATCAAAATCGTTAGATCCATTTCCGACAAAAACAATTTCCCACAGATTGCAACGCGGTGGTGTGGGTGTAAACAATAAACGATTACATTTCGGAAGATGATGGCAAGTCACATAAGTTTGTCAAAAAAAAAAAAAAAAAAAAAAAAAAACTAAACTTAAGTTTTTATCGTAATTGTTAGAACTATTTAAAAGAATATTAAGTTTCTGCCATATTTTGCTGCAGGTGAAGTGAGAATTAACAGTGAACGCTAATTTTTGCTAATTAACGGAAATTAAAATGGAATAGTCATCTCAACAAACTACAAATCCTAAATATTTACTAAATTCGTTCGAGAGAAAACCATGATATGCCATTTTTTGCAGCGGATGGAATGAGGGTCTACATGAGAGTGAACGTTAATTTTCCTGAATGCGAGGATAAATTAGATGGGTTTCTCCTCTCAGAACAACAACAGCAATAACAACAACAACAACAACAACAACAAAAATCCTTACCACTAAGGGGTACATACAAATGAAACACTTCCAGTTGCAAAGCCGTTTGCAGGCGTTCTAAATGTATGACTGCAGTCGGCAGCAACAGTATCCGAGCACTAGCAAAAATTCCTATATGAAAAAAACACACTTAACACTGTTTTGTTAAGTAAATCCTTGTCGAATCAAGTTCTTAGACTGATTAAGAACAGGATTCGACAAGGATTTATTTAACAAATCTGCATTAAGTGTACTTTTTTTTACATAGGTATTTTCGCTAGTGCTTTGTTACTTTTGTTGCCGACTGTATTTGCAAAAAGACTGCAAAATTTAAGTCATCGAAATTGCAAGCGTTCCGTTTGTATGTAACCCTTAGTATTTATTAAAATCGTTAGAACCATTCTTTTGAAAACAATTCATTATGATAATTTACATTCTCCGAAAGAAGTCGTTACCAAGATACCACAAAGATTTTCTAACAGACAGACATTTTCTAAAAATGATCAAACAATATAAATAATTGTTAGAATGTTTTCTTTTTTTAAAAAAAAAAGTCACTTTTTTGTTAATATTAAAGGGTACAATTATCCTTCTAACTTATGCATTTTGAAAATAGTATGCAATTTGAATGTAATAAATGATAACGCAAGATGAATTAAATCTAAAGGGTTTTTTGTCACCCTTATAGGCACATCCTGTGAAATTTTATGAGAAACTGTAAGGTTGAGACCATGGAAGGTCACAACAGTTTTAAAAGTGAGCTGGATTTAGCTCACTTTTAAAACTGTGGTGACCTTCCATGGTCTCAACCTTACAAAACTTGATGTAGAAGAGTTTAATATTCATCATAGCTATATGTGTACCTAAGAAAATATCGTTCTGTATTAGTCCTTGTTGAGCTCAAATGATTTATATAATTTTAAAATTCGCCCGTTTGACATCAAAATATATATTTTTCTCTTTTGTTAATACTGAAGGGTGTAATTATCACTGCAATTAACGTATTTCGAAAAATTTACGTAATTTGAATATATTGCCATACGATAAGAATTCATTGGATTAATCAAAATGGCATTTATAGACGATTATTTACCTCCCTTTTTGCTTTACCGATAATAAATAAATAAATAAACGAAATAGAAAAAAATATAGCTGAGAAATTTCCCTATTTGATTCTGGAATTCATTTTCCGAAGAAATTTAATCAGACAAGAATCATACTTTTAAAATACGATTGTATGTTTCTAGGTCCCTGGACGCAGAAATTCGCGGATGTTATTAAAAGATGCAAAATAACCGAGATTTCCGAGTTGACGATTTAAATTGAATTATTCTAATTAGTTATAAGGATGCCAACTTAAATCCTAAAGCGTGTAAAAGATAAGCGGCATAACGTACTTCTAAAAAAAAAAAATGTCGGCCCACAGCAGTGCGAATTGGAAGAAGCGGTTGAGTGCTAAAATATAAATAGCGGCAGCGAGATAAGTTAAAGTTACTTTAAAGCAAAAAATTATGTGGAATCGCTCGAAACAAGATTTTAAGCGATTCCAATTTTTTTTTTTTTTTTTTTTTAAATCTGTTAAAGAAAAGAGATGTAAAAATACTGATTCAATTTTTTTTTTTTTTTTTTTGAAAATTCCTTTAAATATAGTAATCAGCAAGAAGCGAGCAAAACTTGCTAGTAAGAATTAAAATTTATGCGAACTTATTTCCAGATTTATTTTGCCCAGGTACTTTTAAATCGATTTATAACTTGAGAGTTCATTAAACCCTTCCTTTTTAATGTAACTTCAAAACAGTCTGGCGACTACCAGTCGACATCTTTTCTATTTTGGAGATCAAAAATCAAAAGATTAAAGAGAAAGCGACAGTTATTTTCCTCCTTAATTTTTATTTATTTATTTATTTATTTATTTATTTATTTATTTTATTATTATTATTTTTTTTTTTTTTTGCTACATCATTGATTTTTCAAAACCCCTAAATACTTTTTCATGTATATTAAAATAATAATAATAAATATACATATGTATGAAAGTGGAGAAGTTGAAAGACTTTTAGATCTTAACTATGATTTTATTTATTTATTTTTTAAATAAAAATAAAAATGGAAAGAAGTTTTTCTCCTGTTAAATGTGTTCAAGCAACTCACACAAACATTCAATTTGATAGTTTGTAATTATTATGTAATTGTCATGAGAATTTTTTTTTTGGATTAAAAATTTTCATTGATTTATAATAAATATTAAAAATAGCAATTATTTTAAGGGTAACAGTTTTTACCCATTTCAATACAACATATTTACAATATAGAAAATAAATATTTTTTCCCTCTTAATTTCTATATACAAGACAACTACTATGGTGTTTTCAGATTTTATTGCACAATTTAAAATATACCCTATAACAATTGGTACAGCAAATATTTTTAGAGATAGTCAAATAAATATTCTTCATAATTAAGAATTTTCGTAATAATATATGCTTATTATTATGAATATTTCCCAAATATATATTATTTATGAGTACGTTTAAATTTATCACGCTGATTCTCCATCAGTGAGAAAAACTCGAAGGAAAGATAGCGCAGAAATGCGATTCGGAATCACGTAGATTTGGACTGTCGAAAATGGATTCGTTGTATTCCTAGAGGCGTTTTTCAGGAGTTTCACTGCATTAAGATAACAATGAAACCAAAATTTGAAAACCGGTCATTGAAATAATAGAATGAATGAGAATACTCAAAATTTGAATTGGGGTCGGCATGACTCACCTGTACGGAGCTGCTAGGTAGCTGCTTATTCTAGGTAGTTTTTTCAACAGACTGTTTCTCATAATACTTACTTATGGTTTTTAAAGACTCCTATAGAAGTGAGCACGCGCAGCTAGAAGTAACTTCACTATAAATGGTTTGGTCGATATTGTTGACGACCATAATTTTGGAATGTACTTCCTCCTCCTCTTTTGGGCAGAGGTAATAATTGAGCCTCCTGGAGTACGCAAAGGAAAAGGGAAAATCGAAACTTGTCATGAGACTTGCCATCTTTCTGACGTTTGCGGAGTACATTGACAAATTTGCACAAAATTACGCAAAATTTTAAGCAATCAAAACACTACATGACAATTTTAGTTAGTCATCAGGCACAAAAGTTGTTTTATTTTACTATGTATCTATAAGGATGTTTCATCTGATGATCAGTTTTGGCTCTAAAACTTGTCAGACGACTAGTTTTCCAGGTACAGTTTTCATTTTACTCAAATTTGACTGGTTAGTCAAATGCGAGGATAAAAATAAACTGTTCCAATCTTGTTAATTGACTAAGAAGAATTTGTTTGGCTAGTCAAAAGGCTGAGAATTGTTATTGTTATTATATAGTTATTTGTTTATTTATTTATTTATTGTCTCCTATTGACAAGTTAGGTTAGTCAATCAAAGCCGAACAATAAACCCATCGAATTTGGTGGGATAGTGTTAATTTCATTAATTCTGAAAAAAATTGCGCGCTAAAATATATTTGGGAAACGCATATTTCTTATAAGAGCCAATTACTTTGTATCATGCTGATCCCAATTTTTTATAAATTTCCAAGTCTAATAAATAATTTTTTTAAATATGACATGAAATTGTATAGTAAAGGAACACGGCAAATTTTAATAGCAGATAGAAAAAAAAATGATATTGCTTAAAATTTTATAAATAAAACTAATTGATTTTTAATTTTAGAACCTAACTAACAATGAAAGTATGAATCAGTAAAATTACTATTGAAACCAAACCAAACTTAAACTAAAGAGCATGGTCGAAAATATAGGGTAGAGTACAAATTTCCTGCAACAACCCCCATGGGGGCAAGATGACTCTCTAATAGTTTTAGTTATTTCTATAAAAAAACAACAAAACACGCATCGTAGTAAGAAAGGGTGGTACAGTGGTAGCGTGTTTGACTTGTGATACGAAGGTCATGAGATCGAGCTTCCGCAAGGGAGTTTTGTATTTTAATTTTCTCAAGTGTAGATTCTGATTAACTTGCCTTGTCTAGTTACTGTGGTTGTTGACCAATCTTCCTGGTCAGATAATTACGATTGTCGTCTAACATTCTTTGTCTGATAATATTACCATTCCTAGTCTGGGGTATTGTTTTGGAGACTAATTCAGCTAGTACACTTTTTAACTGAAGTTTCCTAGTCATCTATTTGGGTTAGTCAATTCTGTATTGTCAACTGAGCACTTTGCTCAGTTGACCAACTTATCAGTTGACCACTGTGACCAACTTATTTTTCTATGTGTACGTCTTGCCAAATTAATCGAAGAAACAAGTATTTCTCAGTCGTCATGCCACTCTTTGGGATCTAAGCCTGATAATATTTCCCCCATTACTCCAATGAAGTAAGGTAAAGCTTAAATATATTTAAAGATCAATGGAATAGTGATAGTAGAGCGAATTATGAAACTACTATATATCTGTACCTGACAGCCTGGACTTTTTATGCTAAGCTTATTTGAATTCATTAATGCACAAGATTCCGCTAAATTATTTGAAAATCTATTCTCTAATATATCTGTACCAGGAAGATCCGAGACACGTCAGGAATCTTCTAGAATTTTTCGGATTTTATGCGGTGTCTTTGTAAGTGTTTGTGGTGAAATTTCAAACATCCTTTTTCACAATAATAAAATCGACATTAAAATTCTATATGCTGTACTAATTAAAATTCTATATGCTGTTTTTGTTTTTTCCTTCTTTGTCTTTGTTTGATTGTGGATTGTGTAGAAAACAGTTCGACCAAGGCAGTGCTATATAATTTAAAATTGTTTTCTTAATCAGTTCTTAATAATCCTGTATAGGTTTTTTTTTTTTTTTTTTTTTTTTTTAAGCAAAATTATATCTGTACCGAGACAATTTATTCCTTTTGTTGAGTGAGGGCATTATTTTATCACAGTCTTAGCTAACGGAAATTATGTTTTCTTTTAAACAAAGAATAAATTAAACTTTTAAATCACTTTGCACATTTTAAGTATACTACCTTTCCATAAATGACCGGACATTTTAGATTTCAGACGTTTTTTCAAATATCTCAAAAAGTACTTGAAGAATCATCTTGAAACTTCAGGAGAGTGAATAACATGTTACACCTCATATATTTCAGTGAAAGTTTTGCCCTAAAAATAAAAGAGGGACCAGTAAAAAAATAAAAAACTAATGAAAATATTTGTGTCACCCTGTAAAAAGTAATGCTTTAAATGTAATTTGGCTTTAATATGTAATTAAGACACTCCTTTTTATTCTTTGTATAAATTTTTATGCGGCTAACACATATATTCATGGAGATATAACGGTTTCTTAAAAAAAAAAAAAAAAAAAAAAAAAAAAAATGCAAAACATTTTGTTACTCTTTTAACTAAAACACGCAAGATATTAAATCCAGTGCAAAGCCATTTTCAGAAAACTTGACACATAACATTAGACACAGCATACTGTAATCACAATGCAAATATATTAAATATCTAATGAATTATGATCATTTTTACTGAATAACTTTTAACTGCGCATGCGCTAGCTTTAGTTAAATTTCAGTTGCATAATATAACAGCCGATAGTAATGGGGTACTTATATGAAAACCCCAAACAAATATCATACAAATTCAAAAAGAAGCGCGTTAGAATGAACTATATTTCAGTTCTTTTCAAAAATAAGGAAAATGATAAGGGATTTTCTCAATATTTATGTATAATCAGCAAATATTGTCTTACAATTGATCAAACCAAAATAAAAAATATGGGTAAAATCCCTTATAGTTTAGATGGTTTCATGAGAGGAACTGAAAATCAGTTTATTTTATCGTGTACAATTTTTGAATTTACACTTCTTTGTGTTTCTTTTTTATATAGGTAGCTCAATACATTTTGCTACTAAATTATGCAAATGAAATTTCGCTAAAGCTAGCGCATGCGCAGTCAAAAATTGTTTTGTAAAAATTCTCATATTTCGTTAGATATTCAATATTTTTGCATTCTGATTGCTGTATGCTGTGTCTAATATTGTGTGTCAAGTTTTCGGAAAAGGGTTTAGCACTGGATTTAATACCTTGCGTGTTATAGTTAAAAAAGTGACACATTTTTGGGGGATTTTTTTAAAGAAACCGTTGTATCTCCATGAATATATGTGTAGTCTCATAAAAATTTATACAGAGAATAAAAAAGAAGCTCCATAATTACATACTACAGCCAGATTGAATTTCAAACATTACTTTTTACAGAGTGATCCAAAACATTTTAATTTTTATTTAATTTTTTACTGGTCCCCCTTTTATTTGCGGGGCAAAACTTTCACTGAAATATATACGGTATAACATGGTATTCACATTTCCTGAAGTTTCATGATGATTCTTCAAATACTTCTTGAGATATTTGAAATAATGTCTGAAATCAAAAGTGTCCGGTCATTTATGGAAAGTTGGTGTAAAAGAAAAAAAAAAAAAAAAAAAAAAATGATTTTTTTTGGCAGAATATAAATAAATTCTAATACAAATAGTCTACTTTAATGGTTAAAGAACATTTTTCAAATAAAACAGCCCACTGAATTGAAAAGTATGGCTTGATAAAATATAATTAATAATCATTTTTTTTTAACCACCAGCAGAAGTTCAAAAGTCGATATTAAGTATATTTCACTTTAGATTTATTATTTAAAACTTATGAAAATGTAATTCATATCCACTATAAACAAGCTCCTAAATATGATAGAAAGAATGAAAACAGATACTTGCGTACTTAAGTGTAACATTTTCTCTTAATTTATTACAAAGTTTCAGAATCTAATATATTATGTGTCTAATTATTTGTGACTTTTAATTAATGTAATGATCTACAGTTACCATTATTTATAATCTTCAAGTATATCAATATGAAACTTGATATTCTAAAAAATATCCAAGTGAAAAATGTTGCGTTTATTTGTGATATAGATTTTGCTTAATATTTGCTGACAATTCGAGTTTCAGAATTTTCTTTTTTTCTGTAAATAAATAAATAAAGCTTTATTAATAATTTGTATTAGATTTTCAGAATTAATATCAAGACCTTGAAATTTGTTATAATGTGTACGGAACAATATTTTTGTTAAAGTAGTTTGCATAATTTGCATTTAATATAACGTTATGTATACAAAAATTCAAATTAAATTGAGCAAAATTTATATTCTAATAGAATACGCAATTTAATATGCGTAATATATCTGAAAGATAAATAAATAAAGTAAATAAATAAATAAATAAATAAAATGCTACTTTAAATTGTAATACAACGAGTACAAGCAGCATATAGTCTTCTTTTGTTTTTGAATTAGTGATGCAAAGGAATAATATTAAATAGTGGTAGTATTTGACCACCAAAATCAGGAAGCCGTATCTCAATTTAGGACGAAGTTTCAAGAGTTTTCCAAAATTCCCTGTTACTGAAGCATAGTGAAACTATGCCTAAACAATCATCAAAACTGTAAAATTAAGAGAAACATGCTTGGATCAATTCAGTTTGTGCTTCAGACTTTTAATCTCTGCAATAGGCTATTGATCCTTTTTCCTAAACAAACAAAATTACTGCTCTGCAGTGAATATAATTTTGTTTACTTACTGTTTGTGTTACCAGCATAAGTTTTATTAAATTGTTTCGAGAATATTAGTCGAAAAAAATATATTAATGAATTGGAACCTGCCGGCTTATTTACAAATCACTTTTTATTCGAAAGATAATCGACATTTTCGTAACAACATTTATGAGTTTTTTTTATAAAAAAAGTAACAGCTTTTAAAATATTTACACTTATTTACAATGAAGTTGAGAAAGTAAGAATGGATTCATTGTTTCATACCAAAACAAACAAAAAATTATGTTAAATAGATATTTTCTCGGAAAAAGAAAAATTATTCTTCTAGTTAAAAAAAAAAAAAAAAAAAAACTTTTCAAAAGAAAATGGATGAGCTTCTAAAAAATGTCAGAAAATTGTTGTTTAGCTTGTTATTCTTCGTCAATAAATAGCTGAATTCTTAAAAAAAAAAAAAAAAAAAAAAAGGAAAAAAAAAAATCACATTATTAGAGCAACGTTTCCATCTGCCTAAATGAACTATTCAGGGAATCTTTGCTGTAAAACATTTCATAAAGAGCTATATTGTTTTCATTAATCTTAAAAACCTTGAAGTGTCTTTCAAATTTAGTCAGTTAAAGAGAACAAAGACTTTTTTTGAAAGAATTTTCATAAGCTAAAAAACAGATTTAAAAATAGTTGATATTGTTGAAGTTGATACAGAAACTTTTCAAAAACATCTATCTATTCATTATGAAAAAGCTGTTTACTGATAAGTATAACAAATATGTTATACTTATCAGTAAACAGCTTATTTTTAATATGTAGCAATTAAATTAGGTTTTGTCAATAATAAATTGTATTTCAACTTTGTGTAATTATGTTTTTAATTACAACATGAAGAGAAAATTTCTAATAACTTCAAGACTTCTGATTGGTGTATGCAATTTAATTTATAATTTTTACTTCTTTTTTAAGAAAACAAGTAAATATTACTTTTTATGATTAATAACATTTCACTTTTTGTATTAATTATACATATGAAGTTTTTGCGAATAGAATTTAAGGCTGCTTTAACTAATATCCGTGAATTCTTGTGTTTGAAAACTACTTTATCTATTAAAAATAAAAATTTATCTTTTAGTATCTGTTCCTTTCTTTCTCTCTTATTGTAACAGTTTCTTTTTCTCTGTAGTTTACATATTTCTAAAAGGGCCAAAGCAAAAATGATACATTAGAAAAACTCAAAATTTTGAATATATGGTAAAAAGGTAAACGTTTTACGTTACCTTACCTGTATATCATTTTTGTGGACGTTGAAGTATAGTCGGCAGCAAAATTATTGAAACACACATCCATATATTTCATGCTTTTTTTTTTTTTTTTTTTTTTTTTTTTTTAAGTTTGGTCGCTAATTTTTATCATCAAATTACTTTTTTCATAAAGAGCATAAAACTAAGATCATGACTCGGAAAATATTTACTTAACAAAACAGCATTAAGTGCACATCTTGTAAACAGGAATTATTGTTTGCGCTTAAATAATTTTGCTGTCGACTGTACTTCATACTGTAACAAAGTTAACTACCCTCCTTTCTAAGAGATGGCGATATTCGTCATTCTGGTACTGCAACGCAAAGCTATTTAGCCGGTTGCAGAATTCTGGTAAAATAACAAAAAGCTATTTAGCCAGTTGTTAGAATGAGATTCGTTTTGACTTGCTGTTAAGTCAGTTTACTTTGAGCTGTTCGCGAAAGCGTTATAAGTTTTTAAGTTGTACATGTAAATAATGTTTTATGTTAGTTAATAAATATGTTTGGAAAATTACGAACTGGTGGATCATAATACATATTTTTCAATAACATAAATTCAAAATTGGCATCTATTCATAAGTCATTTTTCTTGCCGAGTGCGATAGGGTGTGACCATTGACGTTTTTTCCTCCTCTTATATGAACTGTTTTTAAAAAATACAATTCAGTGTTTTGAACATTTGTGTTAATATATCTGTACCCTGGAAGTAAAGGACACCATGTCCATTTTTTAAAAAGAGTTAACACCATGTTTTTGATGTGCATATTTTGTTTTATATTCAGGTTTTACGCACTATTTCGAAATACGATAAAGGAGATAAGACAATGAAAAATAAAACCATGTCTGTTTTCCTTTTTCATGTCAAATGATTTTCATTACAACGTCATTAACATCAATACTAAAAAATTACATTTTTTGTGACACGGTGTTCTTTACCTCTTGGGTACGGATATACACATTTCCACTTTTTCTTTACATTTCATGTTTAAATTATACTTGATTCATTAGATTTCTTTTATTAATCGTTGACAGTTTAATGATATATATATATATATATATATATATAATTTGCCATTGATTCAAAGTTTAAAACATTAATAAGTAAATAATGGCGTTTCTTTTAAAGTCAGTGCAGCTGGTGCTAAATTTGTACTGTGCTAGAAAACTTTTCATTGTTAAAATAAAGCTAGGGATTATCAAAACCGTATTATTGGGTTTGAGAGGGGTGAGGCATAGATTACAATATTTTCGAAGCAGTAGAACTCATAAAAGATAGGTATTCCAAAATTTTAAAATATAGCTAGGAACTAAGAAATGTGTATTTAGGCTTTTAGAGGCTTGGAATCGAATGTACCTACTTCAAAATTATAAATTTGAATTACTGATTTAAGGTGTGCCTGTCTGAGAAAAGCGCTGCCGCAGACAGTGTCGATCCGAACCTGACATAGGTCGAGAAATCTTTGCCTAAAGTACCAGGAACTGAATCGAATTTAGTGCAAAACGATTTCAGTCGGATTTTAGTCTTTATTTATAAAGTGAAAAAAAAAAATAGTGATTCAAATTTTTTGTAATTTTATTGAAATATAATGGCATGCAAAACAGATAAATCATGCTAATATTAAATGAATAATTTGACTGTATTATGCTTGTCTTCATAAAAAAAAAAAAAAAATCTGGTGTGTCACTCACACGAGTTTCTCTTACCTTGCATTTTGATACTATAAAGAAAGATTGCAGATTAAGATGTAAGATCACTATGGTAAGATAGTAAGGCTTAATCTAGCTTAATCTAAAAAATCTAAAATAAGTTTAGGAACAGTTTTATTTGACATATAACTCTGCGTGAAGGGGGGGGCTGTCACCCCATTAAACCACCCCTTTCAATTATAGCTTTTAGAATTTTTTTTTTTTTTTTTAAAGCTCAAAGCCGTTATTAATTTATTTTGAAATTTGCCAATCTTAATCAACTTTACAATTGGCAACAACATACCAATTTGCAAAACACCAAATTTGACTTTCCTGAAATCATTTGGTTTTAAGTTATGGTGATAACAGATGTACATACCGATCAACCGCTAAAAATTTGACTTTTTTTTTTGAAAGGGACCTCATAACATGTATTATACACACACACACACACACAAAAAGTAGCAGAGTTGAAAATGGATCTCTGAAAAATACTTTGTTTATAGTATGGCTATGAGAAATTAATATTCTATCCTGTGTGAGCAGTATCCGTCGACGTACTAAAATGTAGCAAAGCATTTCCATCAGTTTCAACAGAAAATAAAAATTTTTAGCTTAATTTTAGGTTACCCTATATACTGTCTAATATGAACATCACGTACTTAGATTTAGTCTTATATGAAAAACACAGAACACAAAGTGAAATACACTTACAGAAATTTCTAAGTATAGCCTCGATATATTCAATTACTTTGAGTAGTCTGTAACAAATAATGAACGATTTCCATCCTTTAATCTGCACAAAACATGACCATATAAAAATATATATGTTGAATCCATTTTGTTTAAGGTAGGCTATAATTTTATACTGTATTGACGATAAATTTTCCCCATTTGAATTCTATCGAATGGCCTTGTACACGAACCCTTTGCTTGATGTAAGCGAACAATTTAGTGTATCATCATTATATAATATTGATGTACAATACCGAGTTTGGACTTCGTGCTACTATTTGTTCTTGCGATATGCTGATAAAAGACACACACAGACAGACACACAGACCAACTTCTAAAAACATGTTTTTCAAATTTAAAAGACTTTAAAACGTGTAAATATAACAAAAAGTTAGTTTTGAAAATTTAAATCAAAAACAACACTTTTTGTACAGTCGGTAACAAAAGTATCCGAACACTAGCAAAAATTCCTATGTAAAAAAAAGTACATTTAATACTGTTTTGTTAAATAACTCCTTGTCGAATCCATTAGTCAAATAATAACAGGAGACTTGGCGTTGGAATATTAAAAACCCTGATGAACTACTACGTCAGAAACGCATAAGAAAAATATTTGTCTTTGGCGTTTCTTACGTAGTAGTTTATTCGGGTTTTTAATTTTCTTAGACAGTCTAAGAATATGATTCGACAAGGATTTATTTAACAAAACAGTATTAAGTCTACTCTTTTTACATAGGAATTTTTACTAGAGTTCGAATACTTTTGTTACCGACTGTACCCGTATGTATGGGTAAGAGAAAGTAAAGCATCTAGAAATACTTAGAGGAATTATTTTAAATTAAATTGTCAGGAAAAAAAAAAAAAAAAGAGGCACAGAGAGAGAGAAAACATTAAGATTCGACATATGTTGTACTCTTAATAACACAAACAATTTAAAACTACTTTCATTTCCAACATTCTTTTTTATATTCATTTGAAAAGCAAATTAAATTAAAGGAAAAATCTAGAACATTCGAAGCGCATTCAATTAGAGTCCATCTCTAAGGGAAAACAGAAATCGGAATTTAAAGCAATTAAAAAAAAAATAATAATAATAAATGTTTCAAAATGCTTAAAATACTTAGTATCATTTTCGAAAAATAAGATTTTATTTCTTCTGGAAATTAAATTTAAACTGTTATAAGATTAATTTTCAGAGAATTTCTACAATTAAACTGAAATAAGTGCAGTAATTTCTCACTCATTTGAGTTGGAATAGATCAGTTTTAAACCACGTATATCTTAAAGCGGAATCATAGAATGCTTTTAAATTTTTTAAATAATTAAAATTAACAAACTAATGTTTTATGAGACTACGTTTTACAGAAATTCTATGATTTAACTGATATGAATACAGCAAATCTTTATTTATACGGGTTGGAATTGATGAACTTTAAAGCACATGGATATCATAAAGTACATTAAGATTACAGTACGTTTAAATGTACTGTAATCTAAGTACATTTGTGTTTTTTCGGCCCAGCCCAATAGAAAAGTTGTCTTAGTTTTCAAGGCGGGACACGGTCCGTTCGCAAATTCATCTTTATTTTATTGGCACGTTTCGAAATTCATCTCAGTTTTGCCAGCCTGACTCGCCGTTCAGTACGGGCAGTATAGGTATGTAGTATGAAAAGATTAAAATATGCTTTAAAAATATACTTCTCATAGACCGTAATAAAATTTTTTGCGAATATATTTATTCAAACCTGTTGCGCTATTGATACCATTTCCACTATAAAATATACCATAGCGAACTCGAATATCATAAATTAATTTCAAGGCATACTATTATAAATATTAATGGAAAATAGAGCGCGGACAGAAAGGCAGACATATTGATTAATTGAAGTCATAATCACTTTTAAAGATTATTAGGGTGTGTTAGTACTCTTAACGCAGACGAAAATGCAATACAACAATTTCCAAATACAGTTCCTGCCGCTTATTAAAATCACATTCGTTCTGAGTAAAAGTGATTTTATAAAGCGGCTGATTTTTATATCCGGCGAACGTTCCTGCACTCTAAAAAAGGGTATTACTTCCCTAGACTCGGAAAGAAATTTCAAAATATAAAGAAATTAATAAACAATATTAATTAATTTTTGATAGACAATTAATTATTTGTTCCTTCAAAGTAAATAAATTAAGCGCATCCCAAGTTCCGATTTGATTTCCTTTGGGGAAAATCCTTATTACTTTGCCAAAAGTTCATGCATTTTTTCTTTTTTTTTTTTTTTTTTTTTTAATTTTTCTTTTTGGACATTTTGCTTATTAGTTATTTCAGAACAAGAACTGGAAATTGTCTTTTAATAATTAAAAATAAAATATATATACTATATATGTCACTTGCGAACCAAATCATATTTGTAGCTTATTACCGCGCTTTAAAATATACATTTCTTTAAATTGTAACTAAGACATGTAATAGGCATGTTTAATTTGTAAATATGCTTTAAATGTAAAATTTTTGACAAAGAGTGATAACGGAGGGATTACTGTATTTATTTTTCTTTTTTATTTCAAAAATAAAAAATCACAGTGAATATGAAAATTTGTTTATTGTGCATAAATGACATTTTTGCTGCTGAGGAGACATTTTTTGAGTTTATTAACCGGCGGTGTTGATTTTATTAAGCGGCGGTTTTAAAATTACTTTGAATTGATTTGATTCCGGTGCTGGCAATTTGATCGAATTAAACGGCTGATTTTATTAACCAGTGAATTTATTAAGCGGCGGCTACTGTATAATAAAAGAGTTGCTATATAATAATAAAAAATAATAAATTATAATTATAAAAGTTATAATTTAACTAGTATAATGATACTTTACAAAATTAATGGCGTTAGATAATAAAAATGTAATATTCTCCCATCAACCCGGCTTATGTCAAACTTATTTTTCCTATATTACCTAATGTTCATTTTAATAATTTTTATGCTAAAATATTTAATTAAATATATTTCAAGCAGATGTTATTTAATAAATATATAGAATAGAATTTTATCCAATTATTTCAAAAAAGTATCTAAATTAACTATTTTTTCCTTTCGTATTATTTAATTACTATTTCAGATTTCATAAGCAAACCACTGTCTTATAATACAATGTTTGAATTTAATTGTTTACGTCTCTTCAAGCAATAAATTATTGCACACTTTATTTCAGAGACAAAAGGGCTGCTATGTATTTTTACACACGCACACACATACAGAAAAAAAAAAAAAAAAAAAAAAAAACTATCTATTTTTTTCTCTGTTTATAATACTATTATTAACAACCTTTTAAAAAGGTTTCCTATAAATTTTAATCATATAAATCTTCAATGATGACAATTTTTTAATTTACATAATCCAGTAGAACATTTTCTTCTTTTACTAAAAGAAACGTCATTTAACTTTAACTGATTGTACTTTCTTCAAATAAGATTTGTTAAAAAAAGATAATCAATTATCGGAATCAATTTAATAAATGCATCTAAATGAATATGATAGTCGTTTTACTTACATTTATATTTTATTTCTTCGATATGAGTTTTACTTGAAAAGAAAAAATAGATAGAGAGATAGATAGATACAATATAGATTCAATAATACATATATAGAGTAATATTCTATATTTATTGCGCAGTTTTTCTGAATTTCTCTTATTTCTTTACAATTACATCTAAATTTTATTCACTATTTTTTTCTAAATGGATAACCGTAATTAGATACTTTGTCAACTTATATAAAATAAAATTCTTTAACAAAATAATAATAATATAGAGACGACAAATGTATCATATTTTTCAATCATATTGGATGGCTCATCATTGGCTTCCAATATTTTTTTCATATTTCTTAAAAATTTCTTGTTAAATTTAGGAAATGAATTTCCTTATTGTATTTTGAAAACTTATGAAGTTATCTATTAATAATAATGTTTGAAAGAACTTAAAATGCTGTACTGATGCGACAGGCAGACTACACGAATCGTTAGTCTAGACAGCATTGTTCGATAAACAGCAACTTTTAATTTTTCCCAAATGATAAATATATTTGATTCCGATTTAATGCTTTCGTCTGGTGTTCAAAAAGATAGTTGTTTTTATTGTTGAATCCAGAACCATTTAAGTTTTAAATATTTTGTTGTCGAGCAATTAAACAACGGTCATGAATTTTACAAAAAAATGAGTTGTGACTGAATGATATGTTGTATAAAACAAATAAGCAAAACAAAATTACATTTTTGAAGTATTTTATTTTATTTCATGTTTGTTTTTATTCACAGTAGTATAAATAAAAGTAATTAAACGAAATGTAATCTTTATTGCTTTTATATTATATTCTTTTACATGTAAAAGTGATAATTTGAAAATTACTATACATATTTCTTACAAGGAAACATTCAAAAGGTGTCATCGTTAAAAAGTATTGAAAAAAATGTATTTTATTCTACTCTTCATAAAACACCAGAAAATGAAAAAATTATCGGCTGAAATTAATTACAGCGACCACAAAAAATTATCAAAATTAAGCATATTTGGCGATTTCACACTGCTAGGCGATTGATTTTGAGTACATTGCGGAAAAGCAAGACACAGCAATCTGGGTGCTAGCAAACGTATCGCCTAAAAGCACTAAATCGCCAAATATGCTTAATTTTGATCATTTTTTGTGGTCGCTGTAATTAATTTCAGCCGATATTATTTTCATTTTCTGGTGTTTTATAAAAAGTAGAATCACATGTATTTTTTTCAATACTTTTTAAAGATGACACCTTTTGAATGTTTCCTTGTTAGATTAACATATGTTTCAGGCTACCAAAACTTGCTTCAACACACACACACACACACACACACACACACACACACACACACACAAAATGAAAGGGGGGAGGGGGGGAGAGGGATTGGCTCTGCTCATCTTATTATTCAGCGTATTTATTTGAAGCGAAAATAATAGACATTTTTTCACCTGGCGGCATCGAACTTTTAGATATAAGATGGGTTAGGAATTATATCGAATAGCGCTTTTTTTTTACTAATTAAATATTGAAGCGCATGCAATGCCAGTTTTCCTTTAATATGTATTTTAGGAATCAAATACATACACACACATATTTATATGTGGGTATATTATATACACATACGCACATATATATGTATATATACAGTGTGTCCTAAAAGTTCCAGTACTCCAACTTAAAGAACTCATTGTGTCCATGATATTTTTTAAATATTAAATTTTATCGTCTGCTTATTATTGCATCAATTCTTTAATTTTTATCATTTGTTTCTTTTCTCGCTCAAGTTGTGTGAGAATAAAGTTTTATGTTATTTTGTTCTTCACAGTGAAATGAGTTTATCACGCATTCAGAGAATTACGCTGTTTGAACTTATTTTGAATGTAAATCGTAAGAAAGATGCAAAGATGTTTGGCGATATAAATATCCAGATGATGCAATACTGAGTAAAAATATGCTGTATCAGCTCGTTCGACAATTTCGTAATACAGGTTCTGTGCAGGTGTGTACAGGTTTCTCTACAATAAGTCACTCCGAGCATGTTAAAACGCGTTTCTAAACACATGCACAAACGAGTTCAGCTTTGCTTCCTAGAAGAGGTTGGACATTTTGAACATTTATTATAAATGTAAGTTCTGTGTTTTTTCCTCCGTTATTTTAAATGTGCCTT
This sequence comes from Salticus scenicus, assembly GCA_963930645.1. Lineage (NCBI taxonomy): Eukaryota > Metazoa > Arthropoda > Arachnida > Araneae > Salticidae > Salticus > Salticus scenicus. Next base: position 94,459,424 of record OZ005648.1, on the reverse strand, counting down.
TTATCATTAGCATAAAAATAATCGTTTTAAGGTTTGTTGTTTTGTAAATAAAAAATACATCAGCGTCAGTACTGGAACTTTTAGGACACTCTGTATTACGACTCCTGGTTCTCTACAACAAATATCAATCAAATTATTTGACGTTAGCTGCAACAGGTTTCATTTATGACTGCAAACAACTTTTTTTTTTTTTTACTGTAACATCTTTGTTGGGTTGGGTTGTTGGGCTTAAGGCCGATTGACTGCACTAGGGTCCTAAGTCTGAGGGAGAATGCCCTCAGTGGGGTCTTTCTAAGGGGTCCTAGCCCGTATTTACGCAAGTTTCGGAGAAAACTACGGAAAACTTCGAACGGCTAGGCTGACGAGCGCGATCTGAGATCGAACCCGGCATCTTACGTCTACCAACTTTGAGCGCAGAACCGCTTGGCCGTTTGTGGGCTCAAATAATTTTTGTATTTTCAGAAATGAATTTGAATACTGTATAACAAAACGTTTATTTATTTACTATTATTATTTTTTTTTTCAATTTTCAATTTATATAATTATAATATTGTAATTGACATTTCCAGAAAACTAGTCCATTTCTAACTTTAAGTATAACAGATTGTACTTTTTCTTTTTTCAAAAGCCCAAATTTTAAATGTTATGAATGTTTATCGTTAATTATAATGTATCATCCAATATCAGTTTCAAAACACTCAAAAAATATCATTAAAAGTGACCTAAAAAGGAAGAGTGACACATTGAACCATAGAGAAAACCGAATTTCTACACTCGTTTTAAGCTAGTGAAGTAAAATTGAATATAGAATTTCAGTTTATTTTATTGTAAAATTTACATAAACTTTATCAGTTAGGCAGAATATTGCTACTTTGAAAACCATAAACCATAAAAAGAATCCTTTAAAAAATTGCTTCTCAGTTTTCTTTATATGAAAATTAAACAAGTATAAAAATTCTGTTTTTAAAAATAGTTTTATATTAAAACACTCTCGCGATAGGCATATTTTTCCCTTTTCCAATACTGATTGCCAAGGGATATTGAAGTAAACTTTCGCTAGTTGCCGCAAACTTTTTATGTTTACGCATGAATAAAAATTAGATATAATGTTTTGAAATGTTACTCTTTCAATTATCTGAAGCATGAAATGAAGATAAGTTATATAATATTAGAACGAGCCTATAATACTATCGAATAATTAATATCCTAATAATGCTATTAAAATAGCACTAAAGTATAGTTTCCATAGAAATTCTTTAATTGACGTGAATTCACGTCAGCGGTAACCAGGAATATAATCTGAAATGACGTGAATTCACCTCAGCGGCAACTAGCTATAGAAGTTGAAATGACGTGAATTCACGTCAGCGGTCGCGAATGTGTTAAATCAAAACTACAATTTTTAATTACCTTTTCCTGTTTTATCTCAAAATATTTTAAGGATTTGTTAAATAAATTTTAGTTTTAATTTACTTATTTATTTAGTTTTAAATTATGAAATTCTGAACTTCAAAATGCGTCGAAAAAAGAAAAGAAACATATTCTCTTATTATTAAATTTCATGAGTGTCTTTTTCTACATAATTCCTGGGACATTTGTAAAAATTCCAGTGATGTATTATTCGGATTATTTTACTTATTTTTTCATGTTCTTTAAAATGACAAAAAAATCAGGAAATAAAATGATAAATTGGAAAATAATTATTTCAAAAACAAAATCCTTTTAATTTTAAAGTAACTCAACATTTAATTTGTTTAATAAAACTGTCCTGAAACATAATGTCATTTGAGCACACACAAAGATGACATTTATATTTTATTTCATATTATGTTTCATTATAGTATTTTGAAATTGATTTGAAAAAAGTTTTAATTACATTTCTTTTAATGTTTCCAGAATATTAAAATTCAATAAAATTCTTAGACTATCAAATTTCTGTTGATTAAACAAAGAAAGATTACCTTGATTTTATTTAAACGAAATAGCCTTTTATTTTTAATTCATTTAAAATTTTCATCATCTGAAAATTATTTTACAAATGAAATTAAATTTCAGCCTTTATTATGTATGTATATATATAGAGAGAGATAAAAGCAATTACAATGATAAATCTCTAAAACATCGATGCTTTGTACATATTTCTCTTTCTTCATTAATTATTTTTTCAAGAGATATTGATTTTTTAAGCAACGAGAATAATTTATTCGACATTTTATTTTACTTTTACATTGTATTAAATGCAAAAATCTACTAAATTCGTATTATAAAGAAACAATTATAATTAGTTTTGCAGTTTTATCTTACTTCATACTTATTTTTAAACATATTAGCATAGTTGCCAACATTTTTAACATTTAATTCAGAATTGAGACCAGCATTTTCAAATAGAATATGTTATATATATTTTCGACGATTAATATTACCGAAAAAAGCTATGAAAATTTTCCGGTTTGAAGACATCCTTGAAAAAGGAGAGACTTGGCACCTATTATATTAGTGTAATTAATAGTGATTAATCATAGTGTAATTTCTGTTTGAAGTCTCACTAGAAAATAGGAGACTTGGCACCTATGATATTAGTGTAATTAATAGTGATTAGTCGTAGTGTAATTTTCTATTTAAAGTCTCGCTTGAAAACAGGAGACTTGACACCTATGATATTAGTGTAATTAATAGTGATTAGTCATAGTATAATTTTCTATTTGAAGTCGCACTTGAAAATAGGAGACTTGGCACCTATGATATTAGCGTAATTAATAGTGATTAGTCATAGTGTAATTTTCTATTTGAAGTCTTACTTGAAAATAGGAGACTTGGCACCTATTATATTAGTGTAATTAATAGTGATTAATCATAGTGTAATTTTCTGTTTGAAGTCTCACTTGAAAATAGGAGACTTGGCACCTATGATATTAGTGTAATTAATAGAAATTAATCGTAGTGTAATTTTTATTCCGTTAAATCCTTTCGCAAGCAAAAATGCCAATTTCAAATTTTAAACATGCTTCTTTTAATTATATTACATTATTTTTCTAAAACTGTCTAACAAACATATTTTGGCAAATAGACATGTATAATGTGTATAAAAACGTATCCAAAAATTTTTAGGTAAAATTTATATTTCATTATTTAGATTATCAAGATTATTTTGATTATTACTATATTTTTTCAAATAATAAATATTCAACAGATAGACTGATGCGTTAGAAAATAATTAATTCTGGAACAAAGTCACTTTTACTTGTAAAGTTACTCAGATTTTAATTTATATAAGGGTACAAGGGATGCTGCTCTGTTTGAAGTCTCACTTGAAAATAGGAGACTTGGCACCTATGATATTAGTGTAATTAATAGAAATTAATCGTGGTGTAATTTTTATTACGTTAAATTCTTTTGCAAGTAAAAATGTCAATTTGAAATTTTAAACATGCTTCTTTTAATTATGTTGCATTATTTTTCTAAAACGGTCTAACAAACATATTTTGGCAAATGAATAGGAATAATGTGCATAAAAACGTATCCAAAATTTTCTAGGTTAAACTTATATATTTAAGATGTTGTATTCATTATTTAGATTATCAAGATTATTTTGCTTATTGCTATATTTTTTTTCAAATAATAAATATTCAACAGACTGATGCGTTAGAAAATAATTAATTCAGGAACAAAGTCACTTTTACTTGTAATGTTAATCAGATTTTTATTTATATAAGGGTACAAGGGATGTTCAAATTAGTTAATTTTGTTTCACATTCTATCGTTTTCTAAATCATCTATAGCTACACTGTAAAAAAATTTGTCCTGGGTTGCACCAAAACATGGTACTACAGTATCTTCAACCATGAGATGGCGAAAATTTTTCCCACGATTTGTTACTTGGTTATAGCAAAGCTTGGTACTATAGTTATGGTAACCATAAGATAGGGTGATTTTTTTTTAGGACTGAGGACTATTATTCTCAATCTGGGATTTTTGCGGCGTCATTTTTCGATAGTTGGACATTTGTCGAAATCATTTTTCGATAGTTGGACGTTTGTCGAAATCATTTTTCGATAGTTGGACATTTGTCGAAATCATTTTTCGATAGTTGACATTTATCGAAATATAAATTTTATCGAAAATATAATTGAATAATTTGAAAGCGATGCTATAATTTGAAAAAAAAAAAAAACTAATAGTCTTCCGTCCTAAACTAAATTCTGCTTTTGCCAGAATTTCATCAAAATCATTTATTTATTTTTTTTTTCTTTTGGAGGAATGAGAAAAGAAAATTAATCATAATCCGTATCGTTACAAGCGATATCGAAAAAGTTTTTTTAATAATTTTGAATTAGGAAATAAAAAGTGCGAGTGCAATAATATGAAATAAAAATAAGTAAAATAATGAATCTAACGATTTAATTTTTTAACGATTACTCTTAATATTTATTTTTATTCATTTATTTTGTACGAAAATGAACGAAAGAAAACTACTATGTACATAAAATAAACTTTATGTGAAACTTGATTAAGAATTAAAATTTTGGCATGGAACTATAGGTTTCAATTGAAAAAGTATTTGAATAAATTTGAAAAGTGTGAAATGAAAAAAATAAATTAGATGTCAGGTTCACAACCAGCATAACAATATCTGGATTTACATGACATCATCCAATCGACAAAAATATAATGTGTAAAATTAGAAAAATGTGCGAAAATGTAAAAACAACAGTGTACAACAGATTACGGCCAGCATAGATTCATAAAATAATATTATGTACTGGATTTACATACTTTCATGTATAAGCATAGTGTTAAAAAGATGTTGAAAATTGTTGGCGATATAACTAATTTATTAATATTTACCTTCAATTATTATATTTTATTTATTTTTTTAATATTTTTTTTTACCATGATTTTATTTATTTATTTTTATTTTTTCAACAAGAAGTAGTAAATTAATGTAGAAGGTTTCACCTTTCACCATCGCATGGCTAGTGTAGTACCAGGTTTTGGTTCAATCTAGCACTTTTCAGCCAACGTAGTACCAAATTTCGGCTCAACTTTGAAACGAAATTTTTAACAGTGTACTATTATTAAAAATTGGAGATTTAATATAATTTAGTATCCCCATGGAGCATTTTGAAATTAAGCATTATTTTGCATTATTTTCCCCGTGAAAAAGGCCTCTCCATCTCTAAAGTTACAGGCTGCTCGCACATTTTTTAGACGATTTTATTTCGCAGTAAGAAAAAATCGTTTGCATGGAGAATTTTATTTTTACAACAGTTATATTTTTGGAAGTTTTATTTATCTTCTGATATTTATAATTTTTGTTTAGATGCAAAAATGCGCTTTTAAAATGGCAGTGGATGGAAGGATAGGTTTCCTCTCTTTCCAAAGATAGTTTTTAGTGAAATCTTTATGAAAAGCATTTATCAGGAGAAAAATGGAAAAATGTTGCAACAACAGATGAATCTTGGGTCTGTTTAAGTGGTTAAATAAAAAAAGATCAATTTATTATCACAAAAGTGGAGAAAAAAAAATTTGCTACATGGCTCAAAGCATCAAAAGAGAGTTTTTCTAAAGGATTTATGATTGCCACTGGTTTTTTCATACAAGCGCAAGATAAAAGCAAAAAAATGTGACAAAAATGTCAAAATCAACTCTAAATACTCTCAAGAACATATTTTAATTCCAATTTTTAAAAATGAAAATCCAGATCTTTATCCACAATGCTATCAATCCATTGAACTGCATCAAGACAAAACAAGCAGCTACACATCGCAATCCGCAATTGCTTTTCTAGAAAAAAATGGAACAAAAAACGGGAATTAAAACCATACCCTTCACTGACATTCCTGCTAAATCTTCTGATGTATCACTGTTGGATTTTTGTGTTTTTCTACTCTTAAAATCAACATTATCCAAACACCGACCTACTACGCTTTGTGGACTCTGGAAAGCCGTTCAAGAGGAGTAGAAAAATATACCTCTTCCGATATTATAAAAAGCATTATTATCATAGAAATTATGATGTAGAATGTTAGTTAAGAACAAGGGCTATCAAACTGAACAAATAAAACGCGAAATATGAGTGAAATTGCTTCAGTACACTCCATCAAAATCGTCTAAAAAATGTGCGAACAGCCTCTGTATTTTTTATTCGTAGAGTATATTTTAAAGGATAAAAAATAATTTTAGGTTTGGTAAGGACTTTTTTTTTTTATGGAGAAATAGTACAAAATAATGTCTAATTTAAAAATGCTCCATTCGAATTCTAAATTATTTTAAATCTTCAATTTTTTTAGTATGCGTTTTTTGTATGTAACTGCTCGCATATCGTTGTTATTTATTTATTTATTTTTTATATCTCAATTATAGAATCAGTTTACAAACAAACGAAAACAATAAAAAATAAAAAATAAAATAGGAAAAGCTGTAAAAATTTAATTTTTCATGAATTTCTGTTTTGCAGTTGACTTTGAGAATTCGTAATAAAGGCAATAATTTCTTGACTTCAAAAGGAGGTGCAATTTCGTGACAAATATGCTGGTTAACATTCACACAAAGTTTTAAGAGGATTGCATGAAAACAGATTAGCAAGGAGACTTATCCAGATAAAATAAATAAATAAATAAATAAAACAAAACAAAATAAAATAAAGTTTAAAATTTTGTAATAAATAAATAAATAATGTTTGGGAAAATGATATTGGAACGATATTATTTTAATTATTGTAATATGATATTAATTTAAAAGTATTATACAGATTCATACATTTTATAATTACTATCTGTCGATTTTTAATTGCATCGATTTTGACAATTTTCTCCGGCTCCATGTCCCCTTAACCAAGTCATTCTATATATTTATGAGGCCTAGACAGCATTTTCTCCGCTAGGGGATAAGAGGGAAGGATGTTTGTCATTCACTATCATAAGCAGATATCATAATTGAATTGCTGCATCTATATTTTCTTTAATAGTGTTTAATTTATAAGTAATAATTACTTGTATGTGATGTATGTATTTAAAAAATACAATCTGTATCTATCAACATGAGGTTTAAAAGAAAAAGAAAAATCTAAAATTGTTCATTATAATGAAATTGCAGTCACTGTAACATTATATAAATTTCGAAATAAAATGTTAATTATACAAATACATAGTTAATATTAGTAGTATTACATAGTTAAAAATTGTGGCGAGAAATTTAGCTAAATTATAGACTAAATTATTTAGGTAAATAATCGTATAATTTAGCTAAATTTCTCACCATAATTTTTGCTCCCCTTCTTGCTGCTAATAGTTATACTGTTAAGAATTCCATAAAATTTGCAAAAAATATTCAAAACTGCCCTCACACTAATCTCACTATGGTCTCTTTTGATGTAAAATCTCTTTTCACAAATGTTCCAATAAGTGACGCCCTCTGCTGTCTCGAAAACAGATTAAAAGAGTTTCATTTCACACCTTTTGAAATACAAGAATTAATTTCTCTTACCCGCATTTGTTTATCACAAACCACTTTTTCTTTCCAAAATAAATTCTATCGCCAGTCTGAAGGTTTAGCCATGGGTTCTCCTCTCTCCCCAATTCTCGCAGATATTTACATGCACTATTTCGAAAGCAAGCTTTTTAAGAAAATATCTTTTCCTTTTTGGACCCGTTACGTTGACGACACCTTCACGCTTATCGACATATCTCGTCACAATGTCTTAGAAACTTTAAATTCAATCGACAGTGATATCCAGTTTACATATGAAATAGAAAATAATGGTTCACTTCCATTTCTTGATACCCTCGTCTCTCGCACTATAAATGGATTTTCAACCACCGTCTATCGTAAAAATTTTGCAGTCTCCCTTCCTCCCCATGCGCGTTCATGTCACCCACCTAATCAAAAAATGGCTGCTTGCTATACTTTTGTAAACCGTGCCCTTAATATTTGTTCAAATCCTAGTTTATTAAAATCTGAAATTAAATACCTGAAAGCCATTGCAATTGACAGAGGTTATGACCCTTCCATTATAGACAAAGCTATCTAAAAATTACAAATCCCTCGTATTTCGTCTACTAAATCAGTCTCTCTTAATATCAGTATTGTTTTAACCTATTTTCCTAAATCTAGTCAAACCATAGCTAAACTTCTCAAACAATGTGATTTTAAAATAATATTTTCGCCTTCCAATAAACTCACCTTTTCTCAGTTAAAAGATCCCATTGATATGCATAATTTTTGGAGCATTTATAGTATTTCCTGTCAGTGTGGTTTATCATATATTGGCCAAACTAAACGCAGTCTTAAATTTCGTCTAAAAGAACATATGAATTACGTCCGCAAACAAGAAACCAATAAATCGGCTATTTCTAAACATTGCTGGGAGGAAAAACATAATTTTAAATTTAATTCAGCTAAAATAATTTGCAGACCTAAATCCATTCATGAACTCGATTTCTTTGAAGCTTTTCATATTTATAAAAAATTTTAAAACTTGTAAATTGTGATTTCGCTGTACCCTATTTGTCTGATAGTTGAAAATTTTACATTCAGTCCACATTTTCTTAATTTTTCTACTGTTTACACAGCTAACATTTCTAAATTCCTATTGGCCGCACTCCGCACCTTTCCCGTAATCCTATTGGTTGAACTAAATTCGGTCCCTCTCCTATATATACGAGCACTTCTCCAGATTCAGAATTCTTTTTGCACTGAATACGGTACGCTTAAGGCTACCGAAACAGCTGTATGCATCGCAAATATTTTTCTTTTGGCGTTTCCGACGTAGTAGTTTATTCGGGTTTTAATATTCCATCGCCAAGTCTCCTATTATTAAAGAAAGACTTTGTTGTCTTCATTCAAACGTAATAGCTTTTTAATTTAAATCATTTTCAGTTTTTAAAAATTATTTTACAAAAGAAATAAATTTCTATTTGTATCTTTAAAAAAGCAATTACATTGAAAAAGCTCTAGAACATTAATGCCTTGTATTTAATTTTCTGTCTTCATTCATTACTTTTATAAATGATATTGACTTTTTTAAATCTCCGTGAATAATTTATACAATAATTTATTACTTTTGTATTCTTTTAAACTCGAATAGATCCCAAATTTAAATATTAAAGAAAATAGTTTAAACTATTTGTACCAACATTTGTAATTATATTAGATGTTTAAAATTCATAATTAATGTTTAATAATTGTCTAAGTTTTGCAAAAAACGTGTTTTATTTTAAATATTTTTTTTAAAGTATTATCAAATTTAAATCTCATATTATATAAAAAGTTAAAAAGAGTTCATTCCAGTTAATTAACTTTTATTATTGCTTCCCGCTATACAGAATAAAAATATTTTTACTTTTGTATACATTCGTAGAAAAAAAAGCATTGAGTTCATAAAATTTTTGGAATTGCCGTTTTTGACGGATTTAATATATCTTTAGCGATCGTGAATTCGTTTTAACTATTTTTCAAATAATGTCTATCTGTCAATCAATCTGCGTGTGTGCGAAAAAAAAAAAAAAAAAAAAAAAAGGGGTGATAGCTTTAATAGAAAAAGTAACACTCAAAATTTAACGGAATTTTATATTTATTTTCAACACGGCATAAGTTGGTGCCTATCAACTTTTGGTGCATATCGTTTAGCAGGTAGTGCTAACACTACGTTTCTTTCTTTCTTTCTTTCTTTCTTTCTTTCTTTCTTTTTTTTTTTTTTGTATGACCGCATAGGAATCAATTTTGTATGAATGTAAATAATCAGGTTGGTTTTTCATCGGTTAGTCTGCATCATGATGAATTAACAAATTACTGATTACCAGACTACAATTCAACATTCCTTCTTTCGTAAATTAAAGGTTTTGTTTCAATGGTTACTGAAAGTAAAGCGAGCTCATTCAGTTCTTCTTTATTAAATCGTGATATAATATTACAATACTTTCAGGCAGTTATTGATATTAACCTTCATTGTTAATTTCACACTATAAAATTTTTTAGAAAATAAAATAATTTATCAGTAACAATTCGCTCTTTGTTCTAAAAATATATTTTTAAAGCGAAGTCAATAAAAATAAAATAAGCATTTTGTAACGATAGTTTCATGGCACCAGAAACGTGTTTCATAATTTATACGCAACATACAAATTCAAAAAGGGTTAAAAAATGAACATGTTTATCTAAATCATTAAGAAAAGTTTAACTTATGAAAAACGATATTTTATTAAAAGCATACTCAGACAAATATACTCTTTGATATTTATTTACATAAAAATACCAGTTATGTAAATAATCATCGAGTGTTTCATAACTAACAATATTTTATGGTAAAGAATATGCATTATAATCATGTATAATTGCATTTTGTTTGAAGAAATTGTAGAATTAGGTTTTTTTTTAAATATTATTATTATTGTTATTATTATTAATGCTATTATTATTATTATTACTTTTCTTAATGAATTCTAATCCTTATACATAATTTTGTTCGAACCATTACTTAGTCCTAATCTATAAAATAAATGTTATCAAAGATTTATTCATATTTCATAATGATTCAATCCTATTTCATTTACATATGAATTATATTTATATCTAATTGCATTTTCTTTAAAGAAATTGTAGAATTGTGTTTTCTTATATTATTATTCTTATTATTTTCTTTTCTTAATAAATCCTAATCCTTATGCATCATTTTATTTGTAACATTACATTAATCACCCCTAATCTATGAAGCTAATGATATCAATAATATTAATCATATAATTAATTATAATAATCATATTATAATTAATCATATATTTCCTATTGATTCAATTATATTTTCTTTAAATATGAACTATAATCATATCTAATTGCATTTTCCTTAGAGAAATGGTAGAATTATGCTTTCTTATATTATTATTCTTACTATTTTCTTTTCTTAATAAATCCTAATCCTTATGCATCATTTTATTTGTAACATTACATTAATCACCCCTAATCTATGAAGCTAATGATATCAGTAATATTAATCATATAATTAATTATAATAATCATATTATAATTAATCATATTTCCTATTGATTCAATTATATTTTCTTTAGATATGAACTATATCTAATTGCATTTTCCTTAGAGAAATGGTAGAATTATGATTTCTTATATTATTATTATTATTATTATTATTTATTATTATTATTTTGTTTTCTTAATAAATCCTGATCCTTAAACATCGTTTTATTCATAACATTTCATTAGGCTTTATCTTTGAAATTAATTATGTTAATGATTCAATCATATTTCATAATGATTTAATCTTATATCATTTATATATTAATTATATCTATCCCGGTTGTATTTTCTTTGAAGAAATCATACAATTATATTTCCTTCTTCATCTTCTCACTATTATTTTGTTTTCTTAATAAAACTTAAACTTTATCCACCATTTTAATCGTAATATTTTATTAGTCCAAATTTATTGAGTTAATTATGTCAATGATTCAATCATATTTCCTTTAGATATGAATTATATTCATATTTAATTGCATTTTCTTTGAAGAAGTTGTTGAAATGTGTTTTCTTATATATTATTATTATTATTATTAATAATATTATTATTTGTTTTCCTAATAAATCCTAATCCTTATACATTATTTTATCCCTAACATTACATTAGTCGTAGTAATCTGTGAAATTAATAATTTGCACCCAAAAAAAGTTCGCCGAAATATTTGAAAGTTTTCTTTGAAGAAATCTATCTTCCACTGACATAAAGTCAACTGATATATATTCATTATTCAGCGAGATTTCTTTGCTAAAGTCCCGTTAGACATAATTTGTCAAAACTCTTGTCAGTAACGCCCCATCAAACACTTTATGATAATCCCTTATCAATATCTATAAATGAAAGAAAAGCACCGAATCATAAAAAGATAAAGCCAGTATCTCTTCTTCTATCTGTTGAGAAAATATTTTTCTACATTCAATTTAATAAATTACACTTTTCTTTTATACAGGTTTTGGAAGGTATTTATGCACTTGGAATCTTTCAAGTTTATCTAAGATGAGTTTTTCCTAATTTATGAAGCAATATTTTTCAGTCTGTGGTGTAATTTCTTGTTTCTGAAGATTTTATTTGCTTTACGATTCCATAATTTGTTTAGGTAGCGATGCATAAAAGAGTTTTCCTGTGGCCATTTTATTTAGTTAATCTTTAGAAAAGCCAGAATAAATGACTTTTAAATAAATTTCCTGAGACATTTGCATAATATAAAGATGTATAAGATGTACGAAAAATATTTCTTCTTTAAAAGAAGATATATGATACTGTAGATTGGAAAAAGAAAAAGGAATTTTTGTATTCAATTGCACGTAAAATATGTTTGCGCGTGACTTTCTGAAGTCCTATATAATCTATTAGAAAAATCTTGCATTTTCTAATAATATAAATTAAACAACAAATAATAATAATAATAGTCAGTGAACGATTCTTTTTAATTTTTAGAAGAAATTAAATCTGAATGTATGATTTTCAATAAAACATTATAAAAGGGGTATTGTGCTAATTAAAATGGCTAGCGTCAGTGAGATATTTTTTTCACTGTACAACCATTATTTATTTATTTATTTTATTTTATTTTAACTATTATTTTAACTAAAATTTACTTTAGTTTTTATCTGGAAATTAATTGCCTTAAAATAAGTTAAAAATTAGGTATCCTGTATGCTTTTGTTAATTTCACGTGATTAAATTCCATTCTTTAATAATTTATTCAATTAACAGAGTCATGTATATATTCATTTAGATACATTAATGCTATAAAAAGTTTTGCTTCGTTCTCATTTCTTATAGTCGAATATCCAGTTATTGATTTAAAAATCATGTTACTGTTGAAAGCTTTCCGTAAAACAATGTAATTTTTATCATTTAAATTTGACATTTATAAACACTTTACAACTAGTATTCATTTTGTATAAACAGAATGCAGTGTATAACTGTTGCGCTTTGAAAATTTACAGAAAAAAATAATAGCAACGAATAGAATTTCTTTATACTTGTATCATTTAGTGTCATAACTGAGGAGTAGAGAATTAGGGGGGATTTTCAATAGTGCAAGAATTTTGACTCTAACAAAATTGTGTACAATTAGCTTAGTATAAAATTTCATAATATTTTTGATCTATTGGTTTAAGTATTTGATTTGCTTTTAATTATTTCATAACAAACTTTCGCTTTTATATGAAAGCCCCAAACAAATATCATGTAAATTCAAAATGTTATGAGAATAATGAGAGATATAATAAACAGAATTTCAGTTCTTCTCATAAAAAAGGAGAGATTATAGGGGGTTTATCAGTATTTATTTAGAATAAGCGAACATTGTATAACAATTGGACATTGATTAAATAAAAACGTGAGTAAAACCCCTAATAATTTAGTTTTTTTTTTTTTTTTTTTTTTTTTTTTTTTGAGAGAGAGAGAGAACTGAAATTCTGTTCATTCTATCTCTCATAACTATTTGATTTATACGACATTTGTTGCAGGTTTTCGTATAAGTTGCTCAATACTTTTGGCTATTAAATTTGGCAAATGAATTTTTTTTTAAAGCTAGTGTATGCTTAGTTAAAAATTAGTTAGTAAAAATGCTCATATTTCGTAAGGTATTTAACATTTTTACATTCTGATTGCAGTATGCTGTGTCTAATGTAGTATGCGAAATTTTCTAAAAATGTTTTTGCACTAGTTCTAATACCCAATGTTTATTACCCTATACCCTAGGTCTAATACCCTATGTTTTATTATTAAAAAAATGGATTATTATTATTATTATTATTTTTTTTTTTTTTTTGCTATTTTTTTTAAGAAACCATTATATTCCCATGAATATATGCAGTAGCTTCATAAAGATTTATGCGGATAATGAAAAAAAAAAAAAAAAACCTCATAATCACATGCTACAGGCTAAACGCATTTAAAGCATTACTTTTTACAAGGTGATCCAAAGCATTTTGACTTTTGTTTAACTTTTTACTGGCTCCTTTTTCCACTTCAGGACATAACTTTTGTTGAAATATATGAGGTATAATGTGTTGTTTACACTACCAAAGCTTCAAGATGATTCATTAAAAACTTTTCTAGATGTTTGACAAAATGCCTAAATTAGAAAGTGTCCAAATACTTATTCGTTAGACAGTGCATTATTAAAAAAGTAAAGTACTATATAAACACAAAGTCGATCAATTAATTAAACAAATACATTTATTCTATATTATTATAGATTACCTTCGTTACGTTTTCATAAACAAGAATGTCCAAAATAATCAAATTTTTATTAATCACTAAAAATTATAGCATTGAAATTAGAAATTAATCACTCGTTATTGTAAGATTATTTATAAGACTTTTAACGAAAATATCTAAAAATAATCTGATGTGCCACTCACACGACTTTCTCTTACCCTGAAATTTAATACTATAAATACAGGTTGCACATTAAAAGGTAAGATAACGAGTACTGTTACGTAAACCTGTGTTAAACAATTCATATTAGGCTTCTGAAGAGTTTTATATGATAATTAGTTTTGTGTGAGGGAGCTACCGCCCCCCTCAGCCCCCCATTTAATTAATGCACCTACATTTATATAGAATTTAATTCGGATATTAAAAAAATAATTCTGTTTTTAAGAAATAATTTATTAAAATTATTATTTAAAAAATTATCTTTTATGATAATATAGACGATTTCCATATTAGAGAAGTAGTATAACACCAAATATCCAAAAAAAGTCCATTTTATTATTATTACTAAAAAAATTCATTTTAATCATAAAAAGTTTTTAAAAACACATACAAAATTTAATTGAGAATATATACATATGTATGTATTGTACGAAAAGTATTAAAATTGTTATACTATTTAAAATATTATGCATTTCAATTTAAATTACGTCAAATATTTGCGTATATTATTTAAAATAGAATAATATTCCTTACAATATTATTTAAATGCTGTAGTATAAAAATTTTAATATTGAAAATACAAAAAGTGCTAAATTAAAATATTCCAGCCTGCAAGAATCTAAATTCAATATTGGAATGAATGAGTGTGTTTTTAGTCACACTAGGACTACGCTGCAGGCAACTGGTGACGGTCTAGGACACATCCCTAAGAGTGGGTCGGAGAGATGCCATCATAATTTCGATCTTCCACAGAGGGAAATTTAATATTTGAATAGTTATAATTATGGGGTTATGTTTTTAAAATTAAATAACATTATTAAATGTTTACAATTGTAATAGAATGTAAACTATACGTAATTTGATTCCTATAAAATCAAAACAGCACAAAGTATTTTTTCAAATACAGATTGAAAATGCGAAATCAGTATTTTCATTTCTCACTTTACATTGTATGATAGTATTTATTATTATTATTTTTTTATTTGAGTATAATTTACTCGCAACAAATATTTGATGTTTAAGTGAACGGTTATAAAAATTACTGTCTTGTATACAATCAAAATTAATTATTTTCTTTACACAAAACGGAAAAATAAAGAAAGTTATATATATATGCATATAAAAGAAAATGATGAATAAGCACTCATCGTCAATTTTCTAAAGATGACAGTTTAATTAACTTTTTTACAACGAATGAGTGAACATTTATCAAAATAATATTTTCATAATAAATAACTGCTTATATAATAATTACTTTTAAAAGTATGGATCAAATCCATTTTTTTAAAATGAAATTAGCATGAAAAATTTGGCTATTTAATAAATAATTATAGCTTAGTTATCTAAAATATGATGCATTGTGCATTGGGTTTTTAGACATTTATCCCAATAGAGATGTTTAATTTTTTAGAATAACTTCCCCTTTTTTCGAAGATTTAAAACAACAATAATAATAATAATAATAAATTTCAATTTTAATTTTTAATACAATTCTATATTATTTATTTTTGTTGTTTTTACTTTCGAATTTTCACAGAATAAGCTTAGTTTTTTTTTTTTTTTTTTTTTTTTTTAAATAGAGTAATAAAAAATTAGGAGAGACCGGTGTTAGTTGACATAGATTTTGGTTCTTGATTTTCCTGATTTTTTGAGCAATATTTAGAGAAATTCTGATGATTGTATCGGAAAGCTTATCACTTTGCCTACAAAGTCATGTATGGCCCACCAATTAAATAAGTGTTTAAACAAACCCACAAATCACTTTTTTTCACCGCTTGTAACAATGCCAAATAACCCGGGATGCAAATAATTTATTTTTTACTAACAAGCTGTGCCTCCTTCGATAGCACTATATTTAAAGAAATTTTCAAAAAACATTAATCACTTTATATTAAATCACTTTAAAAATAAAATATAAAAGCAGTGTTATTGAAATCATACCTCTCTTTGAAATCCAGTGCTTTCGTCAGCATCGTCCCCTGCTACACTATATCGGTTCCATGTCTCGACAGCTTAACCGGACATTTCAATTTAGGAGCCAAATAGACGATAAGTGACGCTGGTATTAATTCAAGAATTACGCTTTTTAGACAAACATTTTTTGGACAGATCATCATCTTCGCTCTATGACAACAGGGGCCAGCACTAGACAATCTTACTAGGTAAAAAACTTTAATTAATTAATTAAAAAAGAACTGAAAAAAATTCCAGTCTTGTGGTCTAGGATACTGTAAAGACAATGAAAGATTTTCCTTTATCAAATGGCAACTTTTCTATTAATTATCTACAAAAATCTAAATCATTGGCTGTTGGAGGATCGAACTCACGATTTTCGCGTTATTAGACTTACGCTCTAACCAATTGAATTAATGGATCACAAAAAGTCTCTTCAATTTTATGTTTCTACTTATAAAGACGATTATTTCAGAAATTTAAGGATTTTAATTAATTTTTAAAAAAGCTAATCAAAATTTCGGAAATCGGTCTTCGATGCGCATCAGAAGAGGTCAATACGGACTACCATGCGAAATTCTGTAACTCTACAATCAGCTGTTTGCCTACAAACCGACACACACACACACATTTTATTGTATGTATATATTCAGTGTGGTCAGAAAGCCCTTGATTTTATAGAGGATTCCTTATTGGTTTTGTTCTACTTGACCTTTCGACATTTTTTGTATTTCTACTGGGTTCGTAGGAAATGTGGAATAAAAACACTCTCCATCGAATTGGCAGAATGTTGAGGGTGGAAGTTCTTGATCTTGGAGAAGTTCTTCATTCTTTGAAGTAGTATTAAGGAAAGTCAAGCTATGCCATAATTATGTTAGCTATGCCGATTGTCCGCATACATAACTATGTCAACTAGCTTCACACTGATACTCAACATAAGATGAATATCACAGAATCTCAAACAACATAAAAAAATAGATTATAATGTATATATATATATTGCATATATCATATCATATGATATGATACATATGATATGATAAGATACATATATGGTAGTATATATATATATATATATATATAATACACAATATATATACATTCATGCAACAATAGTTCACCTCTCATGATTGTGCGCCTATATATACACTGCCCTCTAGTAAAAGGACAAATCTCTACCCCCAATGTCGTTTGAAATAGAAGCTGAATGCCAACTAGTCCCGATCTTGTGAAGTAGATTATTACATATTATAAGCTGTGTTTTATCTCTAAAAGGTAGGTAAATTTTCTAAATAAATAAATTTATAAATTATTTAATATTAAAAAATTATTTTATATATAGCGATATAACTCTTTTTAATCCATGAATAATACTTAAATGCATACATACTCAATGCATTTTTCTAAATTTTTATATGTTTTCACATTTTTTCAAGGCAACTAAAACAAAATATTTTATCTGTTCCTTTTATTTACTTTATAATTCTAACGTAATGTAAATTCTTTTCTCTCTGGAAAGAATGTGTCGACTTATAACTTTATTTTGTTTTGTGCACGTAGATACTACTAATTCGGTTTCCTTTCATTCTACATCAAAATACCACTCTTGTCGCATGATTTCCATTCTAGTGCAAGGCAAACATTTTCTTTGCTGGTCATTTGGCAAAACCTTAAAAATATTTAATAACCAATTAAAATAAATAATAATAATAATAATAATAATAAATACAGATTGTTCGAACGAAACGAAAACCGCAACCTTTCTCTCTCTAATACTGTGAGCTTTGCAAATGTAAAAAGTAAATGCCAAGCAATTTCATTTTTCATTCCAGTTTTTGAGATCACTTACGATCACTATAACACTGTAAAAAATGGTTTCTCAAAAATAGGCAAAATTGTGTCAAAATAGCTCCGAAACAAATATACTCAAATTTGAAACTCCCAAGTACTCATTTTTGAGTATACTGACATGCTCAAAAATGAGATTGACTATCGTGAATCCCAATATCTCAATCATAGATTCTGATTACTGATAAACTGCGTTCGATTGATTGCCGGTTGGCAAAGTGCTAAGACGATTCCACTCACGCGTTAGGAGACACAGCAAAGGAAGACAGAGGAAATTTTCTGTTACTCTTGCTTCATCTGCTAATCATTGATACTCCTGCTTTGTTTTCTAATACGGACATTCCTATTTATAAATGGACCAGCCATTTTCACCCATGTGCAGAGGACGCCAGGGATCCTTCTTCCGCGGTTTATCAGTAGTGATGTATTCTTCTGAACACCAGTATAAAACTTCTATGACGTGAAAGTTCTGAAGATTTAAGGGAATGGAATTTGTTTTTGAACTCTTACTGTTTAAACATCTAGAAATTCTATAAAAGAACTTCTTTTACTTCGACATATTAATAATAAAATATGAATCGAACAGCTATCAATTTGAAAACATGCGATATTTCATAAATGTGACAGACATGCTTAATAATGATATAATTATACAAAAATTTGAATCAATGTTTCAATATAATAGAAACAAAAAAAATTATTATTATTATTATTATTTTTTTTCAATTTAATAAAAAAAATTATTTTTCAATTAAATAACTGAAAATATTTAATATTTTAAATTTTAATTATTGAAACATTGATGCAAAAGTTTGTAAATAAATAATAATAATATAATTATACAAAAGTTTGCATCAATATTTCAATATAATACAAACAAAAAAAAATTTTTTTTTTATTATTATTATTATTTTTCAACTTAACGAAGAGAGTATTTTATTAAAAAAAATTTTTTTTTTGTTAAATTGAAAAAAAATTAACAAATTTTTATTTATTTTTTCCAATTAAAAAAATTGAAAATTTTCAATAATTGAAATTCATAATCCACAGATCTTCGTTTTCCAAACATATTTATTAACTAACATAAAAAGAATTATTTACATATGTACATTTTAAACTTATGATATTTTCGCGCACAGCTACATACCGGTAGTACATTTCAAACATCAACTACAACTGACTCAACAGCAAGTCAAAACGTAAAACATTCTAACAACTGACTAAATAGCTCTTTGATATTTTACCAGAATTCTGATCGGCTCTAAATAGCTTTCAGATTGCATTTCCAGAATGACGAACATCGCCATCTCTTAGAAAGGAATGTAGTTAACATTTGTTACTTTTGTTACAAATTTTGATTATTGAAATATTGATACAAAAGTTTGTTAATAAATACTGGTATGTGGAAGAATACATCACCAATCAGAACTTATGATTAAGATATTGGAATTCACGATGGTCAACCCCATTTTTGAGCATATCAATATACTCAGAAATGAGTACATAGAATTTTCAAATTTGAATATATTTGTTTCGGAGCTATTTTGACACAATTTTGCTCATTTTTGGTAAACCATTTTTTACAGTGAAATTTAAGGTACTTGCGCCCTGTACTTTTCCCTACTTCATTATGTTATATTGACAAATTACGGTACTAATGGTGACGCCAACTATAATATCCTCTTTAGAATAATTAATAAATTTATCTGAATCGTTTTCCAAAATTTTGTCTCATGGATTTTAAATTGGGTGCACTTCTGTAATTATTTTTAAACTTTACTTATTTATATTCTAACCAGTGTTGCCAGATTGGTGACTTTTTTTATTCGTCTCTCACCAATAATTTTGAGAAGTGATATTTGATATATGTATTAGACGATTAAGCTTCGAAATGATTAGGCAACCGTTACAATTAAAATTTATTGGTGGAAATTGAATAAAATGTCTTCAATCTGGCAACACTAATTCTGGCTCTTCGTGAATTTGCCAACGCAATAATTTTATCTCTTCGACAGTTCAAAATCTCTGTTACAAATCTCTCTTAATATTTCTTACAGCTGTTTTATTTTAGATAATAATACTACTGTTTAGAAGATTTTTAAAAAACCTTTTCAAAATAATAATCATAGGTTTGAAAATACGTTCTTTAAATCGTATTCATATTTATATAGAAGATATTTCTCATTGTTGCTTCCCTTATCTTTGAGGATTTTTCGAAACTCTAGAATAATTCAAGCTAAAACAGTAATTCAGATATAACGGTGTAATTTGAATGCGAAAAGACTAAAGATAATGGCCGTTGTATTTTTAAACAAAAGACAGATTTTCTTTATTGTAATTTAGCATAAATATGTTTGAAATATTAAACCATAACGCATATTTTTCGGAAAATTGTTTTTATTTTTTAATGATGTAATATAAGTTATGTAAATTAAATGATGAAAGAAAAATTCGTGTAAAATTGGGAAAAGTAACGTATAAAACACCTTTTAAAATTTCCATTAAATTAAAATACAAAGAAAAATATTTTTCCCCCTGTAAGTTAAAAAAAAAAAAAAAAAAAAAAAAAAAAAAAAGAAACAAAGAAAGAAAAGAAAAAAGACATCCTTTGCATACAAGCATCCGTTAAGGGTTTCTCACAGAATTTGGATCATGAAAGCAGGCTGGCCATTCTAATATTTCAGTGTGTTTAGTACACAACCACTGAGAAGTGACTGAATTAGCATGGTTGTTTACATTATTTAATTAAGGAGTTCACCTTTTGCGGCAATATCTTCTTATAAATGGTAATAAATTTGTGTCTAGTACAGTAATGAAGTCTTAGCTGTTCATCTTTGATGAAATGAAAGAAACTTGGAGTGTTCCTCAGTAACACAACGCACCCTATACCATAACACTTCCACCACCAGAATTTCTTCTAGGGAAATATCTTTATTATTTTCCCTCACATCTTTCTAATTGTGATTAAACCTATCAGGTCTATCCAGATTATTTTTTTTTTCGTCTCTATGATCCGTACAATAAAAGTAAAAAATACAAGAGATTATACAGATTACACTTAATTAATTTAAAGAGTAAATGGTACTTAGGATAAGGCACAAAACACCCAATTTTTGATTTCTATACACTTACTTTATATTATAAAAGTTTTCCGGTTTCAGTTTCAAAATAAGATTATTTTTTCGTAATACAATATCATTTATAAACCAATTGCATGGTTTATCCAAAAATTTTAGTTTCAATGGAAAATAAAAGGGTAATTATGTTTAAGACGTGCATGTAAAATGTATAATTTACGAATAAAAGTTTGCATTCAATATTTTTCTTGGTTAATACAAAAACTTTACACTACAATGTTAACACTGAGGGATAAAACACTATTATTAAAACTCTTTTACCTCAGTTATGAATTATTCATTGAAGCTTTCGGACGTAGGATAAGGTGAACAAAAGTTCAAACTATCATTTTTTGTAATAAGAAAGCACCAAAGAACTGGCGTTTTAAAGTGATAAGAACTAAACGTTTAATAAACACTACAAGATGCAATAAACTCGCAAAATTTGTTTTGGGTCGAAAAAAAACCCACACGACCCTTTGTCAGGCGAACAAAATAAGCATAAAAACTGCAATTAAAGCGGCAACGCATAAAATCCTTTTAAGTGAAGAACAAAGTATATAAAGACGAATGTAAATATAAATACTGGTGTGATCATAATTATCAATAAATAAATAAATATGATTAAAAATATAACAAAATCAAAAAATCTTAAAAATATCAAAAGTAAGCGAAAATCGAATTTATGTGAGTAATTTCCAAGCATCAGTCAAGACCAGAATGAAAGAAATATCATTAACAAAAATTTTCGTATTTTTAAATACGTAAAAAGCTTCATGGCTATCCAAATGGGAAGAGGAGACAGGAGATGAAATTATGTTAGTTTTAGAAAAATCGAAACGATGACCAAGAGCCCATCAGTAAGAAGCAATAGAAGATTTGGAAATTTCTTCTTTACGAACATTCCGACGGTGTTCATTTATTCTATATATGTTCAATAGAGATATGAATTGAAATAATTGATTCCAATTGATATGATATGAATAAAAATTAATCATTGTAGCCGTTTTAATTTATAGAATATATTTCAAAAATTGATGATGTCATTAAGTGTTTACAACAACAGTATTATGTAAAATATGTAATTATAATCATAAATAATTAAATAAATAAGTAATCTTAATTTGAAATTAAAAATGTGAAATTAGGATTTTTATTTCGTATTTTACATTATATAATTGTGTTTTAGATTTAATAATATAATTTAATGTTTAAATTAAAATCGTCAAAATTTATTCTTTTGTGTACAATCAAAAACAATTCTTTCAAGCTATTTGACGGATTTCTATTATATAAAAGAAAAAAAAAAGAAAAGAAAGAAAAGAAATAGTGAAAAAGCAACTGTTATTAGCTTTCGAGAGTTGACAGGTTAATTAACTTTTTACAAAGAATTACTGATCATACATCAAAATAAAGTTTTACTATTAGGTAACTGCATTCATTATACTTACTTCCACAATTATGGATTCACGCGTTTTTCAGAATGAAAAACGCATATGAAATTTTTCTAATAAATAAATATTTATAGTTTAGATAATCTAAAAAATCAACCATTATGCATTTAAATTTTTACTAATTTATTCCAGTGCAAATCAGTAAAATATTTAATAATTTCCAGACCTCTTAAATATATATATATAAAAAAAATCTCCTTTAAAAAAATTCTATTTTAAGGTTTTTATTTCAATTCTTCATTATTTTTTAAATTTTTCCCTCATTATTTATGGAATATGCTTTGTTCTCATTAAAAAAAAAAAAAAAAAAAAAAAAACAGAAAAATGATAATAATAAATATAATAATAATAATAATAAATGAAAACACGAAGCCTATATATTATTGTTTTATAAGTAATAGATTCAAAATTCTGCGCAAAACAGAATTTAATTTAGTAGGACAAGGCTCTATTAAAATCTAGTCTTCCATATAAAGACATGCGGTAACTATGTTTATTTCCTTAGCAACAGTCATTGTGTTGATTTCTTAAAATTTATTTGGTATAGTTTTAGTATAGGTCCCCCTTGGTGGATTTTAAAATTTTGTTGTCGTTTTGGCGAGGAATTGAAATGGGTATCGTAATTGCGTGGAAAGAAACATCCGAGCTACTTCAGTGCCAAACTTTAAATTTTGCTAAAAAGCCGTATATTAAAACTGTTCCATTTATTTAGAAAAACTTATATGAGAATATTTTTATAAATAGTTTTATGTAAAGATGATTTGAAATGAGTAAATAAATGAACTTTGAAAGAAAATTTTTTTCTGTTATAAAAATTATCAAAATCTAAGTTTTCATTGTCATTATATATTTTTAAATCTGGAAAGTTTATTTCTTTATTTATCATATCATTTTTAGTTAATGAAAGGCTATTAGGATAATTATTCATGAAGGTGTCAGTGTTGCTATCATTAAAGTAAAAAACTATAATATCATCAATATATCTGTAAAACGTTGTCATTACATAAAGAGAAGTTTCTTTCATAATAATAAAGATATAAATCCGATAATAAGCTACTAGCAGAACCACCTTGTGAAATACCTTTAATACTTTGGTAAATATTATGATTATAAGGAATAAAATTATTATGTAATATAAAATTTAATAAAGTTTTTAAGTAATGAAACGATATTCTTTCTTCAATACTATGTTTATATTCATTAAAAAGCATTAACATTGTGTCATGTAATACAAGAATGTCAATATTATTGAATGAATCATTAAAATCAAATGCACTGATGTTTTTAATATGTTTGAAATTTTTAATTCTGTGAAGAAGTTGAAAACTAGTTTTAATACAATGCTTATTGTCATTGTTTAAAGTTAAACTATAAATTTCTTTTAAAAGTTTTAATAGAACAGTTTTTCACAAGCAACATTATTATAAGTATTACATCCAATTGTTACAGTGTGAAATTTTACAGAAGTTTTATGAAATTTGGAATTAATAACTATTTATGGGTATTTGAAATTTTTACATTTCAGTTTTAATTATTTATGAAAGTTTAAAATTCTTTTATTATTAATTTCTGTTTCTAAAGTGAGTTGCTTAAAAATATTACTAATTAAAATAGAGTTGTCTAAGATTTGTTTATGTAATTCTTTACAAATAATGAGATAATTATTAGGTGATTTATCTACATAAGTGATAATAAATTTATTTTGTAAAAGACTGATGTATTTATTTAAAATTTTATAATGTTTATATTTAATAAATCTCGATTGAATAATAAGTTGATTTTTTAGAATTTTTAAAGCATTAATCTTCCAAACATTGAAATATTCTAGAAGTTTGTCATAATCAATAGCTTTTTTATAAATAAATAAATCTAAATCTAGAGAAAACTGACTTAAAATTCGATTTATATTAATTTCTATAGGAAGTCTAAATTTAGTGCCATAATTCCTAAATTTTAAGGAATATAAATGAAGATCATTAATTATACTAAGATCACCAGTAATAATATGTTCATGTGAAGTGTCAACACATTTTTGTAAGCAGGGTCATTACAGTAACAAGCAATATTGGAAGAAGGTGTATTGTTAGAAAAAAATATTGTAATTAAAGATACGTCGATATTAAGAGGCTACTTTTTGTGAATATAAACACTTTAATGGGGGAAACATTATATTATTATTATTAATTGACTGAAAATTGACATAATTAAAAACAGGATTAGTAAAATTGATAATTACTTGAGTATTGTGAAATTTAAAAAAGGCTTAGTGGATTTTTTTTTTTATATTTAATAAAGAAGCACGATAATGCAAAATATCAAAAAATGTGTCAGAGAATTGTCTTGAATATTTATGTTTATGAAAAATTTTAAAATAAACATTAATAAATTGTTTTTTTAATTTTAAAGATAAATTTTCTAATTTCTAACCAATTATAATTTAGATTACTCGCAGCAAGTTGACCAATTGAATTTTTAATCATATGACAGTCTGAAGATTTAAATTCGTTTTTCCTAAAACCACTTTTATATCTAGAAGTGTTTTGAAATTGCATAAAATTTAAACGAGAATAAATATTGTAATAATTATCAAGCTTAGCTAAGTTCGAATAGATCAAATTAGACTTCTAATATACTTGTTGGTTGAGACTATATGGGTAAGTGGTATTGAAATACGAGATAAATTTAGATTCCCTTAGTAATCGAAGATTCATATTCTTAATTACATCTAGAATTTTAACAGTTACTTTCTGAAAATCATGTAATTTAAAGTGCGAATATTCTACATTATGTAACTATTTAGAATGTATATGCAGGAGGGTCCTAAAGTATATGTCAAAAATGTAAAGGCAGATAGAGGGGTACTAAATAAGCAGATTTCGTACAGGAATGTGTGTGCGGTAATGCCGCCTTGAGCCGGTAGAGAGCACTGATGACTGCGGCGTTTATAAGCGCTTCGCTAACTGGATTCATCATTTCTCGTACGGATCTCGAGCAGCATGCACCGTTTCACGAATGCGGAACTGGCCGATATGCATAATGCATTTCATGTATGGGGCTGCACAAGAAAATGAATAAGCATAAGGAAATTGATGAATCTAGCTAGCGAAGCACATTTACACGCCGCAGTCATCAGCGCTCTCTACCGGCTCAAGGCGGCATTACCGAACACACATTCCTATACGAAATCTGCTTATTTAGGTTCCCTCTACCTGCCTTTACATTTTTGACATATAGTTTAGGATCACCCTGTAAATATGCATGCTATGCTTTACGAATTGTTAAATGATACAATGCTTTACGAATTGTTAAATGATACAATGCTTTTATATTATAGAAATCTAAATAAATTCACTAAACTAATTCTAGCACATATGTACTGTGAACAATAATTAATGTAATATTAAAAATTTCAAGGCTTTCATAGTTTTTAAAACTTCTTTTGAAATTCTTAATTAAGTTATAAACTCTTTGGGGACATGACTGTTCTCTCTTTCTTTTTATTTTAACATAATGTTTAACTGAGCCGTTTTATTTCAGAAAGCAATACTAATGTTTTGAAGCTTTTTCAAGTACATTTTCACAATCATCGAATTCGTAGGTTGGCAAAATACGTTATTTAAATCTTAGGCGTATTTTTATAAAAAATATTTTTTTCTTTGCAATTTTCCCTTCCCTTCTTCCATAGTTGCGAATCTCTCGAAAACGCTAGAATAATTCCAGCAGAAACACTAGTTGAAGTATAACAATGCCATTTGAATTTGAAAAGGCTAAAGATAATGACGGCTGTATTTTTAAACAAAACACAGATTTTTTCTATTGTATTTAAGGATAACAGACCTAGAAATATTAAACCACAATATAGGTTTTTTTTTAAGTTTTAAATATCTACTAAGTTAAAAAAAAAGGTAGTTTTAAATTGTTTTTTATTGGTTGAAAAAAGTTACTCATCTGTCTTACTCATTTTTTTTTTTTTTTTTTTACATTTTCGAAGGGCTTTTGAATGTTTGATAACATTTATAATAAAATAAATTCCGTCATTTCACTGAATGCAAGCAGTGGGGAAAAATATAAAAATCAGAGTCCTATAAAATGAAAAATCTACCATTAAAAGTCCATTTCTAGAAG
Organism: Salticus scenicus; assembly: GCA_963930645.1. NCBI lineage: Eukaryota > Metazoa > Arthropoda > Arachnida > Araneae > Salticidae > Salticus > Salticus scenicus. The sequence goes on along the minus strand of OZ005648.1, from coordinate 94,432,509 downwards.
TTTTTGATATAGAAGAAACTGAAGAAAGGTTTGAACTGTCATTTGTGGGGATACTTTATTCGTGTAATAAATTAAAAACTGACTTCGTTTTATTGATAAAATAGTTAATAGCCTCTAATAAAACAAAAATATAGTGTAACCACTTATCCTACACCTAGCAGTGAGGACTAGTCAAGAGTCTTGGAGGGGTGTCAAATTGACTGATAGGTTAGGATTCAGTAAACATCCAGTCACTCGGTGTTTCCTTACGCTTATTATCTCTCAACAACAAAGGTTGTCACCTTTATTTTAACTGTGCAGTCTTTGAGTCAGCACTTTCGCACAGGCTCGTATGGTCGCAAGAAATGTCGTTAAAGAATATTTCATAACTAACACTGGCATCAATACTTATATTATTTGAACAATTTAATGTTAATAACTGAATGTAAGAAAACGAATATAAATCTGCTACAGGTTTTAACGTTCTGAAGTGTTTCTCACTTCAGTTTATCGATCTGTCTGTCCCCTCTCTAACTTCTGTAAGTATTTTTGAAAATCCTTGAAAGGTTATTCAAGTTCCCCTATTGAAAATACAGTAAATACTGCAACTGAATTGTTTGCAGGAGATCCGGAAGAACTTCGAAACATTGCATTGTATGAAAAGTATTTCTATAAACTATGTTTAATTTTTTCCCCACAAATCATAATGAAATTCATTTATTATTCATATGCCCCAAAAATTTTTTCTAAACAAATTACTATCATTAGCAATAAGATTTACAGTACGATACAGAAATATTAAGATGAATTAAGGGCTATAATTAAAATTGGTGCAATTGCATTTTCGCTTTCTATATGCGTTTACACTTTCTAAAGATGTTTAAGACTGATTATTATTTGAAGTAGTCTATCTGTTTGTTTTTCTGTTCCTTTGTCTGTCCGTCTGCCCATTTGTCTGGCAGGCCGCTCTAATGCAAGTAAATATTTTCAGAATTTCTTCAAAAGTATATATTATTCACGGTCACTATGGTATATTCATTATTTTAAATGGTATAAATGGCACAACTGCTTTGTGTGCAGAGATAGTCAAAAATGAAAATGTGTTGTTTTTTATGAGAGGAATTTTTAAAAATCATATTTAAATAACTTTGTACTGCAATAAAAAAATTGACATTTATTATTCATATTCAAAATAAATGTTTTTTGTGGAATATGGTTATTAAATTAAAAACCTAAAACACCTTAGATTATTTATCCGTTGAAGGTCTTCGGTCGGACACCCGACCATCTTCAACAAACTTCTCAAATTGACTGCCGGCATTTTTTGCTTTCTTTATAAGAAAGAAGTGCTACTAATCAACAAGAGAAATTTTCTGAAGATGGTTGGGCACCCGACCGAAAAGCTTCAACGGAGAACTAAAGTAAGGCGTTTTAGATTTTAAATTTAATTAAGTAAAAATTTCTTCTTTAAAACGTCAAGAATATGCTTGTTTATCATTAAGTTATACAAGGCTACACTTAAATAGTCAGATCCAATAAAGGCTACAACTGGAAACTGCTGGAATTAAGTTTTCGTTTGTGCTAAGTATTTTTAACACTTTCCAACAATTTAAAAAATGATTTTTAATTCAATTTTCTGTCTGTCTTTCAGTTTCTCCGTTGATTCCATAGGATAATAAGTACAGTGAAGGTTAAACGATGCAACCTGTATATATAGTTGGAAAGTGTTAATATTCTATGGAAAGTGCATTATTTTTCGTTTTTTTTTTTTTTTTTTTCTTTAGTAAACTAGAATATATAATTATTTTTAATACAGTATAATTAAAATAATGTTCACATTTTTACGCAAATTAATTTGAAAATCATTTAAAATACTCCCGCCTCCTTTTCTTTATCAAACAAAACTTTCCCAAATAAAATTTTCGACAGCATTACACTTTAAAATGGGATCTTTATAATTATAATCGATAAAATGAATGACATATTAATTATATTAATGATGTATTCCTTTTCAGTTTATCATTTTAGAATTTTAGTTTCCCGATAATTTAAACTCGCTGCTTCATTACTGATTCTTAAAAATAATTCCTTAAGCATCTTGAAAAATGAATGAAAGATCGATAAAAGAAATATAATTATTCAAAATTTTAAAAGTATTCTCTAATTTTCCTTAGTAAGAAATATTTCACGAGGACAAAGTATTAAATTTAAACGCACACTTTTGAAATGTTAAAATTATAAAGGTTTTATAATTTGATAAGACATTCTTTAAGTAGGTATACTTTATTTTTTGTATTTATTTCTTACTTCTTTTTAATGAACCACTTTCTCTTTATAAAATACTGTGTTATGAAATTTATCAATTTTCTTCTATGTCTTGGACAAACAAATCAGAAATAAAAATATAGAATGCAACGTATATACATATACCGATATATATTTTTTTTTTAATTTACAAATATACATTTCTATCTACCCGGCTATTGTGATATGGGTTGTTGTCTGGATTATATGTATGCATATTAATATCAATAAGAATTATATATAACGGAAGATAAACTGATGGATAATTTACTACAACAATCCACAAAAGCCTATTTAGTAACTTGTTAACTAAAATAAAATATTTAAATAATTCGACCAGTATTTTTAATTTAGATATAAAAAGAAGAAGAATACTTAGTATACTTTCGATAAAAAACTTTCGATTAAAATACTTTCGATAAAAATACAAAACGTATAAAAAAATTATAAGAAGGAGCTTTTTAAAAAGTGTAATCAAAATTTTTCTTTTCGAACTAACGAAAATAAAATGAACCAAAAGAAAGATGAGAAAAGCTTAATTTTATGGAACAAGACACAAAAAATGAGTTGAAATAAAATAAATTGCTTAGAATCTAGAGGAAAATCTTCAGGGTGTCACCACCTCTACATTAAGCTTAAAAAAATGTAAGGTTTCCTTTTGTGGCAAGCAATATTAGGCAAAATACACCCAAGGTGACCGAAACTTGCAATTTAAATATTACGTTCAATGTAAAAAAAAAAAAAAAAAAAAAAAAAAAAAAAAAGAGATAGATTATAACGAACGAACAGAACTTCACCAGAAATAAAGCCAACAGGTACATGTTGAGAATCACAATTAACGTAAGTAGTATGAAATATTTAAGTAAACACGAAGTTGAATTGAAACTATCAAAGTGACCTAGGAATTAACATTATTAATTTAAATTACTTTTAAAATCCATTTTAATAGAATCAATAACAAGTTTATTAATATTTTTAAAGCATAAATTATTTATTCGAAGCAAATGAATAAAAGTGATATTTCTACATACAGAGAGATGGAGACATGAATTAAAATGAACAAAGAAATTTACCTAAAAGCCAAAATCTTGTGTTTTATCAGTATAAATTTTATTATCATTAAATGGATTTTTAAGATCTAGAAAGTTAATTGATTTATTTTTATGTTTAGTTTGAGCTAAAATTAAATTAGAAGGATAATCTAATGACTTATTATTATCAGTGAAGAAAATAATTATATCATCAATATAACGGTAAAGTAAAATATTGTCATAACAAAATTTGCACTCATAGTAATAAAGATCAGCCAACATACTGGGGCTGCGTCCTTCTTGCAGAATTCCAACTTTTTGTAAATAGATAAGATTATTATGTAAGATGTAGTTATTACGTATTATGAAATTAACATGATATAGATATGATATAGAACTTACATGATAACATGATATAAATATGTTATAGACATGTTAAATGATATAGATATATCGCTTTAAAACTATATTACATTTATTTTCCGTAATACAGTTTACTTTAGATATAAATTCCAAAGATGTATTTCATATACGCCTCAATACAAATTTTCAGAATTAGAAAAAAAAAAAGAAATAATAATAATAATAGAATACCTTGTTTTTCTCTGAAAAAAAAAACAAACAAAAAAAAAAAAAAAACAGGATCTTCATTTATGATAAAGAAGGTATTTAAAAAAGTTTAAAAAATTCAAATCTATGTGAAACCAATCGGTAATTCTTCTCTAGAACAGTCGTTACAAGTAGCAGAAATCTATAGGGAAAGATCGTAGTTTAGTTGATGACACGTAATAAGATATAAATGACTTCTAGATATATAGGAAATATTTTCTGAGCTGCGCATATAGCAAGATAGAAAGAATTACGTTGAAACGCATTTTTTCATATTTAATTATAAGTCTGATGAAATAATTCTGAAGTAATATATATATATATATATATATATATTTCTGTTCTGTTCTATTCTTATTTTTTTTTTTTTTAAAGAATGAAATTTTTATTTCTTAAAAACATCATAAAAAACATATAAATACTTAAGTAACATATGTGTACATATAATTTTTCTATAAACTCTATAGAAAAACTTCTCAATCAATAATAACAAAAATAAATTAATGTATAAACATTTCGCCAATTTAAGATTGCTAAAATTTTTATACATATATAAAATGTCAACAGGACAATTTGATACAATACGATTTATAAGTTAAAAAAAAAAAAAAAAAAAAATCGAAATATTTAAAGTTTTGTTTTTTTATCAAATAAAAGTGTAATTTTTTTTTATTTAAACTATTTTTTGTAATTACTTTCTCATTTTTATTTACAGGAAATTATAATAAACTAGATAAATCAGGTGACATATGTAAAGGAATCATTGTTTTTAGTGACAAATACCTTGTTACAAAATAAAATGTTTCTGGAAAACTCTGATAGAGAACCATAAAATTACAATATGCTATAACTTTCATAAATAAACTAGAAAAATATTATTATAAAAGAGCAAAGAAGACTCTAAAAAACTCTATATTAATGTATCCGTCAAAGAATAAATCTAAAGGAATGGTCAAGAATGGAACTGATCTAACAAACGAGATCTATTGTTGTGAATTATTACTAACAAGCATTACTGTAGCAGTAAAAATGAAAAGTAGGATTGGTGTTCAAATAAAAACATTGAATGTAACCACCATAAATTGCAAAATAGTGGAGGGTTTTTTACAGTTTATAGTTTTCACGTACGAAGTTTTTTATTTATTTAGTATTTCTTTTTTATTAAAATTTATCACTCTTTTGTAGAGTGGACCAAAAATAGGTCTTATTATTATTATTATTATTATTAATTTTTAATTTTTTTAAAACGTAATAGCGAGAAAAAGTTGATTTAGTATTAAGAAGTGACTGTACTCCACTAAAATATTTTTGTAATTGATTAATATGTTTTGCCTTGGGTTTTCCCTAACAAGAATAAGATTAAAATAAATAAATAAATAAAATCGAGTAATTTTTTTTTCTCTATCACTTCAAGATTGTTAATACGAAACAACAAGAAAAATTATGCTCAATATTCAACAATACCTCACTGAAATATTTTCTGGTAGATGACAAAAAATAATGAAATGACAACACGTATATATAATAATTGAAAATAGAGACCATCTTGAGAATCCATATTGAGAAAAGATTTTACTTTGATATTACACGATATCTTATTAAAATACTTATTTTTATCCGACAAATATCTTTTGTTTACTATCAGCCTTTAAAACGAGATAAAATGTAAATAAAATAAGATAAATAAAATATAAAATAAAATCACAGAAAATACATATTTATTTTAATTACAGTCAGAATTTTACTTTCTCTTACCCATGTAAATGGTAGAGAAAGTATTGTTTTTGTGTCAAATTTTCAAAATCGAGTTTTTGTTACATTTACACGTTTTCAGGTTCCTTGAATCCAAAATTAATATTTTTAGAGTTTGGTCTGTGTGTCTATGTCTATGTGTGTGTGTACCTTTTATCAGCATATCCCAAGAACAAATAACAGCAGAAACTTGGTATTCTAAATGTGTATCATATAGAGATGCTACACTAAACTTTTCATTGAGATCAAGCAAATGGTTCGTGCACAGGGACACCCAAGAGGATCTATGTAGGAAATTGCAGGTAAGTAAAGTTTAACATCTATAGATTGCACTAAACCAAATAAAACGAGTATATATTTTTTTATATGCGTAAAAACATGTTTCATGTAGAATATGGTATGGAAATCATTCACTGTTCTTTTACAGGACTACACAAAAAGAACTAGATTATAGTGCGACAATACTTGAAAATTGATGGAAGTGTATATCAGGGTGTGTCGTGTTATTAATATAGGATTTATTTGTGTGCACATAATCTTAAGAAGATATTTAGCGATGCCAATATTTAAGCCATAACATTCTTTTTTACTGTTAGTGGAAGTACTTTACTATAATATTTTACCATGTCCAGGAAAGCTGTTCACAAATTAAATTAATTTCCCATGGCCATACCGTTAATAATGCATTTTTTTAAGTTAAATATTCATCGCTTGTTTTTTTTTTTTTTTTTTTTTTTTTTTTTTGTATATTTACAACATTTGAGGCTTCTTGAATACTGAAGTAAAGTTTTTACGCTTGGTTTTTATCTGCGGCACTTAGAGTAAATAAAAAACAAATAATTTTAGGAGATTCAAATATTGTATTTTGAAGTTAATACGTTTCTTACAAGAAAACTTTGTTCAATATTGATAAGTTTCAAGGAATGTTGCGTGTGAAAGTTGTCTGAATAATTTCGAGTGAACTTTTGAATTTAATAATAGATTTGAATTCTATATAAATGTAGGTACAATAATGAAGCAGGGGGTTGAGGGGGCGATGTCCCCCATCATACAGAATTATTTGACAAATAAAGCTGTTCATAAGCCTAATTTGAATTGGTTTAACATACGTTTACATAATAGTACAAGTTATCTTACCCCTTAATATCTAATCTGTATTTGTAGTATTAAATTTCAGAGTAAGAGAAAGTCGTGTGATGAACAGACCAGATTATTTAATATGTAATAGCCATAAAAAATTATTTTTAATATAAAGAAAACACATAATACAAATGAAAAGTTTCTACCTTGTTTTATAAAAAAGATACACATATATATATATATATATATTTTTTTTTCAGGACCACAGTAGAAAGAGTATTGGGAAAAAAAAAAAAAAAAAAAAAAAAAAACCTCGTTAAATGTGGAAATATAAATGCCTTGCCTACGCTACGCACTATTTATAATTAAAAAGAGAGAGAGAGAAGGAAAGAAATCGGTCCATCCTACTGTTATTAATGTTATTAATTTTCTTTTAATATTATGAGAAAAAAATTAATTGAATTTTACTCTTGTTCTTTAAATATTGTTTTATTACCTTAACATTCAAAGAAAAATAATAATTTTTCTTTTATTATTTCCGGCGTACAAGCACAGGTCTGATAAAACCGTCTCACAAAAGAATTTTAAATTCACAGGCAAAGCTATATAGACACCATATACTAAAATATTGCCTTTTATTAAATAAAATTTCTGGTGTAAAATGAATGTATCTGTTTTGTGGTTTATACTAGAGAAAATATGATAACCAATTCTTATATGTGAATTTTAATATCATTCATTCAACACAGGTTTTTTATCGTAAAAAATTTTAACATTTGTACTTTAATTTCTCGACTTATAGAAAGAATATTTATTCGTATTTTATGAACTGACTATTTATAAACCTCTATTCTCTTTTTTGTTCCAACGAGCCCCGCCTATGGGCGCTAATCCATGATTAAGAAAAAGGAATTCCATTATCTCTGCTTCCTTTATAAAAGGAGAATATGCAATAAAACAAATGTTTTTCCCTGATTTATTTCGCAATCGATTATTTGAATCGATTACATTTGTTAAAGGAGTTGTATCAATTTCGAAGGCTGAAAAAAAGCACATTCTCTCTTTTTCTCTAATATATATTTATATATGCGTGTGTGTGTAATAAATAAATAAAGAAAACATTTTAATAAAAATTTTAAGAATCTAAATGTGCAACATCTAATAATATTTTATTAAATTTATATATATATATATATATATATATATATTGCAAAATTCAACCGGTAGAGCGGGTGTACGTGGAGACCCCTCGGTCCGTGGATATAATAAATGATGATAGCTTTTCTTGAAATTAAAAAAAAAAAAAAAAATAATTTTTTTTTCTATTAGTTGATAAGTATAGCTGGTGCTTGAACGAGATTTTTTTTTTATTATTTGAGGAGTTTTTGGTAGAGTTTTATGCAAAACATTACAATTTTCGCTACATTTTAGCCGGCATATAACCTAGAAAAAATAGTTATAATCGGAAAAAATATTCTTTGTTCAATCGTGTCCATCGAATTCAAAAATTTTGATTTCAGAAAAAGGGATTAAAGTTTTAAAATAGGAATAAAACGAACCTATATGGTAAATTTTCAAAAACGTTCTCTCCTAGACTTTTATTTCGATTGATATCAAGCTTTGGGCAAACATTTTAGATATATTGCGCAATTAGATGAAATGATAAACAAGAATTGATTTTTTGAAATTTTGAAAGTCATGCAACCCCTCTGAAAAAGAGCGTTTTGTTTATTTCTGAAAAACCATGTCATGTGCAAAAGGAATATTTTAGTAATTAATTTTAACAAATAATTTTCAGAAAATAATTTAATTATTAACTTTAGAGAATTAATTTAATTATTAATTTTAGAGAAATAATTTCCAATTTAGAGAAATTAAATTTAAAGAATTATATTCCATTTTTCCAGAATTAATTTTAGAATTTAAACATGTTATGCTTAAATTCTGAAATTATTTCTCGAAAAATAATATTGAATACATAAAAATAAAGCATATCGACGGATTTATACAAATGGAAAAATAACAATAAAATTAATTATGCTTTTACCAATAACGCTTTTCTTTTTCTTTTTTTCCTTTCTTCTATATTCAAAAGAAAATTGGATTCGTAAAAATTTTCGACTTCCAATTTGTGCTAAATCTACAGGTTTTAGGAGGATAACACTATTTTACCCATAACACTATTTGACCCATTTTTAGAAAATGTCTGCATGTGTCAATGTGGATGTGTTTGACAAAATTTTTATGGAAACTTATCTCAGAAACGACTGCACAGAATTTCATATAAATAAATATATATATATAGTTGCACCTTAATATATATTGCCTATAATACTACACAGTGCCTATCAATTTTTGGTGAAATCGCTCATATGGTGGTGCCACTATACGGCGATTTCTTCCACTTAAAGTATGGCTATATCTTAAGTTCTGTTGTGTTTAACTGTTATGAGAGATAGTCATTATGAAGAATTTTGCGATTTTAATTTGGATGCATATCGGCCAATAGGTGGCGCTGCTATGCTGCAACTTTTCCTGTAAATGAGTAGATTATAACTCAAATTTTATCTATATATATAAAAGTGTACTTCCACTCACTCACTGACTGACTCACTCACTGACTTTTCAACGCATAGCAAAATCTACTGGAACCACTGACTCGAAACCGGGTCAGATTATAGGACATATAGTGTAAGCACCCCCTAAGAAGCGATTTTGCGAAATTCACTCCCAAAGGGGGGAGGGGGGAAGAGGTGGCAAATCATGATTTCGCAAAAACCTTCATATCTCAGTGGAAAAAAAAAAACAGATACCCATAAAACTTTTACTTTAAAACATAGCTAGCACAAATACCTAAAAATCAATTTATAGAATTTTGAAAATTCGGCCCACAAGAGGGGATGGTTGGAAAAATGTGAGTTCACATGTGCAAAAAGTGATTTCACAAAAAACCTTCATATCTCTAAGAAGAAAACAAATATCAGTAAAATTTTTGCTTTAGAATATAGCTAACATAAATACATAAAAACTAATTTCTGGAATTTTAAAAATTCGGCCCCCTCCCTATAGGGGGCCGACAGGAGGCAAAACGTGATTTCACAAATACTTTTATATCTCATAGAAAAAAAAATACACATTCATAAAATTTTTGCTTTAAAATATAGCTAACACAACATTAATAGGTAACTAATAATAGATAACCTAAAAACTAATTTTTGGAATTTTAGAAATTCAGTCCCCAAGGGTAGGAGGGGGGGGGGGGGGGCGGAGCAAATCGCTATCTATATTATATCTTCTATATAATATAGATATCTTTTATAAAGCCTTAAAAATTAGCTATTTTAATTTTTAAATTGTTGCCAAAACAGTTTACGAGTTACTTTCTTTTTCAATATGTAATAAAATATATTTTCACTTGAATAATTAAAAAAATATATTAAATATCAAATTTGCTTGGGCATATCACAAAATGATGTCATTATCAAATTTAAATAATAATAATAAAAATTCAGCATGCTTCCTCAAATTTTGTTTCATATATATATATATATATATATATATATATTAACATACCTTAATCCTCAATTTTAAATTTGTTTTTAATAGTCTTTTTATTTATTTATTTATTTTTTGTTATGGATAGTACGTTTGGCATGAAATCTAATTCAGCATTATATTAAAGAGCTTTACTTGTTCATAATCCTGGGTATTTTTTTTTTTTTTTTTTTTTTATGCTGAAGTAGGTAGGACATTTTTTGCCAAGGACTCTACTATCGCGACAGATAATTTAAGCCAAGTAGCCCATAAAAAATATAAAGAATTAAATTATAAAAGGCTAAACTTCAAATTCTATGGCATATAAATGCACCAAACTTGATATGCAAAATAACTATTATGCCAACAAATGCTATTTTAATCATAGATATAGTAGTATATATAAATATATCATCCCCAAGCTATCGAGCAAAAATTTTTGATGAAAAAAAGTTCTAAAATCAGCCATTAGAAAGTATTGAAAAAAAGAAAAAGAAAAATGAATTTGAAACTTTATCTGGAGTTTTTCATTCACCTTTAGTAAATAAATTATTCATAAATTTTATTTACAAAATTATCTTTGTGTATTCCTGTGTGTAATTTATTCGGGGAAAGGCAGCCATTAGAGTGACTTTTTCCGAGAAAAAGGGCATCAGATTTTCCCCCTCCATGATCAATCTATGTCTTATTACTATATCTATAGTCTTAATTTGGGTCTATTTCGGCTAAAAGGTGGTACTACTGTTATTCACCTTCTGTGATATTCCTCACGGCTACATCTCTACATCTCTTGGTTAAAATTGCACCAATAGGGTGGTCGCAAAACATTATTTCTATTAGAATTAATATTTTATATAATAAAATTATATTCTTAAAATTTGTTTTCTTACAAATACTTAAATAGTATTTGCTATTGATTTTAGTATATCGTTGTCATTTATGCCACTCAGAAATTCCGAACTCCGAAAGTGAAATTACCCGGATTTAAGGCGGCATGGGATCAACTTTCGTTTTAAAGGAGCACCACAAGTGGTGGAAGAACGACTTAGTTCGAAAATCTGGCGATAAATGGCAGTACCAGTAAACAACGAGAGCTCGAATTTTAATCCAGATCATGACCGAGAAAATCTCAGGATTCAGTATTTGCAGAGATATAATTTGGATGGTAACTTGCAAGATTCTGCGACCATAAGGGATTCAATGTGCACTAGTCGCCATTAGCGTATACTACGGTCTTCGGGCAGCTCCAGGATCGAACCTGCAATCATTCAGTTACGAGCCCGACCAGGCTACTGCGGCAATATTTTATTGTATGTATACATATAACATAATGTTCAAATGTTCAGCATAATATGTCTAAATAATGAACGTAATATTTTTTTGACTATTTTTATTTTTATTTTTTAATCTTTCATTGTGAAGGCACAATGCGTAGCTTACTTTACTGAACACATTTTCTGAGAAAATATAAATTTATACTATTTGTAAGTATCAATATTTCCTTTTCCTTTACACGATATCTATGAATTTCCAGCGATGTGACAATAAAATAAATATTTACAATCATAAATATTTAAAAAACACATTTCTGAATTTCAGACTTTAAGTACAATAGAAAGAAATGCATTGAAATGTAAAAAGGTAATTCTTCGCGTGCCATGCATAATGCAAGTGTGTTCTATGTAAGATGAAAACTGCATTTGGAAATATTACATATATAGAATAAATTTGAGTTATTTTGAATTTTATTTGGTTAAGCATTAAATTTTGTTTTCCCTGTAGCGGATTTGAAAAAAAGAAAAAAGCTCGAACTTTAACAAATACTACAAATCATATCTCTTTATAATTTAAATTTTTATATTTCATATTGTATTTAATAATTTGTATTTAATTTAATATTTAAAATAAAATAAAAGCTACATTTTCAAGATCATCAGTAAAAAAAAAAAAAAATTAAATACATTTAAATTTGCAATCATAATTAACACAGGTCTACGAAATCGTGCTGTTCTTTCCTTTTCTTTTTCTTTTTTTATTGAAATTGTTTTTGACACGCTGGATTAAAAAATGTTTGTCTCTTATATTTATACATATCTCGTAAGAATTTTTCACAAAAACAAAGATAAAGATCAAAAGAATTCATACAGAGACTATAACATACTTGAAATTCTTTATGTATAAAATGCATTAAAATAGGCTACTACACTCAGAAAAAATTCTGTAACTGACAACTAGAATCTGAATTGTGGCTCTAGAAAAAATACTTCCATGTCATCCTTATGAATTCTTGTCCCCTTGGAAAGCGAGTTTTAGAAGCCCCTATTAGAATTCTAGAGCATTTGTCTATATTCTCGAGGGCAAAGTTATTTAAAAATCTCTGCAAATAAATGAGACTACAAGAGGCGGGTTTCTGCAACTATAATCTTGGTTTATGAACCAATTCTAGAAATACAAGCGATAATTTCTCGCAATATAAATGATTCAGAACATTTAGAGTATTCAGAATATTGTTTCACCATCTAGAAATGTGTACACTAGAAGTTCTCGATCATTTCGTCTATTCAGTTTATTGGCGTGCCTTATGCGCATAGCTCGGAAATCTATATTTCTAGTTAAGGTATTTAGAAAATGGTCACTTATTCATTCTAGAGAAAGGCGGTATATTTTTTTGCTCAGTGTATTTAAAAATTAACTTTGTAAAAATAATTTGTCTGGCTTGGAGGCATTTTCTAAGCAGCAGCCAACAGTAACCTGCTGACATGTTTAACATTCCATCAGCTCTGTTGTTCACCCTACTTCTTCTTCTTCTTTTTTTTTTTTTTTTTTTTTTCTTTGAGGTTTTGATCAAATCACTTTCCTTTTCTCCACTCTCTTCGCTTAGATTTTCCGGGAAATAGCTAAGATGAGAGTTTAGCGATGGTGGCTTTAGGCCTATTTCTGTCAGAAAATTTTATTTTTTGTAAAAACTGTATGTGATGGAAATTTTTGAATAATCTTTCCTTAATCAGTATCCAAAAATACATCAGAAAACCGTGTTACTTCCAGGGGAAAAAATCATCACATGACCTGTGTAATGAGTGAGTGTTTAAGGCGAAATGAGTATCAAACCAATATGTTTTCTTGAATATCATTCTATATAAAAGTGTTGCTTACCGGCTAACATGCACACAAATTTAGAAAGTGAGTTATAGCAGTGTCACCTGTCAGAATATACAGTCGGTAACAAAAGTGTCCGAACACTAGCGATAATTCCTATCTAAAAAAGGTACACTTCATACGATTTTGTTAAATAAATCCTTATTGAATCGTTTTCTTACACTGACTAAGAATAGGATTCGATAAGGATTTATTTAACAAAATCGTATGAAATGTACTTTTTTTAGATAGGAATTTTTGCTAGTGTTCGGATACTTTTGTTACCGACTGTACCTAATTTAATCAGCGTAACTATTCATGACATTCAACATCCCTATCAAGTTTGATAAATTTATATAGGTTGCTGAGACATAGTCTTATAGCCTTATTTAATTCTGTTCGAAAAATAAACTGATTACATTTTAATAAAATATAACATAATATTTATCATTAGTTATTTGGGATGTTATCATTCAATAAAATTAAATTTTTTTAGACGTGCATTCATGCGCAGTGTGAAATTGCTGATTTTCAATTATTTTTTATGAGTACACTGAGAAAAAAACTCCTTTATCTAGAACGAACAAGTGGTCATTTTCTGAATCCTTAAACTAGAAACATACGCATTTACGAACTACATTATAAATAACCTGGGTAGGTGAAATGATCGAGAATTTTCAGCCGATAATTTTCTAGATGGGAAACAATATTATGAATATTATGATTCGAGAAATAAGCGAGATTAAGAGAGAAATTCTCGCTTGATTTTCTAGAATTAACTCACTAACGAAGATTATAGTTACAAAAACTCGCTTCTTGAGTTCGTATTTATTTGTTGAGATTTTTATATAACTTGGATCGCGTTAATATAGGAAAAAAAAATTCAGAATTCGAGGTTTTTAAAACTCGCTAGTAGGAACTAGAATTTTTAAAATTGACATGGAACTATTATTACTAAAGATACAATTTAGTTGTCAGACACAGATTTTTATTTCTTTATTTATTTATTATTCAGCGTAAAACGTCTATGTATTTACTTCACGTCCATACTGATGAAGATTTAGGATTATCACTCTGCTGTTACTTTTTGCTTATTAGTTCTCATTATACCGGAATATACAAGATTTTGACAAAGAAAATTTCTCTGTTAGATTTTAATGGATTATTTTAGTTAGTGACATATATACATAAATTCTATATCATATGTTTGATACATTCAGCAAGTATAAGGTTGACACATTTATATTGAAAATTTTTGAATGATAATATTACTTAAAATAGCATTATAACCACAAATGTGTCTTCGTTTAAACACAACATGATATGTAGTAGTAAACGCATCATCATCATCATCAATATCATCACGTGGGGTTACGGAATTCCTACGGCGATTGCAATCGCCGCCTCTAAGGCTCCTATATGATACGAGCTGACGCAGTGTTCGCCATTTTCTAGCCCATCTGGGAAAACGTTGGCGGTAGAAAAAGCTAGGTTACCTGATTAGCGTTGTTATCGCCTTTAACCTTCTACACAGATCATGCGAGCTAGAACTTCTCATCACGAAACAAACAAGTTGGCAATTTTAAGAACTTCGCCAACATTCTCAAGACTGCAACCCTTCACGTTAAAAGAACTGTAATTTTTAAACTTAATTTTAAAAGAATTTCAAAACAATAACTTAAAAAATCAGTACATTCCTAATAAATTTGTCAAAGAACTTTGAAAATAAAATGAAATAAGTTGAAAATAAGGGAAATCTTGCGCTGCAAAGTTGTGCTTCTGATCCGGGTATCCACGAGTTACATCTACAATTTAAAATCCCCTTTTTTTTTTCTTTCTGAATTAGAAGAAAATACAAACAGGCGGCGCCGTTTTCTGGAGTTATTCGTGCAACTTATTGCCGAAAAATCACCAATAATAAATCGTCAGCCAGTCTTGTGGGCTAGAAAAAGGCGGATGCGTCAGCCTATCAATGTAGGAGTTCTAGCCGCCTCTACCTCCGCCTGAGAAAGGAGAACAACCTGGAAGTGCATATGATGATTTTCGGCACAAGATGAGTGAGTTCCCAGTGAACTCAGACACGATGAGTTGATGACTTGCATGACTGTGGACAGAGGCGAAAGACTTCAAAGGAGTTGGAAAAAAAAAGAGAGAGAGAGAGAGACAGAGAGAGAGAGAGAGAGAGAGAGAGAGAAAAGAAAGCTGTAGAAACATACTGGCATACCAAACAAATAAAAATCCTAACACATTTTTTTTTTCCTCCTCTGAAATTAAGCAATAATTATCAATGATTTTTTTCTTAAAAAAAAAAAAAAAAAAAAAAAAAAAACTCTAATAAGGGGTAAATGAAAATAAAACTAAGAAAAATATTTGCATATCGAGACTGTTAAGCAATTCAAAAGTAAAGCAATTTACAAAAACTTAAGAATTAATATATTTAAATTAATAGAATATTTACAAAATTATTTAAAATTAAATTTACAATATAAAAATGCGTAGCAAGTTTTAAAGTAAAAAGTAAAAATCTTTCTTCTTGAATAATAATGATCAATTATAATAATAATGATCAATTATAATAATAAGTATAAACATTCTAATAAGCAATCAAACAACAACAAAAAAAGTAACATAAAGTTAAATTGCTTTATATTATAATTAAAGCAGAATTCTGTAACACAAAGTCAAAAAATAATAATAATAATAATAATAATAATAATAATAATAATTAAAGATCTTTCAAAGCCATATTTTAGCCATAATTATGTAAAGGTAAAATAAAAGTACACTATATATGTAAAATATTTTCAAATAAAAATTAAACATTAAAACCTAATTACAATCTAAAAACCTATTATTCCTTTAAAATATTTCCAAAAATAATGCAGTCCTCATTAGATGCACTTTTGTAAAAAGGGAAATATAAATATGAACTTCCTCTTCTCTTCCCTAAATATTAAAAATATGCATGCAGAATAGTATGCTCGGAGCAACTTAACCACAGATATTTTCCACTTGTTTCAATAAGGCATAAAATATAATGACATGGTAAAACAAATAAAGGAGGCTTTCAAAAAGACTTTGAAGTAGACGAAAAGAAATAAATAAGCCCTAAGTCACTGTGTATTTTGTGAATGTTATTTACTTTTGGAAAGTCTTAAAGAGAATGCTGGCTCTATTTTGCGATTATAATGAGGCTTGTGCACCTGTTCCTTCATTAATTATTTAGTGATGTTTTAAATATGCGACTTAGAATTTTTATTTTTTTTTTTTTTTTTTTTTTGAGTCAGAGGAAAAAATATGTACACACACACACACACACACACACACAAAGAACAGTTTGGCTCTTCAAGTTTTGTTCATAAGAAATATCACAAACAGATTTTTTCCTAGATTTTGTTAATAGTTTTTATCTTCTTATTAATTTTTTATTTTTATATTATTTTCTAATGCGCAATAAACTTAAAGAAAAAATAAATCAAAAATTGGAAATGGTGCATTTGAAATTATGCCAGATAATCATTATTTCTTAAAAAGAGAGCGAGCAATTAAAGTATAAAGGCATAAAACAAGAATAGAAATTTACTGGCAGGATATTTTCCTAATAATGCTTTTTTTTTTTTTTTCCTTTTAAGGGAAGGGAGGGAAGGGGCTAATATTTACAAATTCTAAATTTTGTTAAGTGTTAGAAAAACAAGGTTTATGAATTTTACGGTCTGGTAATCATTTGCACTTATTCCTGGCCAAGTGGTTCGGTCGGTAAGGCGCTGCCGTCTGGATCCCGAGGTTCCCGAGTTGGAATCCCGGTGCATCCATGGACGTTTGGGATGTCCTAAGTCAACAAAGTGAGTTATTTCTGTGAATTATTGTAATATAGATCAATCGAGACAAAAGTCATTGTAACTATAGGTCTTAAAAAACTCCACTTGTTTTCGAGGCTGTAAACTTAAAAGGTGGGATAGAGAAATGCGCTCAGTTTGTTTCTCCTTTTTGTTTGAAAAGAGGATTACACATGCACATAACCTACAGATATCGTCACAAATGAAATAATTCTGTGTAAACAAGGTAGTACCTTCAAAAGATGCACGACAAAGTTCCATGATATTTCGACCGTTCGTTACTGAGATATCAAAGTTTCGAGCATGCAATTCTTTCTGTAACACATGAATTAACATTTTGATACATGAATGAGCTCTTCCCAGCGTCGTATGTTCAATCAAGTGACAGAGAATAACAAAGAATCGAATTCTGAGAATTGAATTCATTTAAATATTGTTCTTAAGAACAAATGTATTAATATAATACATATAATATAAAATAAAATAAAAGTAATATTGTGCGTTATAAACAGTAGAATAATTGTATTTGTAAGTTTAGAATTCTTTTTAAATAAAAAATTTATATGTTTATTGATTTTCACATGTAAGAATCGATTATTGTATGTTGTAGTATAACTGTTAAATTAAGAGATTTAGCAATAAATTACTTGTTCTTGTGGTATGCTTATAGATTATAACTTGAAATTAATTTTAAATGTTTTCAGTTAAATTTAATACCAGTTAATTAACTTAGCTACAGGCCAAAACGGCTTTACACAGTACGATGTTGCTATGTTAATGATTAAAGTACCGAAAATCTGAGTAGGTACTTAACATGTTCTCCATCAACATTATATATATATATAAACTAAATGGTGATTGTAAATGTATACAACAAATAAAAGGTGATAAATAATGATATAAAATAGAATAAAAAATCATGATTTATAAAAAAAAATAACGCACATTAAATTGCATTGATCAAAAATAAGAAAAGAAAATGCGTTATTTCAGCAATCGCTATAGATAAATATAGAAGATTTCGTCTGCTCTTGGTTTAAAACAACTATGTCACGTGACTTCTGACGTCAGATGAGAAGAGCGAGAAGAGCCCACATTCTACATAGTTAAAGTGAGAATGAATTTATAATTTTATACTTAATTCTCGAATTCTAAAACTTTTTATCGAAGTATGTTATTAATGTACTGTTGGAAAAAAAAAAAAAAAAAAAAGAAAAAAAAAAGCTGTTGTATATAAAACAAAACTCATCAGTTAATTTGTAGGTAATGTATAACACTTAATAAATAATAACTGCCTGTATTAAAAGTTTGAACTTTGATAAATCTATATAAAATTAGATTTGACTTTCGGTTAATTTCCTCTTATAATAAGAAAAATTCTGTTATCTCCTGAGAACAGATTATTAAAGAAACTTTAATGCAATTGTTATGGTGAATTTTGAATTTCAACAGAAACAATATTTTTTTTTAAATCTTAATATTTTAAATTTTACCAGAACTGTTTCATTAAAAACTTGTATACTTTTACAAAACTATATATTTTTTAAACCCTTAGTACATGAGAGTGAATTTTTTTTAATTTATCAAATATACAAAACTATACCTTTTTATAATTTCTAAATGTCAGGAAACTAAATTTTTTTTAAATTTACCAATTCGGCAAAAACTATATGTTTCTATAATTTTTTAAACTAAATTTTTTTTAATTTACCAATTCTGCAAAAACTATATGTTTCTATAATTTTTTAAACGTTACACGAATGGTTTAATTTTATTTAAAAAACTTTTATATATATTCTTCGTTTTTTTTTATTCAAAAATTGGGTGTAGTTGCACTTAAGAATTTTCTTAGCTTATTTACGAAAACAAGATAGGCGGTGGGAATGAAATGACTGTTATATTTTTTTTTGTTCTTGTTTTTACTTCGAGGGAAAGGGAGAGTATTTTGCCCACAGATGGTGTTGACAACAGTGTCGCAGAAATTTCCATTTTCTGGGAAAAAACAAGCGCTAGGGAGCTGTAGGGAATTTGTTCGTGTGGGGTTTGTACCTCGTTCGCAGAAATTCTTGTTTTTGGAAACTCAAAAATGCTATCTTGCTAGTAAAAATGGTGGAAGTGGTACGTAATTTGAGAATTTAAGGGGATCTTGGGATTACATAAATTCGCGAATAGTGTCAGGAGAGTTCAGAGTTTAATTCTGGAATTTTGTGAGTTGACAAAAAAAAAATCCCAGATGTTTTTGTTTCACAACAGGGCATCGGGCGGGAAATTTTTATTTTTTTTTTACTTCATTACATAGGGGTGAGAAATGTCCCTCCTTGAGGCGAAGTGTCCTATCACCGCGTGGGGGAATCACGACTAGGTGTGGTTGTTTTGAGGGAATGGATTTTCATTGGGTAGTGAATAATTTAGAAATCCCGGCTGGCAACACTAGCTGGAATGCTCTTCGCTTTTTTGAAAAAAAAATTAATTATTCGACGTTAGGACAGCGATGTACCAAGACATGTGAATAGGCAGCTCTTAAAAGGAAGGGGAGCTCGCGGGCTCCCCAGAATAAGCAGAAGGTTTTGAGGGTTCGAGCAGCATGGTCGCCCCTTCGTACTCCTCCCGAAGGTCCTATATTAGGCCTAGAAATCTTCGTAGCCGTGGAGCTCTCTCGATGCTACGCCGCTAAAGACACTACTCCGTTTCTCCGACCCGCAGCTATAATAGGTCCACTGCACGGATGCTCCTATGTTGCAGTGTGAATTCGGTATAAGTCCAGAGAATTAAACCATGCTGGGTACTAAAAATAAGGCAAGCTTTGCACCATCAAGATTAGACTTATTATATTTAAGAGGCCTAGTTAGTGCCTAGCACCCAGGTCTACGAAGCTCCGATCGTCTTTTGGAGGGGAGACCTGGGAGGCACGGAATAACTTTATAGACAACGGCCTCGATCACAAATGCTAGACGTTAAGAGTCTGCGAGTCGGTTGTTTCAAAAAAACCGCTGAAAAGCCATGGACTGGTCCTAGTCATCCTTGGATGCTCATAGAAAAAATAATCGGCCAGAGGATCCGCATATGAATTAGTTTTTGACGGCCCTACGGCGAGAAGATCCGCCTCTGAATTAGTTTTTTTTGACGGCCCTAACCAAGCCCCTGCGGCGGACAGTGTCACCACGTCTGGAGGAATCTTTAACCTTCCATAAGTGTAAGTTTTGAAATATTTATTAGAATTATATTTATATATATATATTTTGTGTCTGAAATAATAATATAACTGATTATGTGCATATCCAGGGATATTTGATTGATTAAAAGGTGTTTACGTATATATATATATAAAATAAAAAAATTATTTTATGGAAAATATGTAATAAAATGTTTCTAAAGATTAACTTCTCTTGCTGGTATTATTTGTCATTAAATAAGAGTGTATTTCTTGGAAAAGCGTAATAAATTTTATTGATATGATTATTTTTTCTGTATTATTTTATTTATGAATATAATGAGATCCTATAATTATTTAAAGTAAATTTTAAGGTAGAACAATTATATTATAAATATTTGTTTTTATTCATAACAGCGATAGCAGTGTCCCCTGATTATTTAGGAGTATGTTTTATGAATAATTAAACGGATGGGTATTCATTTAGTTATTGAGCAGGTTATAGATGCTTTAATTAGTCTATAGTAAAACTTTAATATATTAAGGGTAATTCGTAATGAGTACCTAACAAGATTAAATAACCGAGTTAGCAAGTAAAATTTATGTGAGTTTTAAACACAAAAATGGTCAGGAATCATGGGCAGTGAGTTGGTTCAGTCCTCTGATTTGGAATTGTGTTCTGACTGCTAATAGTAATGTAAAAAAAAAAAAAGAAAGAAAAGGGTTATGTGTATTATTTAGACTATGATAGTAGGTGGTTATAACACATGAAAAGTAAATTTTTGTTGCTTGCAATTCCAGAGGAGGATTGAGCTAACAGTTTCCTTTTTAGGTCCAGATGTATGAAGAAATAAAGTCATTTTTACATTTTTTCTTTTTCTTTTTATTTAATTTAAGTACTGCCCGATTCCTTTTGATAATTGAATGACTTGAATTAGAACTGAAAACAAGGAGGTCTAGATCATATATAGGAGATATATATATATTTATTAATAATATTCCAAATACTTAAATAGATTAAAGAAATTAATTAATTCATACCTGTTCAGTGTCTTTCAAGATAGGTAACAATTGGACATTGCTATCACTGGTGTTTTTTTTTTACCTGGGTTAAAATTGAAATTACACAACGCGGTTTTATTTTAGTTATGATTAAAGAAAATTATTCATTGAATTTGTTTTGAATATTCAATCTGAGGAGTAAAGAGTTCGTAATTTTCTTTATTTCACTATACGTACAAAAGTATAATAAATGCTGATGCTTTCTTTAGTAAAAGGTAGGGATATGAACTTGCTTGGATATAGATCTGTATGAATTAAGATTGTTTGATAATTTTGTAGAAAAACCCTTTACCGTAACCTTTTGGCATTACATCAGATAACATAGATATATTAAATTACTTGTAAAAATAATAAGTTAGAATTAAATTTATACTCGAGTTTTTTTTTGTGTTTCTTTATTTGATTTTGCTATCTCTTATATACAAAAAAAAGGATGTAATCTATTGAATTTTAGAGTTAATAATTTGATAAATTTTTATTTGAAATTAGAATTATTTGTATGGATAACAAAAAGAGAAAAACAAATATATCCAGGCAGAGTTCAATTTACTAGTGTAAACAAAATTTGATGGTATATCTATTTCATAAAGAGTAAATAGTTTTTGTTTAAGGAAAGCATCAACTTTAAGAAAAGTAAAGAGAAAAGGCCATTAAAACAATTAAAGTAATTTAGTAGGATTAGGAAAATTTATATATGTAAAAGATAAAAAGATTAAATTCAAAAAAATAATGTTGTGAAAAGTAAAAAGTACAATGCAAAAGGTAAAAATATCATAACATAATAACTGGCAAAATTTCACAATATAATAAGTGGAGCCGTGAGACCAGGATCTCACATGATCTTTATTGCGGAAAGAGTTATTAATAAATTTAGTTACTAGAATATTGTTGGCGCTAGGTTGATATTTTTATAGAAAAGATTCTTTTTGTTGATGCTTAATGGTGTTGATTTGGAGTGTGCTATTTCTTTTGTAAAAGATTTGTATTCCCTTATTGGTTAACTGTAATTTGATATTAATGATTTTATTATTTCTAGGAAGTGTGTATTCTAGTATAGCTTAGTTATCCTTAGAGCCAAAAAAAAAAAAAAAAAAAAAAGTTTTGATATTTTTTGTTTATTTTTATTTACTCAAAAACTGTCTGGTTTAAATGCTAAACTTATACAAAAATTATCTTTATTACTATACTTAATTTTTAAAATTTTCTAGACTCCTTATAAAAAAAAAAATTTTCAAATAGGGGAATATAAAAGAGAAAAATATATATTTAAATATATCAGGGTATAAGAAATATATATAGATCGTCGTGCGGTAAAATAACATCCTTCATTGTTTTATTCTTTGAAATTGTTTTCATATGTATAAAAAAAATTTTTATTATTGTGTTTTGTGCTTGTATGAAATTTTTTTTTGCATAGAAGTATATTTATATCTCAAAACTGAGTGTGATATAAAACAGTAGAATGTATTAAAATAATATACTAAATTTGGGTATTGCCCTCTCCTTGCACTTGAAAAAGTTTTCCCCTCAAGGAAAGGATATATTTTTCTTTTTCTCTCTCTCTCGGTATATATTTTCTTTCATTATTTATTTACTTAGCCCCCTATATGGATAGATATAATTTGATCCAAAATTAATGATAACAAAATATTTTTCCCAGTCTATTTATATTTAAAATTTTACAAAAGAAAAGAAAACACGATTTGATAATTTGTATGCAGAGTACTGTCTAAATGCTAAACTTTTACTAAACTATGTTTATATATATGTGTATTTTTTAAATTTTCTAGACTTGTTATTTAAAAAAAAAAAAAAAGGGGGGGGTAAAGATTTTTTTTTGTTTTGATAACTTGAAGGTAATTAGATTAAACAGTTTAATTACAAAAATGACAGGTGACAATCATAAAGGAACTCCGGCAGAGCCTGGCCTAGAAGGTAGTGGACTTCAGAATGATTCACTAGTCGCTAAAAGTCAGAATTCGAGTGCAGACCTGACAGTGGGGGTGGAAAATGCGCAGAGTCAAAGAAGAGCGCTCCTCTTAGATAACCTTTCTTTAATTCCGGTTTTTACAGGAAGGGACCCCACATTCTCAGTTAGTGAATTCTTCTCGAAATTTCATGAGTTCGCGGGTT
This sequence comes from Salticus scenicus, assembly GCA_963930645.1. Taxonomy (NCBI): domain Eukaryota; kingdom Metazoa; phylum Arthropoda; class Arachnida; order Araneae; family Salticidae; genus Salticus; species Salticus scenicus. Next base: position 94,408,903 of record OZ005648.1, on the reverse strand, counting down.
TTTTGGGTTGGAAGCAGGAAGAGCTGTTCTTCGCTGTCACTCAGCGGTTAGCTGGAGCAGCACAGAGCGTGTACAGGGATCACAAAATGCATGTCAAAAATTTTGGGGAGTTAGAAAAATTATTAAAAGATAGATTTGGAGCAAAGGAAGATTTGCATCGTTGCATACATAATTTTTGGTCCTTTGTACAATCACCCGACATGTCAGTATCGGATTTCATAGTCAAGGCTAAGGTTAGAGCCAGGAGAGCTCTAGAAGCCCAAAAAATCCCCAGCGAAAATTTAGCGCAAACTGAAAATGAATGGTTGCTAGCTCTTTTATTAAAAAACTTGAGGCCCGAGATTAGAAAGGGGGTTATAGCTAGGTCCCCTACTACGGTTGAAGAGATTGAGCGCATTGCGCTTGCAGAAGAGGAAGCTTTTCTCTCGGTTAGCCCCCAGCAAGTATCTAGCTCAAGCGGCTATGTGGCTGAGTTGGCTTGCGCGGCCCAAGTAGCGACCCAGGATAGGTCAGCAACTCCCCACCAGACACTAGCGAATCTTATTGCTGATTTATCAGTACAAGTTTCGCAGCTCTCCTCAAAAGTCCAAAGCCTCGAGAGTAGGAGAGATGAGCGACCATCTCCGAAATCTAAAAAGGACATTGTGTGCTATTATTGTGGTAAAGTCGGGCACTACAAGAGCGAATGTTTAAAGAGACAGAAAGATGTTCAACAGAGTAGGAACTCAGCCCAAAATTCTCAAAATTATACTTTCAGAAGCGGATATCGTTCCCAGGGTAGGGGAGGTGCTCAGGTAGGCACTGAAAGATTGCCAAATAGTGCCCACCATGAAAACAAACCTTTAAACTAAAAAGGATCTCACCTAGAGAGGTAGCGGCTTGGGATCCTGCACTTTCAACACACATACCTCAAAATACTGAATATTTTTATTCAGGTTGGAACAAATCTTTTGTAAATGAACTGCCGATATTAACATTTTTCTATAAAGGTGAACCTCATAATGTGTTAATTGATTCTGGGTGTTCCTGCAATTTGATAGCCAGTAATGTTGTAAGAAAATTTAGGGGAATAGGTAAACAGACTTGTTCAACAAGTCTCAGAACACTTTTAGGCGGTGAAGTTTCTTTAAAAAATAAGGCAGAGCTACAGTTTAAATTAGGAAAAACTGAATTTTCTGACATTTTTGCTATATGTGAAGGTTCTCTATCTCCAAGTTTTCAAGTTATTTTAGGGATACCTTGGCTTAATAAATACAATGTTAAAGTAGATTTCAAAAACAAAACACTTACTGGAGATAATTTTGAAATTTTGTTTGGGTCTCAACAAGACCAGTCTGTTAATTTTGGCACTGCAATGCTCAACCCTATCCCCATATATGCAAAAACAAAAAAAATTATTCCTTCTCTCTCAGAATCAGTAATACCGGTAAAAGTAAGAAACATGAACAATTCTAATTCCAAAAATGTGTTTATTTACCCTCATAAATTTATCTCTGATTCCATTGTCATTAGTCATACAGTTTGCTTAAATAACCCGGATAAGTTGTATGTAAAGGTTTTTAATTTAACAGAACAGCCTTTTCATTTAAATAAAAATTGTCAACTTGGATACTTAGAGGAAATTAGGGAAGAAGAGCCAAAGCCCCAAGTAAACTTTGGGGAAGTGACAGAAATTGGAGCATTGGAAAATATAAATTTGCAATGGGACACAGAGTTTAAATTAGATCACTTAGATGAAAATTTAAAAGAGGAGGTACAGAAATTTTTACAAAAGAACTCTGATGTTTTTGCTGCCTCAGTACTTGATTTACCAGGGTGTGACACTGTTATGCACAACATAAATTTAAGTGATGACACCCCTGTTAGGAGTTCTCCCTATAGAGTTCCCTACAACTTAAGAGAGGAGATGAATAAACAAATAAATACTCTCATCGAAGCAAAAATTCTTGTGCCATCTAATTCTCCATATGCATCCCCCATTATTTTAGTTAAGAAGGCGGACGGTTCATTTAGGCTAGCATGTGATTTCAGAAAATTAAATAATAAAATAGTTAGTGACAATTACCCTATCCCTAATATCTCTGAAACTATAGACTCTTTGGCAGGCGCCAAATATTTTTCCACTTTAGACCTTACTAGTGGATTTTTTCAGCAAAACATACCTGAAAACCAGCAGCATATTACAGCAATTGTGACGCACGATAAGCTATTGCAATGGACCAGAAGTCCATTCGGTTTAAAATCCTCCCCCGCAGCTTTCCAAAGATTAATGAATTTTATTCTAAGTGACTTACAACATCTAAACATTCTAATTTATATAGATGATATCTGCATAGCTTCTAAAGACATAAAATCCCATTTTGAAAAATTAAATTTAGTTTTTGATAGGTTAAGAACCCATAATTTACGTTTAAAGCCCTCTAAATGTCATTTTTTTAAATCTCAAATAACATTTCTTGGTTTTAACATTAAAGATGGTGAAATTTTTCCTGCAGACAAAAATGTTGAGGTGATCAGTAAAATTAAGCGTCCAGTAAACAGAAAACAAGTTAGATCTTTTCTGGGATCTGTGGGATTTTACAGAAGGCATATAAGTGATTATTCAAAAAGAACAATAAACTTAACTAATTTGACTAAAGAAAAGACAAAATTTCAATGGACAGACAAAGCTGAACGAGAATTTTTAGATATGAAAAATGAAATTGCTAAAATTCCTTCTTTGTTACTTCCCGACATGAAAAAAGATTTTATTTTGTATACAGACAGTTCAGCAGAGGCCATGGGGGCGGTTTTATGTCAGTATGACAACTCAGGTTTTCCACACCCTGTAGCATTTGCTAGTAGAAAATTAAAAGAGGTTGAGAGAAAATATTCGGCTACTGAGAGAGAACTCTTGGCTCTGGTTTGGGCAACTCAGTATTTCAAATGTTACATTTTCCATCGAAAATTCATTATTTACACTGACCACGCAGCTCTTACTTATGCATTGAAACTTAGGGACCCCACCTCTCGAATTGCTAGATGGTTATGTGCTTTAAGCGAATTTGAATTTGTCGCCAAGTATATAAAGGGAAAATGTAACTCCGTAGCGGACTTCTTGTCAAGGTTTATAGATCATGATTTACAAGTTGAGGATAATCCTACCATAGACTGTAATGTACTGGAAAATGTCAATCAAGAAATTCACACTTTAAGTAATGTAGAGTTTTTAGAGGAAATCAGGCGAGCTCAAAGCCAAGATAATTTTTGTAAATATGTTAGTGCTAGATTGTGTAAAGGCTTACCTATTGCGCCTAAAAATTATACATTTTCAGTAAATAATGAAGTTATTGTGTGCGAAAAAATTAACCCAATTCACAAAAAGGAAAAAGGAGAGAGAATTGTTTTGCCTAAAGCGCTTGTGCCAAAGGTTTTTCATATGACACACGAATCTCCAGTAGCATGTCATGCTGGTTTTTACAAAACATTTTTTAGGATAAAAAATAATTATTTCTGGAAAGGGATGTATTCAGACGTTAAAAGATTAGTGGCTTCCTGTCAATCTTGCTTAGAGTTTAGAGCACACAAACCTAAAAAATTAGCTGAGCTCCAGAGATTAGAAATTCCAAATAAACCGTTTGATACCATACACTCTGATATCTGTGGTCCTTATCCCATTACTGAAAAGGGAAATAAATATATTGTATGTTATGTTGACAGTTTTAGTAAATGGCCAGAAGCCTATGCAGTACAAAACATCACCTCTGATACGTTGGCAGAAACCTTGGCCGACTTTATTTCAAGACATGGGACACCCACAAAAATAATTACTGATAAAGGTAAAAATTACATGAGCGAAGCAATATCACAGGTATACAGTAAATTGCAAATTAATCACAGACACACTTCCAGTTACCACCCAAAAAGTAACGCACAAGTTGAGAGACAGCATGCAACTATGAATAATGCACTCGCCCACTTAGTAAATAATAATCACAATGACTGGGATGATAAATTAAAATTTGTACTTTTAGCTATGAGGTCAGGTATACATTCCACAATTAATGAAACACCCTTTTTTGTTACATACGGCAGAGATATTCAACTTCCTTATAATATTTTCTGTCAAAAAGAGCCTATTAATTATAACGACTGCCCGACATACTGTGAGCAACTAATTCCCTCTCTAAAACATACATTCTTACAAACCAAACAATTATTAGAAAAATCTGCTGAAAGGCAAGAAAGTTATAGGAAAAAGTTTGCTGTTGATAAACATTTAAAGGTAGGAGATCTGGTGATGCTGTATACTCCAGCAATTAAACCAGGCCTTTGTAAAAAATTTAACAAGAAGAACTCGGGTCCTTTTCGTGTTATTAGAAAACTAGGTTTTGTAAATTTTGAGATACAGGAAGTGAAAAATCCAAACAATGTTCAAATTGTGCATGTTGACAGATTATCGAAAATGGAAATTAAACCCATATTCCCTGTCTTAGATAGTATAGAGAATGAACTGACAGAAAACATTACAGCACCACAGGTACAAGTTAATGGAGACCTACACCCTGTAGTGGAGGATATTTGGGAAAAGTATAGGTTAGCGAGAAAAGAAAAGAGGAGAAAACGATTTCTCTTAAATTGTGTTGGTTCACCAGAAAGTGATTCGCAGAGTATTCACACTTCTCAGGATCAGCCAGGGTTTGATACGGTTTTCGAGTTAAATTCCCCTCATAGGACTCTGGATGAACAGGTGACAGGTTCGATTCCCAGCCATACTCTACCTTCTCTAGTGTTTGACCCTTTAGATTTCTCGCCTACAGTTAGTGAAGCGGAAAATGAGGAAGTGCCGGGTTCAAATCCCTTATATCCTTTACCCTCCCAAGAGATTAGGGAAAGGTCGGTCTCTCCTACTGTCAGTCAAGCCGAACTAGATTTCTCGCATATGCCAGGCCAGTCAAAAGTGAAAAGGTCTAGAGTTAATTTAAAAACTGCGTCAAAAATCCCCACACACCAATACTCACTTAGAAAGCGAAAGTGAATTTGGTATACAAAAATTTTTGTAAATAATTTATTTTTTTTTTTGATAACCTTTATTTTGATATGTTATGTGTTAGTATAAGTAAACACTCAATTCTTATATTAGTATTTTTTTTTAATGCCAGTTTTGAAGGAAACTGTCATTTTTACTTTTCTCGCATTTATATACTTGAAAAAATGTAAGAAAAACTTTTTATTTTATTTGTTTTGGTTTTGTCAGGATGGCAAAAAGCTAAGTTAAGGCAAAATTATGATACTTTTTATTGTATTCTTTGGATGCGAAGTGAAAAAACTTAGCAGTTTTCGATGGAGTTTCTTAGGAAAAATGTAAGCATTTTTTTATGCAAACCTGTCATGTTTGAGCCATTGTTTAGATTATGTAGATTAAAAAAAAAAAAAAAAAAAAAAAAAAAAAATTTTTTTGCACTGCAGTATAATGCAGGAACTACATGATTATAAATGTAAAGTGCCGAAAAATGTTAAAATGGACATATTTACTTGTCCACACTCAGTTAGAGTGAGAAAGAGAGAATGAGAAAGAAAAAAATTCTTACCTCTAACTGTTTTTTATCATATATACAATGGACTTTCCTTGTTATATTGGTTTTCTGGATGTAATCCCATTACAAGTAGAGGTTATTCAACCGTACATGATAATTTAAGAAGATTTTGTGTTTAATTATGCACAATGGGTAGAAAAAACACTTGGACATTTTGCATATTTATTTTTGTATATACATACCTTTTTGTGTTCACACTTCATTATTTTCTATATATAGGTGTTTTTTTTTTGTTTGTTTTACTTTATTTACCATTGACCACCGGTGGTCAGACAAAAATCGATGTATCATCACAACTCGGTATTTATATTTATTATTTATATATATTATCTTCTGTGTAACAATGTCTATGTAATCAATTATTATTTTATTTCTATGTAAAATGTAGTGTGTAAAGGATTCTTCCGGACGTGTGGCCCTGTCCGATAGATTACAAAACCGTATTGCCTAGGGTAATTTCAATCCCAAAAATGTCAAGTCCCTTTTGAAGTATAGCAAGTAAATTAGCTTTGTCGTAAATATTTACATCAACGCGTCGGTAAGGTTGGTTGGTTGGAGAACTCCCCATCAGGAGAGAGAAAATAGCGGTTCTTCAGATTGAGTGGTTGACTGCAGTTAGTTTCAGTCGAAAAGGAAACTCCCGTTAGCTTCAGTCGGAGAAGAAAAAAAAAAAACTCTTACGGTTCTTCGCGAATGGATTTATTGATAAGGTGGAGCGACGGAAGAGGTAGAAAAATATCGTCTGCTGTTAAGCGCAAAGAGGGAAGAGGTCAGCTGTTGATTGTAAACAGTCCGGCTCGTAGCAACGAGTTTGTTTACATTAGCTACGGTTTTGGTAACAAGGACTCCCGTTTGCGGTTTTTCATTCCTTATACACACCGATTACATTATTACCTTATATGTATTACACAAAGACTAATTTTAATATTATTTGAGCAAGGTATTAATTAAAAGAACTTAGTTTAATTGGTACAATTTTAATTTCGGGAACTTAGTTTTTTTTGGAGTAGGACAGAAATCTCAGATAAAAGGCCTGATTTGGGATTTCTGGTAAGGTGTGTGTTTGGTGGTTCTGGGAAATTTATGGATCGTTGTTTGATTTATACGTTCGCCTGGGACACTTTAACATTCCCTTTTTCTTCAAAAAAAAAAAAAAAAATAAATAAATTTTTTTTTTTTTTTTTTTTGCATAAAAGGGAGGGTGAAATATGTTATGGTGAATTTTGAATTTCAACAGAAACAATATTTTTTTTTAAATCTTAATATTTTAAATTTTACCAGAACTGTTTCATTAAAAACTTGTATACTTTTACAAAACTATATATTTTTTAAACCCTTAGTACATGAGAGTGAATTTTTTTTAATTTATCAAATATACAAAACTATACCTTTTTATAATTTCTAAATGTCAGGAAACTAAATTTTTTTTAAATTTACCAATTCGGCAAAAACTATATGTTTCTATAATTTTTTAAACTAAATTTTTTTTAATTTACCAATTCTGCAAAAACTATATGTTTCTATAATTTTTTAAACGTTACACGAATGGTTTAATTTTATTTAAAAAACTTTTATATATATTCTTCGTTTTTTTTTATTCAAAAATTGGGTGTAGTTGCACTTAAGAATTTTCTTAGCTTATTTACGAAAACAAGATAGGCGGTGGGAATGAAATGACTGTTATATTTTTTTTTGTTCTTGTTTTTACTTCGAGGGAAAGGGAGAGTATTTTGCCCACAGATGGTGTTGACAACAGTGTCGCAGAAATTTCCATTTTCTGGGAAAAAACAAGCGCTAGGGAGCTGTAGGGAATTTGTTCGTGTGGGGTTTGTACCTCGTTCGCAGAAATTCTTGTTTTTGGAAACTCAAAAATGCTATCTTGCTAGTAAAAATGGTGGAAGTGGTACGTAATTTGAGAATTTAAGGGGATCTTGGGATTACATAAATTCGCGAATAGTGTCAGGAGAGTTCAGAGTTTAATTCTGGAATTTTGTGAGTTGACAAAAAAAAAATCCCAGATGTTTTTGTTTCACAACAGGGCATCGGGCGGGAAATTTTTATTTTTTTTTTACTTCATTACATAGGGGTGAGAAATGTCCCTCCTTGAGGCGAAGTGTCCTATCACCGCGTGGGGGAATCACGACTAGGTGTGGTTGTTTTGAGGGAATGGATTTTCATTGGGTAGTGAATAATTTAGAAATCCCGGCTGGCAACACTAGCTGGAATGCTCTTCGCTTTTTTGAAAAAAAAATTAATTATTCGACGTTAGGACAGCGATGTACCAAGACATGTGAATAGGCAGCTCTTAAAAGGAAGGGGAGCTCGCGGGCTCCCCAGAATAAGCAGAAGGTTTTGAGGGTTCGAGCAGCATGGTCGCCCCTTCGTACTCCTCCCGAAGGTCCTATATTAGGCCTAGAAATCTTCGTAGCCGTGGAGCTCTCTCGATGCTACGCCGCTAAAGACACTACTCCGTTTCTCCGACCCGCAGCTATAATAGGTCCACTGCACGGATGCTCCTATGTTGCAGTGTGAATTCGGTATAAGTCCAGAGAATTAAACCATGCTGGGTACTAAAAATAAGGCAAGCTTTGCACCATCAAGATTAGACTTATTATATTTAAGAGGCCTAGTTAGTGCCTAGCACCCAGGTCTACGAAGCTCCGATCGTCTTTTGGAGGGGAGACCTGGGAGGCACGGAATAACTTTATAGACAACGGCCTCGATCACAAATGCTAGACGTTAAGAGTCTGCGAGTCGGTTGTTTCAAAAAAACCGCTGAAAAGCCATGGACTGGTCCTAGTCATCCTTGGATGCTCATAGAAAAAATAATCGGCCAGAGGATCCGCATATGAATTAGTTTTTGACGGCCCTACGGCGAGAAGATCCGCCTCTGAATTAGTTTTTTTTGACGGCCCTAACCAAGCCCCTGCGGCGGACAGTGTCACCACGTCTGGAGGAATCTTTAACCTTCCATAAGTGTAAGTTTTGAAATATTTATTAGAATTATATTTATATATATATATTTTGTGTCTGAAATAATAATATAACTGATTATGTGCATATCCAGGGATATTTGATTGATTAAAAGGTGTTTACGTATATATATATATAAAATAAAAAAATTATTTTATGGAAAATATGTAATAAAATGTTTCTAAAGATTAACTTCTCTTGCTGGTATTATTTGTCATTAAATAAGAGTGTATTTCTTGGAAAAGCGTAATAAATTTTATTGATATGATTATTTTTTCTGTATTATTTTATTTATGAATATAATGAGATCCTATAATTATTTAAAGTAAATTTTAAGGTAGAACAATTATATTATAAATATTTGTTTTTATTCATAACAGCGATAGCAGTGTCCCCTGATTATTTAGGAGTATGTTTTATGAATAATTAAACGGATGGGTATTCATTTAGTTATTGAGCAGGTTATAGATGCTTTAATTAGTCTATAGTAAAACTTTAATATATTAAGGGTAATTCGTAATGAGTACCTAACAAGATTAAATAACCGAGTTAGCAAGTAAAATTTATGTGAGTTTTAAACACAAAAATGGTCAGGAATCATGGGCAGTGAGTTGGTTCAGTCCTCTGATTTGGAATTGTGTTCTGACTGCTAATAGTAATGTAAAAAAAAAAAAAGAAAGAAAAGGGTTATGTGTATTATTTAGACTATGATAGTAGGTGGTTATAACACATGAAAAGTAAATTTTTGTTGCTTGCAATTCCAGAGGAGGATTGAGCTAACAGTTTCCTTTTTAGGTCCAGATGTATGAAGAAATAAAGTCATTTTTACATTTTTTCTTTTTCTTTTTATTTAATTTAAGTACTGCCCGATTCCTTTTGATAATTGAATGACTTGAATTAGAACTGAAAACAAGGAGGTCTAGATCATATATAGGAGATATATATATATTTATTAATAATATTCCAAATACTTAAATAGATTAAAGAAATTAATTAATTCATACCTGTTCAGTGTCTTTCAAGATAGGTAACAATTGGACATTGCTATCACTGGTGTTTTTTTTTTACCTGGGTTAAAATTGAAATTACACAACGCGGTTTTATTTTAGTTATGATTAAAGAAAATTATTCATTGAATTTGTTTTGAATATTCAATCTGAGGAGTAAAGAGTTCGTAATTTTCTTTATTTCACTATACGTACAAAAGTATAATAAATGCTGATGCTTTCTTTAGTAAAAGGTAGGGATATGAACTTGCTTGGATATAGATCTGTATGAATTAAGATTGTTTGATAATTTTGTAGAAAAACCCTTTACCGTAACCTTTTGGCATTACATCAGATAACATAGATATATTAAATTACTTGTAAAAATAATAAGTTAGAATTAAATTTATACTCGAGTTTTTTTTTGTGTTTCTTTATTTGATTTTGCTATCTCTTATATACAAAAAAAAGGATGTAATCTATTGAATTTTAGAGTTAATAATTTGATAAATTTTTATTTGAAATTAGAATTATTTGTATGGATAACAAAAAGAGAAAAACAAATATATCCAGGCAGAGTTCAATTTACTAGTGTAAACAAAATTTGATGGTATATCTATTTCATAAAGAGTAAATAGTTTTTGTTTAAGGAAAGCATCAACTTTAAGAAAAGTAAAGAGAAAAGGCCATTAAAACAATTAAAGTAATTTAGTAGGATTAGGAAAATTTATATATGTAAAAGATAAAAAGATTAAATTCAAAAAAATAATGTTGTGAAAAGTAAAAAGTACAATGCAAAAGGTAAAAATATCATAACATAATAACTGGCAAAATTTCACAATATAATACAATAGAAAAACAAATACGTCAAAAATTATAGACGCCATTGAATGACAGTTAAAAAATGTTTATTATTTATTTATTTATTTTGTCAAATGCTACAAAATATTTTGGGCTTTTAAAAGATTTAAAAGAAAATTTATATAATTTTTAAATCGCCAAAAAGTTGTCAAAACATTCACAAAAAAGTTTCAGAGACTCAATGTAGAGCTGTGAGAAAAAATATATAAAATGGAAAAGAGACAAAATAATGCATTCTCTTTCATTCGACTAAAAAAATAGTTTATGCTTTCAGGAAAACTTTCAACATTTCTCTGTCCAGAAAATAAAAATTTACCTTCTTTTGATCAATGTAAAAAAAAAATACATATATATATGAAGTTATATCATGCTTTTAAAGACTTTTTTCAGCATTGATGATGATTTTCCTTTACATTCTTACCCCCCCCCCCCCTCCCGTATTTCCAAAATCAGTTTCTTTAACTTTCCTTTCACTTGTTATGCTTCAAATATTTCTGTTAGAAAAAAAAAAAAAAAACTTTTTATACGTATTTTAAATGGCGATCAATCTCTCGTCCTCCTCTCTCGTTTTTTTTTTTTTTTTTTCTTTCATGAATTTGTTATTTTAGTTTTTGGAATGTATTCCATATTTTTCTTTCACCGAAAATGACTGATTTGAACTTATTGATTATAGTTTTTTATTAAGATAAACAATTTAAAACAAGTGTAATGCTAATTTTATGTGTATATATATAGACGTATGTATGAATGTAAACTTCTGACGTTGAATTCAATTAACTATTATTATTATTTGTAAAATATTTGATATTCAGTCGAAAGAAGCTTGCAAGTTATAACGCATGGGATAGCCTCGAATTTAATTAAATATTATTTTTCTATAATGTATCTAACTTTCAATCAAATTTAGCGATTTTTGGACTGTGAATTCATAATTGCTATCTATAGTCAATTTTAATTTTTTTGGAAAAATCGGTTCAAAATTCAGGAAAAAAAAAAAAAAAAAAAAAAAGCGCATTTTTGTGCTCTAATCCAAAACGTGTGTGACTTGTCGTGAGTTGAAAGTTGGAAGATTTCCATTTCGCAAACTTTATCATCTGACAATAGTTGGAAGATGGAAGATTGTGAGCTTGCAAATTTTAAAAATATAAATGCAAAGTGGCGTCAAAGAAATTACATTTTAATTAATTAATTAAATATATATCAAATATATTTTATCAAACAGAGCTAAGAGCCATGCGGATTAAGTAAGTGTCATAATAATAATAACAATAATAATAAATTAATAATGATACTACTACTATTAATAATAAGAATAATAATAATAAACGGCATTAAAATCAGTTTATTCGTTTAAGAGTTATCGTACCAGACACATGTACGCATGGTTCCTGTTTTTTTTTTTTTTTTTTTTTTTTTTTCCTGGTTGGGGTGAAATAAGAAAACTGGATTGATTTTATGATATACAATTTATTGTTTTGTTTATGCAGTATTTTTAGCGTATTTATTTATACATAGTTTTATTTATGCAGTATTTTTAACGTATTAATTTATACATAGTTTTATTTATGCAATATTTTTAATTTATTTATTTATATAAAATATATTCTATCTATTCATTGTAACAAAACGAAAGTGTAAAATGGAAAGAAAAATGCAAGAAACATTTCGCGAAGCCTTTAATAGAAAATATTACGAATAAATACAAAAGGTACAGCTTTAGTATGGGAAGCCCTTGGCGACTTTAAATATTTTTGGCCATTTTTCTGATGAATTGAAATGATTATCGCAATTGCGTAACTAAAGGTCTTGGCGAGAAACGTCCAAGCTACTTCGATGCCAAATTTAAAATTTTGCCAAAGGGGTCCAATACTAAAACTGTTCCATATATATATATTTATATAATCTTAATAAAATCCAAATTATGACTATTTATACACGTGAGAACATAAAAGAACCTGATAAATTAGATATAAATTATCAATAAAAATAAAAAATTCTGTTTTACTGTAGAAAAGAAAAGTCCTGCTTAATCAAATGAAGTTTTAAACTAATGCCAAATATCTCTATGCAAATATTTATCCACACGCGAATTCCTGATTTTAAAAAATGCACCATCTTTCGTAGCGCAATTTTTTTACTTTTTCTTACCCATAAGGTAGAGAAAGTATTGTTTTTGGGTCAAATTTTCGAACGCGAGATTTTGTTATATTTACACGTTTTGAGGTCCCCTGAATACGAAAAACATGTTTTTAGCAAATGGTCTGTGTGTCTGTGTGTGTGTGTGTGTCTGTCTGTGTGTGTGTCTGTGTGTCTGTCTGTTATCAGCATATCTCTAAAACAAATTATGGCAGAAAGTTCAAACTTGGTATTCTAAATGTGTATCATATAGGGATGCTACAGTAAGATTTTCGTTAAGATCAAGCAAATGGTTCGTGTACAGGGACAATCGAGAGAATTCTAATACATTACGTCTATGGGGGAAATTGCAGGTAAGTAGAGTTTAACGTCTATAGACTGCACTAAACGAAATGAAACAAATATATATTTTTTGTAATAGAGATAGTTAACTGGGAAAAAAAATTTGTGTATGTAGGCTCCTCGCCTCCCCCCCTGGGGGGGGGGGAAGTCCCCCCTCGAGGGGAGTAAATTTTCATGATGGGTATCTTTCAAAAGATACCTTTAAAACGAATGGTTGAACCATCGATCTGCGATAATTTAAAACAAAGTTATCGATTTTTTTTACTTTTAACGAAATAAAAAACTTAGAAAAAAAATCGTCTTTTTTTTTTTTTTTTTTTTTTTTCGAGAATAAAATGGACTTTTTTTGGATATTTGGTGTTATACTACCTCTCTAATATGGAAATCGTCTGCATTATCATAAAAGATAATTTTTTTAAATAATAATTTTAATATATTATTTTTTAATAATCGAAAAGAACAGAAAGAAAGAAAGAAAATAAAGAAAGAAAATAAACTTATATATATTTTTTTTCAAGTATAGTTTAAGCAAGTTATTACTAAAATTATTCCTTTTTTTAGGTGCTGTTTTTAATGAAGTTTTAAAATATTATGTCAGTTTCATTGTAGTAAATGTGTTATTTTAAAAAAATATATACCAAATTTCTTTTCTAAAATTCTATTATACTTGAAAATGTATTCAACGCTCTTTTTTACATAAGAAAAAAAGGATATTTACAATTACCGAGGAAAAAAAAAAATGTGAGCTCTAACCTTTTTATATTTTTTTCCGTGAAATTCTGATTTTAATATTATTTAAGAATATTAAAAAATATCATAATATATTCTATTAATTAAAATTTTGCAACATTGTAGACTAAATTAAATATCATATTGTTTTTATAATATCATGCATTTACTTTCAAAATGTAAGGAAAAATAATATTTTCTACAAAATTATAATACGATTTTTTCTAAAAAATTAATTAAAATTTTTTATTGGTGTACCACAAATGACAAAGTTAAGCAATATGCATTTTTTACGTTCTGTAAATTTACATTTTCTTAATTAGCATTAAGAAGGAATCTATAAAAAATAATTAAATATTAATATTTTTGCAACGATTTTTTTTTTCTTGTAATTTGGTGTTTATTTTATATATTAAAAAACCAATTTAAGTTATTTTGATTATTGGAAATGAATGGAGATAATTTATACATTTTTAACAAAATTTATCGAAGCAACTATTTGGAAAATTAATTACTTTCATTTTAAATACAGCTTAAAAGTTTAAATGTTATAAGAATTTTTAAATCTACACCATATTTATAAGCTTTTAAAATTATTTTTCAAAAATATTCTTTCGCAAATTTTATTTCTAAAAATTATTGCATAAAAATAAATAAAATTAATTAATTAAATAATTAAATAATAATAATAAGTAAATAAATAAATAATAATAATAAAATAAATAAATGAATGAATCAGCATTGCTATGAATTATACATTATCTACTAATAAGTATATGGACACATTCGAATTTAGAGTTTTGTCAAATATCTAGAAACGTTCTTCAGGAATCATCTTGAAACTTTGGTAGTGTAAAGAACATGTAATACCTCATATATATTTCAGCAAAAGTTGTACCCTGAAGAAGAAAAGGGGACTAGTAAAATTTAAAGAAAAATCTATATGTTTTGGATCACCCCGTATAAAGTAATACTTTTTGGCTACAGCATGTAAGTATGAGAATTTTTTTCATTATCTGTATACATTTTTATGAGGCTATCACTTATATTCATAGAGATAAAACTTTTTTTTTTTTTTTTTTTTTTTTTTTTAAGAATTTCAAAAAATATTTTCACTTTCTTAATAATAACGAGTAGGGCATTAGACCCAGTGCAAAACCACTTTTATAAAATCTGGCATACAATATTAGACGCAGCATACAGCAATCAGAATGAAAAAAAAAAAAAAAAAATGCTAAATATCTCTCAAAATATGAGCATTTTTGCTAAATAAGTTTTAACTACGCATGCACAAGTTTTTAAAAAATTTCAGTTGGATAATTTAATAGCCAAAAGTATTGAACTACTTATATGAAAACTCCCCAAAAATATCGTGTAAATTCAAAAAGTTATGAGAGATAAGGATGAACAGAATTTCAGTTGTTCTTAAAAAAAAAAAAAAAAAAAAAAGATAATAGGGGTTTTTATCTATATTTATTTACAATCAGCGAACAAATCATAGATGTGAAAAGTCCTCATAATCACATGCTACAGTCGAAACGCATTTTAAAAATTACTTTTTACAGGGTGATCAAAAACATTTTGACTTTTGTTTAATTTTGTACTGCTCTTCTTTTCCTCTTCAGGGCACAACTTTTACTGAAATATATAAGGTGTAACATGCTCTTTACACTACCAGAGTTTCAAGATGATTCCTACAGAACTTTTTTAGATATTTGACAAAACGTCAAAATTCGAAAAAGTCCAGATACTTATTGATAGATTAATGAATATTAAAGAATATATATATACACCCCGCGTCAAAAAGATAGGTACAAATTGTTTTTTCTTTGATTTTTCATAAAATAACATTATCTAAATCGTGCTTATTATTTATTATTATCATAAAATAACGCTATTCACGGACTAATTTTTGTTTTAAGACTAATTTAAAGAAGTTTTAAGACTAAAATTTTTCTAATTTAAGACTACACTCCGCGACAAAAAGATAGAAACGTTTTTTCTTTTTTAATTTTTCATAAAATGACATTATCTAAATTGTGCTGATCATTTATTATCATAACAAAATATTATCATATCAAAAACATATTAAATATTTGAATCATATTCAAAATATTCATATTCAAAATAATCATATTTAAAATTTAAATAAAAAAAAACCTTTGTTCCTATCTTTTTGTCGCAGTGTGTAGTCTTAAATTAGAAAAATTTTAGTCTTAAAAATTTTCTAAATTAATCTTAAAACAAAAACTAGTCCGGGAATAGTGTTATTTTATGATAATAATAAATGATAAGTACAGTTTAGATAATGTTATTTTATGAAAAATCAAAGAAAAAACCCTTTGTACCTATCTTTTTGTCGCGGGGTGTATATATATATATATATATATATATTATTGTAGTTTAAATAAATTTTAACAAAATAATATGATAGGCTATTGAAAGAGAAAAAAAAAATGCGTTTTGTTCAAACTATGATAATTGGTATATCACACAAGATAATTGATAAATGATACAACGCGTGGTAGTTTACGTAAGTTGATAATTTATAGTTTTAAAATGCTGTATTGTGAATATAGAAGAATGTAAGGCTTATATATTTCAAACCGAGAAAAGAAACTTCGTCAGCATGTGCAGTGGACACGCCTGAATTTTGCATATTAAGAAATAGTCTATTACGTAATCTAAGAGTTTACAAATGTAATACTAAGAGGAAAAATCTAAGTGCTTTAAAGAAAATTCGTATGTTGAAATTTCTCTTAGTTTAACTTTCAAGAAAAAAAAATCCTTTATGATTAGGAATCAAATTTCTAAAAGAAAAATAAAAGAAATTTTCATATATTGTAAGGTTCAGCAACATAATTACCCAGTGACTTCTCGTGGACCAAAAATGGGTGAAGAGGCACTTCACCTAATATTTTACAATGTATTCATTTATAGAGTATAAATTTAAATTTAAATAAATGGGTATTTTTAATTAATTTTTAGTTAAAACTATGCTTTATTAAAACCATGCATGAAAACTTCTTCTAAAATGTCACTTTTCAGCTACTATGGTTTTCAACGAAAAAAATACGTTTGAAATAATCTTACTAAAGAAAGCTGGCATCACTTTCCGCATACAATTGTGAAAACGATAAATGTCCTGCTATTTGCGAAACGATAGAATTATTAATATTAGGATAACAAAATGGCGCTTTCAGTTGAGTGCTAAGAAATCATATTACTGTCATTCAACGTTGCTATTCATTTCTGCTGACACATAATCTATTTTCATAAACTCGAACATGTGGCTTTTCAGTGTCAAGGGTAAATAGTTCTATCATCGTGTTGTGAAATGAATATTTTCACTCGGAAAGAATTTGTCAATGCTTTAGTTAAAAGACTAATACATATTTATATACATTTTTTTTTTTTTTTTTAACTAATGAGTGATATAATTAAATTTATGGAGAATTTATAAACGGATAACTTACATGAAACAGCCTTTTCGAAAATGCTTAAGCATTTCACAGAAGACATTTCGTTTTTCTTTTTAAAAAGATTATTAGTATTATTATTATTTTAATATTTAGTTGTAGGTTATGATTATATTCATGTAAAAATTTCCGCAGTAAGTGTTATATCCATAGATTATTTACAGAATTATTATTTATTTTGATTCCTTCATGGATATCTCTAGGTTTTATAAATTTTATGGAAATTATTAATTCTGAAAGTTTTTGAGAGGAATGATTTAGTAATAAAACATGGTTATTTAAAAAATATAAATAAAAAAATGGATTTAACAATTAAAATTTCTGAATTCATTCTCAGAATCAGATATTAAAATGCGAAATGTGAATTTGTTGTTCTATAGTTTGTGTGTGAACTAAAATTTAAGATTAAAGATAGAAAATGGAAAAGAAAAAGTTATATGTAAGTTGCTTTGAGAATTTATAAGCATTTGCTTGCTATCATAAGGAATTGATGAAATCCTGCGGTAATCCATTCCCCAACCCATATATATATATATATATGTGGGAAGTTCCTTGCACAACCAACAGATGGCGCTGTCTCTGATGCTTATCTTTGAACGAGATGACGGACGGGAGTCAGTAGAGATCTGGCTGCAGTGGAAAGCGGTTGAGACCGTCAGCGCGAAGGCTGATGTCGTCATTTAGTCCTAATTTGAGCACAGAATGCTCTTAATAAGTGTGTAGAGCCATGGAGGGCTCATTACTTCATTTTTACTATTTGATAGCACGCGAGGTGTTTTTGTGAATAAAAGTACGAGAAGGTGCTTAAATGTTATTTTGTTACGGCTATACTGATGAAGAAAGCTTGTTATGTGCTAAGCCTCGAAACCAGAAGTTGGTTAATGATAGGAAGTCTGCTGTTATATGTTAATACTTATATTTAATCTGTTTTGTGTATGTTACGTAATAAATGTCTTCGTTATCTAAGTCGCATCTCATCATTACCCCACCCCTAGACACCCAGCCAAGATTCTACAAGTGGGGACTCTGCCGCGATATTATGGCACCAACAAGTTATAAAAGGTAACTGTTATTGTTATATATTTATCGTTCTGTTTGTTAGTGGATAATAATGATTAATGCATTGAGCAAAAAGAGTTTGAGTAACTATTTTGAATTAGAAATTAATGGTGAAATATTTTTTTAAAACACTTTTGTTTTCAATGTGTGATGAAATAAAATAAATATATTACTTGAGAAGAATGAATGGAAATAAGAATTATGATTGAAAAAATATTCTGAGTAATCTTTTATAATTTTGCTTATTACTGTTTGCAATAATATTTTAACAATATTATAACAATATTATTTTAAAACGAAAGTGAAAACAATAATTAAAGAAAGAATAATGATAATGGTGATATTATATGAAATATGTGTAATAATTAAGAAATATATAAGATGATCTAAATATTCTGTTGTATAATACAAATTGTTCTGCATGTGGTTATATAAAAATCATGATAATTTTGATTTGAGAACAAAAACCATAGAATCATTTTTTGAGAAAATTGTTCTCATATTATTTTGTTTCTATTTAAGTATGATATTAATTTGGTAGAAATATTGAAATATTTTTTGGTATAAATAATTATTTAGAGTTATAATGGCCCAAAACGTATTACAAGGCATTAGAAAAGCCGATTTAAGAACAATTGCTGAAGAATTAGGCCTAACTGTTCCGGCGGAAGCTAAGGTACTTGAAATCAAAACTTTAATTGAGAGTTCTGATATTTATAAAAATGATTTAGAATTTGTTAAAGGTGTTATTAAAATGTTAGCAGAAGAACAAAAGTTGAAATCTGTAGAAGAACAAACCAAAATTGAGATAGAAAGAATTAAATTATCCCAGTTAGAAAAAGAAATAGAGTTACAGAATTTAAAGTTACAGGCTGCAGCAAATAATTCTAGTAATAATGTTGAGCAATCAAATTCAGAAACTACTTCACAATCATTAGAAAATTTAATTAGAAGTATTCGAACATTAACCATTTCAGTACCTGAGAAACCGGAAGCTTTGCACTTATTTTTTCAATCCCTTGAAAAAGCATTCGTTTCTAAAAATGTACCGTCTAAATTATCGGAAATATTGATTAATTTATTGGGAGATAAATGTAATCAGGTTCTTGCGTACGTAACCACCGAAGAAATTAACGATTATGAAAAAGTTAAGGAATTAATTTTAAGACAATTTCAACCAACGCCGCGTGAATGTTTAAGTAATTTTAAAAATGCGTTCCGTAATCCTTCAGAATCTCATGTCCAATTGCTTAACGTCGTTAACCCCTCTCAATCTACAATAGTAATCAAAAGAAGCGCTTAGACGTGAAGCGAATTGGACATGAGATTCTGAAGGATTACGGAACGCATTTTTTCATATTAGAAAAATAGTAGTCTCTTTTTACTAACTCTTCAGTTTTATTAGCCGAAAAATGTCCTAAGGCATGACATTTCTTTACGACCTCGATTTGCATGATCTCTGGGACAATTAGTACATCCCTATCATTTAACACTTTATATAAAACATTATTTTTTAACACATATTCGTCATTTTGGTTCTGTTGTAAAAGAGATTTCATAGTGTTGATAAACTCATCATTTTCTTGAGCAGTAGCAATACAATGAGTAAGGGTATCAGTTGTTACAGTCATTACAGGGTGTCTGCTAAGCGCGTCAACATGCTGCATTTGTTTACCAGGTCGATGTTCTACTTCGTAGTCGAATTCCTGTAGCAGGAAAGACCACCTGGCTACCTTAGGTGTCAATTCACGTTTATCTAAAGTTTTAGTGAACGCTTGACAGTCAGTATAAATTTTAAATTTACTACCTAATAAATAGTTCCTAAATTTTTTAAGGGCTTCTACTATCGCTAACACTTCCAACTCATAACTACAGTATTTTTCTTCTTGTACAGAGGTCTTTTTACTCATATAATGGATTGGATAGTACTGTCCATCGTCATCTTGTTGTAATAGGATTGCACCGAATCCTAATTTAGATGCATCTGTATGAACTTCTAACTTATAGCCTTGCTTAAAAAGGTGTAAGACAGGCGTATTAGATAAAATGTCTTTCAGCTTTTGAAAAGCTAATTTCTGCTCTTGCTCGAATTTAAATGGAGTGGAAGCACGTAATAAGTCACTGAGTGGTCTTGCTATGTTGGCATATGAACGAATAAATTTTCTAAAGTAACCCGTTAAACCTAAGAAACTCTGCACTTCCCTAGCATTACGGGGTTCTGGGAAATTTTGGACTGCAAGAGTTTTTTCTACTGAGGGTTTAATCGTGCCATTCTCAATTATGTGACCTAAGAAATCGATCTTTCGTTTCAAAAACTGATTGCAATTTTGAAAAAAGAATTATATTAAATTATAAGTATTTCTTGGGGTAAAAAAAGCGAGAGAAAAAATTCAAATAAAGACATTGGCTCATCGTAAAATTATTTACAAAGAATATTTTTATGATAAGAGTGAAAAGGAATGTGGGAGGGGGAAAGGGAGGACAGTGTCTCATTTACCTATTATTTCAATTCCAGATAAAATGGATCTCAACTTTTAAAAAAGTTTGTAGAAAAAAGGTTTGGGGGTGCATTTTTTGTCATTAAAAATGAAACGTAGTTTACAAAATATTAAATTTTATAAAATCCCCATTCATAAATTTTCACATATTCAAAAAATAAGTCTGCCAAATTTTTAATGGAACTACTTTAATTTTTTCTATGACATCTCTGATTCTAGTTCTTCCAATAAAATACAGAAAAGTCATTAAAATTATGGATGATTACTGTCCTTTAAGAGGTAGAGAGAAATCCAAATTTAGAAGTACATAAATAATATTTACTAGGTTCTGGTGGTGTAAAATTATTATTTTTTAATTTTGTTTATAAAATCGATGTTGTGTTGTAATAAATTAATGTTAAATGTATACAATATTTTAATCCATTTGTTGCCAACATTTATTTCCTAAGAATGCAGCTGCTATTCTAAATTTAGCAACACATACAACTTTCTACATTCTTAAAAACTAATATTTCACTTATCGTATTACAGAGTTAATCCATCATTCACATAGAAGAAGTTTTGAACTATAGATTTTTAAAAATATGTATAGAATATTTGATTTAGAAAGAATATTTTTCTGTAGTGGCGGAAAGTAGATATGAGTTATACTTAGTAATTTATTCTAAATTTTTTAATTGTTGGGAGTTAAAATTATCTATAAATTAAGACAATCAATCGTCTCCACTTTAGGGAGACAGTTTCCATTTTTGGTAGTTTGTTTTTTTCTTCGCCTACATAAACTTGTTTACTAGCTAAAATTTTTGTAGTAATTTATAGTTTAAGACTGATTATAGTGCCTTTTTTTTTAAGTACTGCTTTTGTCTCCATTTCTTATTTTAAAATTGGATGCACCGCGCTAATGTGTTCCCCCTTTTTTATCAAAAAAATTTTATTATCTTACTATAAACAATAAAATAACCATCCTTTGTCTAATTCCAAGCACATCTTATACTGTATATTTAACCTAAGAACGTAAGATTTTAGCCCTTGTAAAGTATTACTGAAGAATAATTCTAAGTATATTACATAATGTACTTAGAGAGAATAGTCTTCAGATAGTGCCAAAAGTTATATTTCTTTACATGCTTAAACAACGTCTCTGTAAGTTTAAAGACTACCATGAAAATTTTTAAGGAACAGCATTTTATTCCGTTAATAAAGAAATTAAGCATAATCGCACTAACAGAGAAAGATATAAGCAGAATTGTAGACTATGTTATAGAATTTCCATTCAGGAGGTTGGTTGGTTCGGTTTAAAGTCGCACTAGTACTGCGTTATGGGTAATAAGTTTCTAGTCATAATAGTAATGGGAAAATTCAGTTACATAGGCATCCAATTTAAGTCTTCTACTTCTGCCATTTCATCACCTAACCACCTCAGTCCCAAGAAAGAAAGAAACAAACAAACACACACAAAAAAATTATGAGAAGACATGCGATTAAAAAATGTACTACAACATAAATATGACTGAAGCTGTTATAGCAAAACGCAATCTAAACGAAAAAATATCATTGCAGATTAAGAAAAAAATTTTTGTACTTCAAATATGAATGAAGAGAAATTACAAGAAAAAAAAAAAAAAATCATTTTTACATAAAAACTGATTTCTATGAAAGTTGCATTCAGGTTGATGTTTAGTTTGAATTTGTCTGAAATATTACTATGTAATTGTGCCTTGTTAGAATACGCACTTCAAAGAAAAAATTTAATGGTCATACTATTGACAAGGACTAGATGATTTTAATAAGAAATATCTAAAATGTCAATATTTGGTGAGTTGCGTTTATCTATAAAATGATGATGCAGATTTAAAAAGGAGATCTCATATTAAAGTTTTAAAGGAACAACGGCATAATCACCAAAGATATTATATCTTTAGGATATAAAGTGTTACTTTTGTAACTTAAATTTCTTCTTGTTTCAAAATAAAATTCTTTTTGATATGTTTATACACACATATATATATTCTCATGAAAAATTATATATACATGCATATATATATATATATATATATATATATATATATATATATATATATATATATATATATATATATATAATTAAAAAAATAAACTCTTTTTATAAATTTTTACATTTTATAAAATCTCTGTCAGATTGTTAAAGGAACTACTATAAATTTCGGTATGATATCTCACTTTCTATTTATTTCAATAAAATGTACAAATTGCATTGGAATTATAAATGGTTAAGACTTTTAAAGAGCCAAAAGAAAAAAAAAAAATCAAAATTGATGTAGTGGCATCATCATAGATTTTTTACCTTACGTATCCGGTTTTTTGCAATTATGAAATATATAAGTTGAAATATATTATTTCTGTAAATTGAAGAAACGTAGCATAGCAGTATTTCCAGCAATATGCGTCAAAAGTTAAAAGACACCAATATTCATGTTAAGGTGAGAATAAATATGCAATTCATATTCATGTTAAGGTGAGAATAAATAAACAGATATTTATACATATATAATTCCGTGCATTCGTTCATTATATAGAACAGTCACAAAACTTTGTTTACACATAAACATATAAAGAAACTTAAAAAAAAAAAAATGATTCATAACAACTCAAAAGTGTAAATCCATTAACAATCGGAAGTCGAATATTTTTACGAAATCAACGTTTTTCTCTTTAGAAGGAAGAAACAGTATTAGATTAAAAATTAAATAAACAAACAAATCAGTTTAAAATCGCATTAATCTTTGCTATCTATCCAGTTCATTTATTTTAATGATTTTATCTTATGATTATTTAATCAGAAATTTTCATTCTTCACACAGAACTTATCAAATTATTTTACTAGGTTTGTTTTTAACTTTAATAACGATGTAAACCAGCTTCTTGCATTAATAGAATGAAGCAAAATTTTCCAATTCACTTAAAAAATGTTATTTAATTACGGAATACTCCATTCCTAAAGTTTGATAAGGTATATTTTGTTTTCTAAGACAATTTTTAAAAGTTCTAGTCTTTTAATGCGATAAAATTCAGATTATTTATTAAAGGGAATTTTTTTAGAAACTTATTCAATTGCTTTATAAAATATTACCCAGAAAAGAATTAGGTGATAAATAATGTTTAATAATTGTAATATTGTTTAAAAAAAAAACACTTTAAACATTTTACAAGAAGAAATGAAAAAAACACATGAAGAAATGTTACATAAATTTATAAACATAAATTTATTGATTTTAGTAAAACTCATTTGGCGAATGATTTAAATTATAGCCCGGTTGTAGAGTTAATAATCAAAATTCGCATGTCATGTCGTAATGAATTTTATTTAATAAACTTCTCAGGAAAATGCAATAATCACACCGTGAATTTCAAATAAATCACATGTCAAGACTGCGTATTACAGCATAGCGGAATTCAATGTTTCATCCATGCTTCCTCATTGAATATTCATATTAGAAGTAGTACATTTAAAAATAATGAAATTCAACGTTTCGTGACGTAGTCCGATTTCTTAAAACCACTGAAATCTCAGTACCCCTTGTTATTTTGCATAGAGTGATCTGTCAGTAAGTGACCACTTGCACAAAAATCTAAAAAAAAAAAAAAAAAAAAAAAAAAAGGAAAAGGAAAAATTCTTAATCGTATTGGTAGAATACATAACTAACCCCTAATAAAATGCTTTATTAAAATTTCTAATAACAACTGATGCTTTGATTATATTCCTAAAAGTACAACTTATCCATATGATATCCTCAGGATGTCCTATGTCTGAAAAAGACGCGTATGGACATCCTGTGGACATCTTCAGGATGTATTTACGACAAGTGTGTTGTTAGGGGTATTAATACGAAGCAATTACAAAGTAAATAACTTATATAAGCTTAATTAACTCTTAATATTAGCCAGGTATTATGAAATGTTCAATTTTCCTAAAGCATCAAAATAAATTTGATTATATATATATACATATTGTTGTTGTTGAGGTATATAAATCATTTATAGTTATTTTAAATATATATATATATATATATATTAATAACTAAGTATTTTTGTTGGATTTAAGGAGTAGTCAACTACTAGGTATCTAAAATATTATAAGTGTTATCAAATGACCAAATTGGTCAACTACTTAATTCCTGTTATCTTTTTCAATAATTGACCAATGTAATTAATTACTAAATGCGTGAGCTTATCATTTAAGATTTCACAGCGGATTTCTGAGTTTGCAAAGTTTTCTAGCAAACGACATTCATAGTTGTGATTGGATGCGACAGTTTAAGTGGTTTAGGAAAGAAGTGAAGTTATTTTGGGACGAAATTGTCGACTGAGGAGTTAGTCTGTTGAGAAAATGGTGTTGATCAGTAAATTGATTACTGTTGATTAATAGTTCAATAATATATTTTATATACTCTATCTACCAGTAAATATTTGGACACTTTCGAATTTAGACGTTTTGTCAAATATCTAGAAAAATACTTTAGGAATCATCTTGAAAATTTAGGAGCACAAAGAATATATTACACCTCATGTATTTGAGCAAAAGCTTTTTCTTGAAAATGAAAAGAGGACCAGTAAAAAATTGATAAAATATCAAAACGTTTTGCATCACCCAGTAAAAAGTAATGCTTCAAATGAATTTTGGCTGTAGCATGTGAATATAAGGATTATTCTAACTATCTGTATACTTTTTTATGAAACAACCAGATATATTTATGCAGACAAAACAATTTTTTTTAACACTTTTTTAATTATCACACGTAGAGTATCAGACCCAGTAGAAAGCCATTTTTAGAAAACTCGGCATGCTACATGAAACTCAGTATACTACAATCAGAATGAAAAAATGTTCAATATCTTACGAAATATGAGCATTTTTACTATACAACTTTTAACTATGTACCATTGCGCAAGTTTTTTAAAAATTTTCATTTGCATAATTTAATAGCAAAAACTATTGAGCTATTATTTAAATTTTAAAACTTCTTCACACACCATAAAATCGAATACAGCACAACGGGTTTCAGAAGGATAGGGCCTATAACGTTGTTAAATCACCCAGATCCATTTCAGAATAGCCGTGATGAAGTGGATAAAAAAAAAATGCTGAAGGAAACACTCTTTGCAGGTAAAGTAAGAAAAAGCAATCAGTTAAACAGGTGTTTTATTAATGGCAGCATGGAAAAAGTCATTTTCAAAAATCTACTACATCTTGTTAATTACTGATAAAAAGACAAATCCCATACGGTAAATGGGACGGGAGGAGAGGAGGAAGGTCGTAGAGATATACTTCCTTTTCAAGCGAAGATTACCGCAGGTCTGTGTCAGTCTCCGAGTAAAAAGTGTAACCCCAAAAGGTTGGCATCGTTAAAATTCAGCCAAAAGAATGTCAAGCTGTTCCTTTGTCTTTACAATATATTTTAATACAAAACTTTTGAATATCAAATGTCGTTACGAAAATCCGATCGACTTGGCATTAAAAAGCATCGCCAGGTGTCAATCATCTTCAACGTACCAAAACCGACGGTTTTCATAGACGCCATTCAGGCGGGGAAAATCCATTAGAAATCTATTTTTAGAACTCTAATGATCTGCTCGAAGTAATAATAGCTTTTAATGTAAACACAAGGATAATAAATGTGAACTGAAATGACTATTTTATATTTTATTAATAGCTACTTATGCTAGAAATACGCTGATAACGACTTTTGAATTATATTCTCAAAATAAATAATTATAGCTAAAATGATTTAATTCTTTCGGGGAAGAAGTATAATCAAAATTACTTTTCAAAAACCCCGAAATAAAAATTGCTTTATTTTATTCAGAGAGCAATGTGCTTGTACTTATTAAAAGACAAAGAAACGCTATTAAATGAAACATTTTTGATTTGTAAAGAAAACGGGAAACTCTATATCATTAATTAATTGAATTACATAAATTTAAAAAGATTTTTTTATATTACCTATATTAATCCCTCCTTTTGTTATATATTAAATTTGAATAAATAAATAAACTTTTAAAGAACATATGTGTGAACACTCACACAGGGCCTTTCTTCTTCGGGTGCAAAAAACATGTGCTACTGCCTTGGAGGAAAAAGCAAGACTGAAGCTTTTGCCTCTGAGGCAGTAGCACGTGTTTTTTGCACCCAATGAAGAAAGGCCACGTCCTTTCGAAACTGGTTGTGCTGTATTCAATTTTATGGTGTGCGAAGAAGTTTTAAAGTTTAAATATTGAGTGTACAGCAGTTCTGAATTTAGTATTGAGTTGCTTATATAAAAATCCCAAACAAATATCGTGTAAATTCAAACAGTTATGAGTTATATAATAAGCTGAATTTCAGTTCTTCACAGAAAAGAGGAAAGTGATAAGAGGTTTTATCAATATGTATTTATAATCTGCAAACACTGTATTATCATTGGGCATTGACTGAATCAAAATAATTTGGTGTGTCACTCACACGACTTTCTCTTACCCTGAAATTTAATATTATAAATACAGGTTGCAGATTAAGAGGTAAGATACCAGTACTGTTATGTAAACCTGTGTTAAACAATTCAAATAAGACTTCGGAAGAGTTTTATATGATAATTATTTCTGTAGCCCCCCCCCCCCTCTCAACCCCCATTTCATTAATGCACCTACATTTATCTGTAATGATAAGTATAAAAGATTTGTGTCCGAAAATTTCGATTTTGAGTTGAGTACATAGTCAGACCCAGAAAAAAAAAAATCTCTATCGATTTGTATAAGGGATTTAAATCCATGTCATTTAGTCTTTGAGAATATCCATTGGTAAAAAAAGATTCAAGTCAGAAATTTAGCATTAACCTTTCGTATAAAATATTTAATTCAATTTTTCCCCTTTATTAAATGTGGATTGACAATCACTGAATGGTATAAAGCGTATAAACCAACATAATCCCTTTTTCCTAATCGATTCTGCTGATTAGTTTTTAGTTAGTTTAACTTTATTTTTCATCTCCTGAAATATCAAGAGTATGGACTTAAATCCTTTATACCTATCAGTACAGTTATATAGAATTTTATTCGGTTATTAAAAAATAACTTTTTTTTTTTTAATTTATTAAAATTGTTATTTAAAAAAATTATCTTTTATGATAATGCAGACGATTTCCATATTAGAGAAGAAGTGTAACACTAAATATTAAAAAAAAAAAAAAAGTTGAATTTATTGTCAATATTACATTAAAAAAAAAAAAAAATTTTTTTGTTAAAAATTAAAAAATCGATAACTTTATTTTAAATTATCGCAGATCGATGGTTCAACCATTCGTTTTAAACGTATTGGCGAGCTCTTTTGAAAGATACACATCATGAATATGTACTCCCTCCAGGAAGGGGGGAGGCGGGGCTCCTACATACACAATTTTTTTTTCCAGTTGACTATCTCTATTACAAAAAATATATATCCGTTTTATTTGGTTTAGTGCAGTCTATAGATGTTAAACTCTACTTACCTGCAATTTCCCCCATAGACGAAATGTATTTGAATACTTTTGAGTGTCCCTGTACACGAACCATTTGCTTCATCTGAACGAAAAGCTTACTGTAGCATCCCTACATGATACACATTTAGAATACCGAGTTTGGAATTCCTGCTACTATTTGTTCTTGAGATATGCTGATAACAGACAGACAGATACACAGACCATTCGCTAAAAACATGATTTTCGTATTCAGGGGACCCCAGAACATGTAAATATGACAAAAAACTTAGGGTACGAAAATTTGACCCTAAAACAATACTTTCTCGACCCTATGGGTAAGAGAAAGTAATTAAAAAAAAAAAAATGTGTAAAACCCCTTACAGTTTAGCTTTTATTTTGAAAAGAACTGAAATTTTGTTCATTCTAACTCTCATAACTTTCTTAATTTACACGATATTTACTTGGAGTTTCCATATAATTAGATCAATACTTTTTGCTATTAAATAATTCAAATGAATTTTTTATAAAGATTGCGCATGCGTAGTTAAAAATAATATAGTAAAAATGCTTGTATTTCGTAAGATATTTAACATTTTTGCATTTTGGTTGCAGTATGCTGTTTCTTATTATAGCAAGTTTTCTAAAAATGGCTGTGCACTGGGTCTAAAATCCTACGTATTATAATTAAAAATGGGACTTTTTTTTTTTTTTTAAAGAAACCGTTATATCTGTTGAAAATTATAACAATTATCTGCCCAATATATTTCACAGACTATCAAAACATTTTACTTTCGGTTCGAACTGTGAAAAGAAACAAATGAGGCATCTGCGCATGCCTATGAAAACCGCTCGCACCTGCATCAATGTATATGTAATATTTTCATCTGTAGTCGTTATGTAGACTCTTTAATGTTCGGAGTGTTTAGTAGCTCCGTAATTCAAATTTATTTTTATGTTCTTTTTCTTTTCTTAATTCTTTTATTAAATATTTAAAGACACAAAGTCATCTCGTAATTGAGTATGCTGAATCAATTGAATTAATGGATAATTTCTTTATAGAAGAGTTTATAATAATTCAGCTGTCTAAACCAAAACAAGAATAGAGTGAACGGATGCTAAATAGACGAAGAAGATTTTCTTAATTATAATTACCTGTAAAATTATTCTATATAAATATATAATTATAATAAATATGTGTGACTTCTGCGTTATTATAAAATAACATTCTGTGCTATCGAGATATTTAAAATAACAGATTACGAGACAGAACAAAAAATGATGTCACACTTTCTATATATATAAATTCATTTATATAGATATAAGAAAAATACTAGTATTCTATTTTAAGATAATATGAAGTGGAATGTATTAAAAATACAAAAATAATAAATGAATTGAAATAAAATTAAATAAATAAAAAAGCATCCGTTCAAAATAGAACTGAAACCAAAAGTTTTGGTTTGAAAAATATTTGTGTTCTAGAAACAGAAAAAAAAAAAAAAAAAAAAGAAAAAAAAGAAAAGAAAAGAAAAAAAAAAAACTCAATTGAATCGTAATTAAGTATAATAAGAAAAGAAATATTATATAATCAAAATATTTGCAGTGATTAAATAATAAATTTAAAATGGCTTTTGCAAAAGATGTTTCGATAATCGACAAATTGAATTCCACGAATTACGATTTATGGAAGTTTAAAATAGAAATGATGCTATGCAAGGAAAATTTATTTGAATTAATAACAGACGAACCTCCAAATCCTGTCACTAATGAGTGGACAATAAAGGATCGCAAAGCCAAAGCGATTATTAATTTATTGATAGAAGATGACCAAATCGTACACATAAAAAATCTCGCGACAGCTAGACAAACGTGGGACACTTTAAAAGGAATTCACGAGCGATCTAGTTTATCCAGTAAATTATTTCTATTGAGAAAATTATATTCTGCTAAACTAGCAGAGGGTGAAAACATATCTCAACATCTAACGCACATATATCAGATCCGTGATAGACTGACCGCTATAGGTGAAGTGATAAATGGTGAGCACATGTCAGCTCTTATGCTATGCTCACTTCCTCCAAGCTTCGATACCTTGATTACTGCAATTGAATCTAGAGATCAGGAAGACTTGACCCCAGAATTCATTAGAGGAAAGTTACTTGACGAAGATCTAAAAAGATCAGAAAACAATCAAACAAATAATGAAAGCGCATATGAAATGCACATTAAAAATAAAACACCACCACGAAAGTTTTACAATTATTGCAAAAAGAGTTCGCATAATAAAAGCGATTGTTGGCACTTAAAAAATAAAGAAAGCAATGAATATAAACACAAAGATAATTCAGATAACTATCAAAGCAATTTCTACAGTCGCAATAAATATAAAAACAAACAAAGATCAAACATGATGCAAGAAACGGAAAATAAAATGAAAAATCTAACTTTTGTGGTAGGAAATTCAAACAGAAACTCGTTCGTTGTAGATAGCGGGAGTTCAAGCCATGTATGTAACAGTATGAAAAGGTTCATATCATTTAAAAACAATGATAAAACACAAGTTATGTTAGCCAATGGTCAATCTGTAATCTCACAAGGTTTTGGAGATGTAAAAATAGAAGTGAGAAATTCTAAAAACGAAATCAAACACATTACACTCAAAGACACGCTTGTATGAAGACAATTTGTATGAAGTTAAAACAATTGATAACATAGAAGAAAAGATAAACATGACACAAACTTGCGATAATAAAAATTGTATTAAACTATGGCACAGTAGATTAGGACACAAAAATATCGCACAAATAAAAGAACTCGTCAGTAAGGAAATGGCAACGGGAATTAAACTGAACAATTGTAAACACGATGATAACTGTGAAATTTGTATTATGTCAAAATTGGAAAACGACTCATACCCCAAAGTAGCTACACACAAGACAAAACAAACATTAGACATAATACATTCTGACATCTGTGGGCCATTCCAGACACCTACGGTGGGTGGAAAAAGTTATTTTCTCACTTTTATTGACGACTATAGTCGCTACACTTATATATATCTGTTGAAAAATAAATATGAAGCTTTAGAAGATTTCAGAAATTACCATGCACTCACTTCCAATATATTTGGAAGAAAAATAAAAATTCTGCATTCTGACAATGGTGGTGAATATATGAATAAAGAGTTTGAAAAATTTCTTCAAAATGAGGGTATACAACACCAACTGATTGTGCCCCATTGTTCTCAACAGAAAGGCGTGGTGGAAAGGAAAAACCGTACATTAGTCGAAATGACCAGATGCATGTTAAATGAAAGTCAATTAAACAAAAACTTTTGGGGAGAAGCTTTAATGACTGCAAATTATTTACAAAACAGACTACCAACAAGTGCCCGTGAAAAGACACCATATGAGCTTTGGACTGGTATGAAACCAGACCTCTCAAAATTAAGAACATTTGGCTGCAAAGCTTATGTTTATGTGAACAAAACTGATAGAAAAAAATTAGACAATAAAGCGAAGCGTGGAATTTTCATGGGTTATGATCTAAAAAGTAAAGGATATAGAATTTATGTAAATAAAAACATAAAAATTTGCAGAACAGTAAAATTTCTCGAAGAGCATGAAACTCACAAACATTCTCGAAACATTGACCAAAATGCAATTAATGAGGAATCTAAAATTCCTGTTATTCTAAACAATGAAAATGATGTAACAGAAGAACACAATGAAATTCAGAATACACAAACCCTAAGGAGGTCAGATAGAATAAACAAAGGGGTACCACACTGAACGTTTTGTTTTTCTGTCAACTAATACAAGTTA
This sequence comes from Salticus scenicus, assembly GCA_963930645.1. Lineage (NCBI taxonomy): Eukaryota > Metazoa > Arthropoda > Arachnida > Araneae > Salticidae > Salticus > Salticus scenicus. The sequence goes on along the minus strand of OZ005648.1, from coordinate 94,376,971 downwards.
TATTGAACCGAAAACATTTGACGATATAGTAAACATGAAAAATCCTATTGAGAAAGAAAAATGGTTAGAAGCAGCGGAAGAAGAAATAAAATCATTAAATAAAAATGAAACTTGGGATCTTGTTGATCCTCCACCTAATATACACATTGTTGGTTCCAAGTGGGCTTTTAAGGCAAAATACAATGACTCAGGCAAAATTGAAAAATACAAAGCACGTCTAGTGGCAAGAGGGTTTAGTCAAAAGTATGGAACTGATTATGATGAGACTTTTGCCCCAGTGGCTTCTCATACAACAATCAGAACCATCTTGATAAATGCATTGTACAAAAATTTGCAGTTAACTCACGTTGACGTGAAAACCGCTTTCCTACATGGAGAACTGGAAGAAGACATTTTTATGAGCCAGCCAGAAGGCTTCATAATACCAGGACAAGAGAAAAAGGTCTGCAAATTACGAAAAGCCATATATGGCCTCAAACAAGCAGCCAGGTCTTGGAATACCAAAATCAATGGTACACTAATCAAATTAAATTTTACTGCCTGTGAATCAGACAAGTGTTTATACAAAAGGTCAGAGGACAATAATACAGTTTACTTACTTATTTATGTCGATGACATATTGTTGGCAGGAAACAAAAATGAAATACACGAAGTAATAAAGGAACTTGAAAACGAATTCGAAATCACAAATCTAGGTGAAGTAAACAAATACTTAGGAATACAAATAGAAAGAGGTGATAATGGGACATTAGCTATACATCAGAAAAATAAAATAAATGAACTTGTAAGGAAATTTAATTTGCAAGATTCCAAACCAATTAACACACCACTTGATCCAGGATACCAGAAAGATGATAAAATTGAAAATATTCTACCAAATAACACCAAATATCGGCAAGCTGTAGGAGCTTTGTTGTATATAGCAACGTTAAGCAGACCGGACATCTCGGCAGCAGTTAATATACTTAGTCGTAGAAATGAACAACCTAGAGAAAAGGATTGGGAAGCCGCAAAAAGGGTAATTAAATACTTAAACACAACTAAAGATTACAAATTAAAATATAATGTTGATCAATAACCTATTCTAAAAGTTTTTGCTGACGCTGACTGGGCAAATGACACACTTGATAGAAAATCTACAAGTGGTAATATATACTTTGTTGGGAAAAACCCGATTAACTGGACATCCAAGAAACAGAACTGTATAGCACTATCAACAGCTGAAGCTGAGTATATCTCGGCTGGAAATGCAGCAAAGGAAACAATAACAATATTAAAACTACTAAAAGATCATGATATGGAACAAGAACAACCAATCGTTATTTATGAAGACAACCAAGCCTGCATTAAACTCGCTGAATCTGATAAGTACCAAAGTCGCACAAAACACATAGATGTGAAATATCATTTAATTAAACAGTTGTGTGAACATGGAATTATTAAATTGAAATATATCTCTAGCAAGGATATGACTGCCGATGTGCTTACTAAGGCACTACCTAAAGCGGCATTCATTAAACACAGAGACAAACTGCAGCTTATAAAAACTTAATATATATTGTGCAAGGTGGAGTGTTGAAAATTATAACAATTATCTGCCTAATATATTTCACAGACTACCAAAACATTTTACTTTCGGTTCGAACTGTGAAAAGAAACAAATGAGGCACCTGCGCATGCCTATGAAAACCGCTCGCACCTGCATCAATGTATATGTAATATTTTCATCTGTAGTCGTTATGTAGACTCTTTAATGTTCGGAGTGTTTAGTAGCTCCGTAATTCAAATTTATTTTTATGTTATTTTTCTTTTCTTAATTCTTTTCTTAAATATTTAAAGACACAAAGTCATCTCGTAATTGAGTATGCTGAATCAATTGAATTAATGGATAATTTCTTTATAGAAGAGTTTATAATAATTCAGCTGTCTAAACCAAAACAAGAATAGAGTGAACGGATGCTAAATAGACGAATACAGGTAAGAAGATTTTCTTAATTATAATTACCTGTAAAATTATTCTATATAAATATATGTATAATTATAATAAATATGTGTGACTTCTGCGATATTATAAAATAACATTCTGTGCTATCGAGATATTTAAAATAACAATATCTCCATGAATACATGTGGTAGCCTCATAAAATGTATACAGATAATTTGAGACATTCTTATAATCACATGCTACAGCCAAACTTCATTTCAAGCATTACTTTTAATAGGGAACTTAAATGCAAAACATTTTGATATTTCTTTAATTTTTTATTATTCCTCTTTTCCTTCTTCAGGAAAAAAGCTTTTCTTGAAATATATAAGGTGTAGCATGTTCTTTGTACTCCTAAAATTTGAAGATGATTCCTATAGAATATTTTTAAATATTTGACAAACCGTCTAAATTCGAAAGCGTCCAAATACTTTTGGTAAGTAGTGTATTTTTATTGAAATAATAATTTTTATTCATTTTTTGCCAATGCTTCAGAATTGAAACAAATTTTAAACTGGAAGAAAGAAATGGTTAATTATATATATATATATATACTAAAATAAACAAAACTTTTTAAAAAAATCGTTGAGGCTAACGTCAGGGATCTTCTCAGTATACAGTGGAAATAGTAAGATTTTTATTAAGAACTTAGAAACTCAATTTGTACGAAGGGAAAAGTAATTTTTTAACAGAAATCCTACGAGAAATCCAACATATAAAAAATTACAGAATATATATATATATATATATATACAGGTAGACAGATGCATACATAAACTATATAAATACATATATATATGTATGTGTAAATCATTTAAAGAATTAAGAGCAATTTTGCATGAAAATAAATACAAAATGTTTATTAAAATTTGTAAATATATGAAAAGAATAAGTTGTTTAAACTTACATCAAGGTGATACAAAAAGAACATTTACAGAAGCAACTATGAGCAACGACGAAACAACAAACAAACGTTTGAATATTTTCAACCTGAATTGAGTAGCTCCCCTAATGATTGCTTCATTTATTTTTGAGTTTTTATTTTGTTTGACTTTTGCCTGTTTTGGGCAATAAATGTGTAAAGTAGTTTTTTCCACTTTTCATTTTTCATTTTTTTTTTTAAACTTTTGCTTTTGCATCTGCATTTTACTATTTATTATATGTTTCATTTTATGATTAAAATGGTGAAAACGCAGGAAACGAAACAGTGACAATACCTATTAAGAATATATATATATTATAAACAACTAAATATTACATCTATAGCTGTAGAGAAAAAATATGTAGTTGTTTTTTTAATGCGACAATAGATTTTTCTCAGAATTACCCCTCTCCCGCCCCACGCACACAAAACATAGGATAAAGTAAAAAATAAAAAATAATAATAAGTAAAGATTTCGCGACCACATCGCAAAATCAACAATAAATAATATAATAAAGTGATAAAGAATTTAAATATTAAACTTATATATGTGAAAAAAAAAAAAATAGTTAATAAAGAAACGCAGTTGCATGCAATGTGTAAATCACATGTAACACTAAAATAAATTTAAGACTCTGGTTTAGAAGTATTAATCAAAATAAGAAATATATTAGATTTAATTTGAAAAGTAAATAAAACAAAAGGATCTTTAAATGAATATTTAAAGAAGTGACTCTCAAAGGGTGTGCCATTACTCACTGGCGCGTTTCAGATTTCCGGGTGTGCCATGTGGTATTCCAGAGAAATTCGTGTCTAAATATGAAAATAAATATAAATACTCTTTTATACTATTTATTTGCAGATATAACACACTTTATTTCCGCCCATCATTATTATGTTAATTAACAATGGCTTTTCTCGTAAAAAGAAGCCATTTATTTTTGTGTTACTTATTTTGAAAGTTTTGAAAGTGGAAGTTATTTACGTGATACTTTATTTAAGATAAATACATTCAAATAAAATACATTAGATTTCTTTAAAATAAGCATGGTGTTAAACAATCCTATACACGGTTAAAATTTTGAACATAAAATCTACTGGAAATCATTATCTTAAATCTTATGTAAAATTATAGAGAAAATTAAACGGAGATGTTATAAAGTCTATGTAAAAAATGCATTTTTATAGCTAATATTAATTAATTAGTGGCAATATTATAACATTATATTCGTAACTTAGAATGCTTTTCTTAAAGTAGAAACATTCAATTTTTATTTTCATTGAGAAATTAATTAATAAAAAACCGTAAAAATACACGATAAAGATTGAGAGTTTCGATTATTTACTTTTAATTAAGAATTGCTGTAAATTTATAGAGAGTCTGAATAAACATTTGAATAAATTTACAGAAATTTTCACAGTGTACTAGAAGCGATTAAAAGTTAATTAGTAAGAAAATAAAATGAAATATGTGAAGGCGTTCCTTCACATATATGAGTTTTAATTACAGTTTTTAATAAATGTAATAATTAATTACTATATTTTCAATAAATTAAATGTCTAATAAAATATCTAACGAAATTCTAAATTACTTTTTATATGTAATCGCATTTGTCTGTATGGATAAAAATCTTAGTTCTAATAATATTTTATCTGCTAATTTATTAAATAAATCTGCTGAAAACAAAAAACATATTCTTTAAAATTAATAATTTATTTCTGCTAGTCATCTTTTAAATGACGTCTCTCAGAATTCTAATCTCTCCTAAATCATTTCATAAAATAAAATATAAAGAATATTATTTTCATCTAGTAACCGTTGTATAGATAAAGATTGCATTTCATTCTTTTAGATTGCGTAAGTTTATTTATTAGAAACTAAATTAAGCAATAAATTTCCGTTGTAACATCCTCAAAGGGGTAATTTATAATTTTGGATGACAGGAAGTGCAATAATTCATAGCCTTTCCGTCTCCATTAGGCAGACGATTTTCTGGAGATAAAATTTGGCATAGGTGTTTGGCGTTAAATCTTTAACGGACTTTCTAAATTCAAAATATCTATATTAATTTATTCGAGAGACAATGGATTCTATTTGGTTGTAAAATTGGCGCTATTTTGGAAAACGTGGCGTGATTCAGCAGTTGGATCTTGATTGCGAGATTTATAACTTCAGAATTCGCTCCTAGATCGTTGTTAAGTGAATCGTTACGTACTCTTAAACCCTCTCTCTCACCGCATGTCTTTGCATTCTCGAAACTCATGGACTCGATGTACTGTCACTTTAAAAAGATGTTAAATTGCTTTATGAAAATCTCCAAAATAAAAAATATATTATTATTTATTACTCAGTCTGTGTTACTTTCTCGGCCATCTAAATCCTTTATAGCAGAATGGACCTGGACAGTGTATGCACCAACTTATACAAGAATACCGGAATTACTACTTGATAGCATCCAACTCAAAAGTATAATGAAAGTTGTATCTATCGTCATATTTGTGTGAAATAAAATTTTCTACTCTAGGTTTTACACTAGGTTTCTTCTATTGTTCGACGAGGAAATGAGGGTTTAACCTTTAAATATTCAATTTAATTATGATAACATATTTTTTAAAATTTTTTATACAGATCATATACACATTTTTGTAGGAATTTAAATGCGTTTTAACGTCAAACAATCAGATGTGTCAATTGCACGACTTTCTCTTTGCTTCCATTTAATACTATGAAGATTGATTGCAGATTGCCATGACATCAACAAGGAAAGATAATAAAATTCAATCTACTTTTTAAATAATCTAAAATAGGTATAGAAACAGATTTCTTTGACATATAATTCTGTTTGAGGGGGGCTACCACCCCCCTCAACCCCTGTTTTGTCATAGTGCCTATATTTATTTATTTTTTTAAATAGAAGGCTGTTATTGATTTGCCTTCAAACTTGCAATCTTGATCGAATTTCTTAAGTGGCAATTTGCAAGAATTTCAAAATTTTTAAGCGGCAATTTACAAGAATTTCAAAATACCAAATTCGAATTTTCTGCAGTATTTGTTTTTAAGTTATTCTGATAACAGATATATATACATACAAAAAAAAACGCTAAAATGTGGCTTTTTTATTCAGGACTCCTCAAAAATGTTTTATGCATGTAAAAAATTATTCATTTTGTTTTGTTTAGGGCAACCAACAGATGTTACACTGTACTAAACGGATATTTCCCCCGTAGACGTAATGTATTTGAATCCTCTTGGATGTCCTTGTTAACAAACATTTCCTTGATGTCAACGAAAAGTTTAGTGTAGCATCACAATATGATACAGATTCAGAATACCGAGTTCGAACTTCCTGCTACGATTTGTTCTTGAGATATGCTGATAACAGACAAACACACAGACACACGCACTGACCAACAGCTAAAACCCAAAAACTATACTTTCTCCACCATATATTATGGATAAGAGAAAATAAAAGTTTGGAAACCTCTGGACTTAAAGTATAACTTACATCTATAAAATTATGTAATAGTTCTTAAATTATATATTTTAATAATAAAATGTTATTGAAGTTACTGTAAATTATTGTAATATTTTAAATTATTATATCTGATTATCATAAGATGCAATAATTTAAAATGAAAGAAAAAAATTCGTGATCGCCGAAACGTCAGTGGAGACTCAAAAATATTTTGGGTTCTGTGTGTCTTTGTGTATCGTGATAGCGGCCGCAAAAATAGTCCGAATGACTTGTAAATTGGTACATATGTTCATTTACCACACGGAATGAGCTGTATAGTTTTAGGTGTATACTCTGTTTGTGATTAGTGTACAGGAACAATACAAATTTTTTCTTATCATTATGCTCTATGGACAAAATTTCTCTGTACAGCGATAGCGGCCTCCAAAATCTCCCGATTGCCATGTAAATTGTTTCATGTACCATATAGAAATCACAGTAAAGTTTTTGGTGCGTATATTATTTATGGTTCATGTACAGGGACACACAAAAGTATTTCTTATCATGCTTGTTCTACACGAAGAAATTTCGGTAAGCTGTGTAGGGATCTGTCATCAAATTTTGTACACGTATTTATGTGGTATAACTCCATCAGACTAGGTTGGAGATTAGAAACAACAACCGTTTCACTAAAAATTAGTTAATTTTGTAAATATATTTCGATAAATGTGTGTGCTGTGTTTTGAAGCAATGGGTGAAGAAGTTTTTTCAACATTTGTGGGTAGTGTACTTGTGAATATAGAAAACACTTGTGAGAAAATAAGCCTGAAAATTCAGTTAAAAATTTTCGTTGAAATTTGCGTTACAAAATCACAATCTTGCTAATAACTGTTGAAGTGTAAAGAAGTAAAAATGGAGCGTCAAATTATTTAAAATTGTACATATATCAACATATATTTCTCTTTTAAAATATCGATATTTATTACGAATTTACTCTCTATGAATTTATTATCTCGATTTTTTCTCCCTCTTACAATCTCTCCGTCTCTGGTTATCAAATTCCATTGAGCAATATGGGGAATTTTTTTTTATATAATTACTGACTAGATCTTTCACTAAAAAGGTTAGTCTGATCTGAGTGAATACACTGAAAACATACGTTTACTGATTACTTATTAGTAGTGAAGAAAATGAAATTCTATGTTTAATTAATGAAAGGTGCAAATTCGAATAATAAAAGCGAGAAAAATATAAAAATCATTATTAAAAAGTATCACATTTACACTTATATATTTTTAGTTACAAAAGGGATGTTACTTGAAACATTAGACTGAAATTGGCAAATTTTTTTTTATCTCATCATGTACAGAGGCATTCAAGAAAGTTCAAATACATTATGTCTATAAATAAATAAAATACCGTAGAAAAATTTCAGATACATTATAGCTATAGATGGAAATTGCTAGTAGTGAATTTCAAGTTGTTTAAGGTATTTTCAGAAAATTCACAAACATTAAATTAGTAATCTTCCTCGTCTTTTTCTTTTTTTCTTCTTTTTTTCTTTATTTTACTTTTTTTCAAAATATGATTTATTTTTTTAAATTTTAATTATCTAATTTTGAGTTTAAAAATTCGAATAAATATTTAATTGCATTTTTCTCGTTTTTTAGCTGTAAAATTAAATATAAAAATTTAATGAAAAAAAAAAAAAAAAAAAGAAAAAAAAAAGTTAATGAGTAATTATATAAAAAATTTTCCCCATAGAGTTACATGGGCTTTGGTGATCGGAGATGAGGAAAACGTAAGAGGGTGAGAGAAGCCTTAAGTATGGAATTTACATTATAGCCATACATTACATATAAGACTTACATCGCAGTCGAAAAGGAATTGCACTTTTTCTGTAAATGTTACACGTTTAAACTGTGAAAATTCCTATATGTGTAATTAAATGTTAATTTTTTTTGTTTACTTATTTATTTTTATTCTTGAATAATAATACAATCCAGTAGAAGAACTATATTTTCAATACACAATTATTAAATTATCGAAAATTGCCAATCAATTATATAATGACTATTATGTCTGGTTATAGTTGTGTCTAGACAGTTTTATTTCATAGAAAAAAGAAAACTTGTTATTGTCCTTTCTACATTTTTTATCTGAAATATCAGTTTGTTTTGAGAAAAATTGTAGTTCATATTCACACACACATTTTAGATACAGCATTGACCACTGGGATTCATTTGAATTCTGCTACTTAATTTTTTAACCGGAAATATATTAATAATATTGAAAAATAATAATAAAAATAAATAAATAATAATAATAATAAATAAGATTTGAATAACGGTTTTTGAAATTAACATGTACAGTGAATGTTTAAAACCAAGGATTTCCCCCTTTGTTTATTGATTAAAGGTTTTAATTTTGTTTCTGCATTAAAAAAAATGTGTATATATATATACAGTCGGTAACAAAAGTCTCCGAACACTAGCAAATATTCCCATATAAAAAAAGTACACTTAATACAGCTTTGTTAAATAAATCCTTGTCGAATCCTGATCTTAGTCAGTCTAAAAACAGGATTCGACAAGGATTTATTTAACAAAACTGTATTAAGTGTACTTTTTTAATATGAGAATTTTTGCTAGTGTTCGGAGACTTTTGTTACCGACTGTATATATATATATATATAAAACATTGAAAAGAATTGGATGATTGATTTAAAAGTTGTTAACATATAATACAGTTATAATCCCCTGCATATTCATAATCGACCTTTAAAGAATGCAAATAACCATTTTAATAAAGTTTTAATATTTTAAATTAATAAGCGTAAAATAAAATAAAAATGTTTATTAGATATTTTCGATAGTAATCTGGAGAATCTTGATTGTAGAATTTAGAGGATAAAATAAATAAATAATAATAATGTAATAACAAGCTGGTAATGCACTCACACGACTTTCCTTTACCCTGAAATTCAATACTATAAATACAGATCAGACATTAAGGAATAAGGTAATGAGTACTGTTATATAAACTTACGTTAAAAATAATTTGAATTAGGCTTGGGAACAGATTTATTTGACAAATAACTCTGTGTGATGATGGAAGCCCTTCCCCCCTCAACTTCTGTTTGATTATTGTACTTACATTTATAAAGAATTCAAACTTATTATTAAATTTAAAAGTTTATTTAAAATTATTCAGACAATTTTCACCCGCGCCATTCTTTGAAATTATCAATCTCGATCAATACTTTTCAAGTTACAAACTTATATTAACTACAAAATATAACATTTGAATTGCCTGAATCAATATCTTACTAGTTTATTCTTAGAATAGTAATCATTCTAAAGTCAGAAAATAAAAGATTATATCAAAAAAGTGAAATACGAAACTTCGAAAATACATGATTTTCAGAGATTTTAGAAAAAAACTTTGGGATTATTTTTCTAAAATTAACTGAAATTCTAGAGCGTCGTCTCACCAAATATATATATATATATATATATAATCTGCAGTTTTTAAAATGGCTACTGTTCCAAAATAAAACTTTCAGCCTAATTCAAAAGAAAAGGATAATACCATTCGACGAAAATCTGCGGAATTTACTATTTTCCTATCCAATAGAAGAAAGTATTGGATTTGTACTTATTTTAGACTTCAGCTTTTTTAACAATTTTATACGTTTTACGACATCCTTAGTGCGTTTTGATGAATTTTAGAATGATGTCTGTGTGTATGTCTGTATATGCGTGAGTATGAAACAAAAATTTTGTAGCAACTAATGTACAGAATCTTATAAAAAATTTTATTAATTCCTTGATATAATTTGATGTTTATCAACTTTTGGTGCATATTACCTGACAGGTGACGGTGTCATGCTACGATTTATCCGTTTTACCAGAAGATTATATCTCAGCTTTTATAAATTATACTTTCACAAAATTTATTAAGTGAGAGAGTCTTTATAAAATCTATGCTAGGTCAGTTTGGTTACATATCGGCCGATAGGTGGCGCTGCTATACTGCAACATTCTCCATTAATGGGGAAAATATATATCAACTCCCATAATTTATAAATATATGAAACGTGATGTATGAGGGGAAAAAATATGGAAAAATGTTCTTACTGAATTTAGATGTCGATCTTCCTACAGGTGGCGCTGATTTATCACCTTATACAATTTTCTATATGGCTATATCTTAGCACCAATACGTTAAATTTGCTCCAGAATCCCTGTGCAAATTGTTTATTGTAGAAGTTATGTTGTTTTAATTTGTACAGTAGATATATAGATAAAGTAAAAAGTTTTGTGATGGTCAGGATATATTAGTTTTATTTTGAGTGATTGCTTTCCAATTATTTAAGTCTAATTTTTGTATTCATTTTTTTTTTCTTTTTTAATCACATTCTTAACAATTTTTATTTGGTTATGTCGTGTATAAGAAAAGTATCTTTACAGGGAATATATTAGAGTGGTCAGCAGTTATAAAAGTCTCAAATTTGGCAGCCATTTGGTGGTATCGTGGATTCATGGTGAACAAGTTTTTAATTATTTGCTAATGTACATTGTTATAATTCCATAGTTTTTGTTATACTATTATTTTTAAACACATTCACCTAATGACGGATATACTATAAGTAAATAAACCCTGTATGCGTATAATAATTTTAAAATTCTTGAAATAAGACAAACTTCCCAACATTAAAAAAAAATCTGGAGTGACTCCATTCGACTTTCCGAACATTGAGTAATTAACAGTTTTGTAGATAAAGTAAAGAAAGAGTAGTTGTTAAACAAACAAAAGAGAGAAAACCATAATACAGTGTTTCAGTATTTTTCTCCATCTATTACACGTTGTTTTATTTAACGCTACTGAACTTTGAGCCCATAGATCATAATGATAAAGAAATTTTCGCTGTGTCCCTATAAAAACCTATATATGCTAGATTCACCAAAATGCTTATAGTTAGTGCAGCAGTGATTTATAATACTCATATAAATTTTCAGCTGAATTCAATAAGGCGTTTAGATGCTATCGTACTTTTAAAAATTTAGTCCCATAGGCCATAATTTTGTGTCCCTGTAAAAAAACTGTAAGTGCTAGATTCACCAAAATCTATACAGTTAGTTCAACTGTGATCTATAACATGTGTACAAATTTTTTGCTCGGATTAATAAGGCGTTTAGATGCTATCACATTTTTAAAAATTTGGCCCCATAGGCATAATGATAAAGAATTTTTCTTTGTGTCCCTGTAAAAAAACTATAAATGCTAGATTCTCCAAAATCTATACAGATTGAGTATTTGTGATCTATAATATGTGTATAAAATTTTTGCTCAATTGAATAAGGCGTTTAGATGCTATCGCACTTTTAAGATTTTGCTCCCATAGGCCATAATGATAAAGAATTTTTCTTTGTGTCCCTGTAAAAAAACTATAAGTGCTAGATTCACCAAAATCTATAGGGTTCGTACTATGGTGACTTACAATATGCGTACCAACTTTCAGGTTAATCGAACAAAGCGTTTAGACGCTAGCGTGTTCACTCACAGACATACACACATACACACATACACACACACATACATACATCATCGTAAAAATAGTGAAAACGGACTCAGGGGACCTCAAAACGTATAGAAACATCAAAATCTCGAATTCGGATTTTTGACATGATTACAATACTTTCCTCACTATAGTGTTCGGAAAGTAACTAGTTGGCATAGGTGGACTCTGCTCAGTTCCCCATCATATGTATATTCTCATAAATTTCTTGTACAGGACATATTATATTCATGTTAAGAGAAATGAATTTGACCAAACGCTTGGCACAATGACAGAACGAAATCCTCACCTAATAGGCTACCCACCATTCAGTTCAACATATTTATCTTATTCTAATCTATAAATTTATTTTTTTGGGATCAATTTCGTAGTTTATTTTTCATGCTAATATTTCCAATGCAACAATCCCAAAAATGCATATTTATATGAAATATCGCAACATTTTGCTATGTTGATAAAATCTTAAATTTCGAATAACTTACGAAATTTTCCCATTAGAATATTTGTAGTCAATCATGTTCATTCAAGTATCATAAATGTTATTTTGAAATTGTCTGATATATTTATGATCCTCAAAATGGACGTTTGTGCTCGATTTTACCTTATTCTGCCATTTTAAGTAAATCGTAAATTCCAAATAACTTACGATTTTTTAAAATTGGAAAATTCATACTCTATGGTATTTATGTAAGTATCCTACATAATATTTCAAAAGTGGTTTGACATCTTTACGATGAAAATATTCCTCAAGATTTGACGTTTGTGTAAAATTTTGCCCTATTGTATTGTGATAAGAAATTCGTAAATTTCCAATAACTTACGAAATTTTTATATTGGAAAATTCATAGTCATCAATATTCATGCCAGTGTTCTAAATAATTTTCAAAAGTAGTCTGACATCTTTACGATGAAAATATCTCTCAAAATTGACGTTTATGTGAAATTTCGCCCTATACCACCATGTTAAGAAATTCGTAAATTTCCAATAACTTGCGAAATTTTCAAAGAAGCATATTTATAGCTACTGATGTTCATTCCGGCATCAAAACTGATATTTTAAAACTGGTCTGACAATTTTACAGTAAAAAGTTTCCATTTAATGCACGTTTAAGTGAATTTTTGTCCTATTCTCCCATGTTAAGAAAATCGTAAATTTCTAATAACTTGCGAAGTTTTTAAAATCGAATGTTGCAAATGAATAGGGTTCTTGCCAGTGTCGAAAGTAACATTTTAAAACTGATCTGACCTCTCTGCGATAATTTGTTCTTGAGATATCGTGTACACAGACTAACAAACTAACGAACTAACGGACTAACGGACTAACGGACTAACAGACACCCTACAGACAGACACCATACAAATTTTGTCATTTTCGGATTCCTCACACCTGAAAACGTGTAGAAAAGTCAAAAAACCGAGGTCGAAAATTTTCACGATTACCTAATTCCCCATACCTATAGTATGATGGGGAACTAAAAATACTTAAAAACTTTTAACACATTATCACTTATGGTTAGACAAGTTATTTTTAAGGTATTTACTAAAAATCATGAATATATAGCATCCAAGATTTTACTCGGGTGCATCCAATCTTCATATACAGAAGATACTACAGCAATAATTCTTTGAAAAAATAAGTTACACATTTTTATTGGAAATATTTTTGTTACACATCATACGCATTGATGCAAAAGTAGATTTTATATTTTTAACCCATACCATTTTATAATTTTATAGTTTTTACGCATCTCATTTGGTGTTTTTTATAATGTAGTTAAGCTTAAGATTACCCTTAACAACAGCTTAAAGAAAATCGTATTTTAAAGTTTATAAAAATATAAAGTTTGAAATCCGAAAGTGGAGCAAAAAACGGAGAGATTACCTTAATAAAATTCAATGGAAGATTAAAAATTATAACAAAATTTTAAATGAAATGTTTCGTTAATTGGAGACATCTTAATAGTATAGTATTAACATTTTTAAACTACAAGTTTATTTAATGAGTCTATTTTGAGAATATTCATTTTAAACTAGAAATCTTTAACAAGACAAAACCCATAAATCTTAGTTGTTTGTTAAAATTAGTATTTTTACAAATTGTACATTTTTAATCCATATATATCATTTCATAAGTGCTTATTAATAAAGAAAAAAATTATTCAGAATTCTTATTATCTTTTCAATAAGGAATTAACCCTAATTATTTTCTATGGTACAATTATAAGGATTCGGTTGAGCTTTATAAACATACTACATAGGAAAGCACGGGTTTGTTGGCGTAATTTTTTTTTTCTGTTCTAGTTGTGTGTGCACTACTTAGAAAAATTCTAATGAGTCATCGAAAAGTTTAAATCTTTGGCCACAAATGTGAGAACCATCATGTTCATGTAAGAACCATCAAATAAATACTTTTTTAAACGGCACTAAAAACACTTTTTCTAAGAGTTTGTAACCATGTTAACTAAACCCACAGCCGGACCCGGAATTAGTTGCCATGTCCGTAGGGGTGAGTTGGCATAATTGAAGGTAAAACATTATATTTTACCCCAACATTTTATTTTAATAATATTTGACCACAAATTTGTCTATATTGGAACATATGTATTGAACAAATAAAGAATTCATCAAGTAAAATAAATTCTGCTTTCGGCTATATTTACCAATAACTTGAGCTCCCGGTTGAACATGAAAATTTAAAAAGCGTATAAAGTCAGGGTGCAATAATTCAGAAAAATTTGATGTGTTGCTTCTGTTCTAGGGGCGTTGTCATACTCAGATTTTTAGCTGAAAATAACCAATCAGCGGTTATATTAAGTCTTTGACGGTAGATGGCAGAATAGTGTGAAAATTTTTTGGAAATCTGCACCCTGACTTTAGACGCTTTTTAAACTTATGGGTTCAATCGGGAGTTGAAGTTAATGGTGAATACGGCCGTAAGTATTATAACTATCCATAGTTATTTAAATTGAACTAACTCGATGTTTGAAATCAATAACGAATTTAGGAAAAACGTGCTCGTTTATTTGAACAAGTGGATTCTATTTTTGCAAAATTTTACTGTGGTTGTAAAAAGTTGAATCATTTTTGTCTGGCAATCTCCATTTTTGTCCTTTTAAACCATGGTGGATATGCGAATCTCAGTGTTATCGGTTTCGTCAATTTTCTTAATGTGCTAGTGGGTTTGGTATATCACTGTCAAATTCATTTATTTTGCAGGGTGATCAAAGTGCCGTTGATTTTATGGAGGTTTCGTTATTGGTCTTGTTTTATGTGACAATAAAACAAGACAATTGCACTGACATGGCATGCATTAAAATAAATGCGTGCCATGTCAGTGCACATAAACGACACTTTTGCACAGACAGACTGGTTGAAGTGAAAATCTTCTCAATCTCAACTAAACTTTCTCAGAGATGGTGCTTTTACTACGCCATCTAATAACGCATTTTAGAAACAATTAAATGTTCTTTCAAATAAGTTTTAGCAGTTCGCCTCATAGTCATACATTGACTACACAGATTTTAACCCTCGCTTTCCCAGGATCAAGGCGTTACTGCAGAAAAATTGCTTTCAGGAGCCGCTTGGCACGTTTAGAGAAACTCACCAGCACCGCGCCTTTTTGTATCGTTTAGAAGTTGCAAAGTTCCAGTGGTTACGTTTGCTATTTCTGGAGAATTAGCGCACTTTTTGAATGAGGTGGGCTTAACTAAATTTCAACTACAAAATGAGGTCAAAATGACCCCATCTTGGGAAAGCGAGGGTTAACATCCTGTAAATTGGATGCAAGAGGAGATTGCTAACGGATACTTCTTTCAACATATCCCAAACATTTTATATTGGATTAAGATCCGGGCTTTGCTGCATCTAGGGAAACTGTTAGAAGTCAGATTGGTGTTCACTGAAGCAATCTCGAATGATTCTGCCACGATTGCATTATCGAGCACAAAGTATCCGTTAATTTCGGAGTAAAAATGTAACATTGAGGGATACACTTAATCTATCAATATGTTCAGGTGCTGCATGGCTTTTTGATTATCCTCAAGTAACACCTGGGAACCACTTCCATACAAGCAGAATATTCCCAAAGGTTTGTAACAGGTTTTGCATGCCTTCGCCACCAGCGAGCATTTGTAGAAATTCTTACAGGTTTCTAATCATTGGCCAGTGTGTGTAATTACGAGAATGCAATTGTAGTGCGTTAGCATTATCTTTATAAATTATATTTATAGATCTACAAATTATGTATTTTAAATATATGCATATCATGTAGCAAGCGTTTATTATTTAATAAAAAGTTATTCATAATTAAAATTGTTTGTGTAGTGTAGAATTCACGCTAATTATTTATTTTAGGCTAAACAATTAGAAGGATTCAATATATATATATATATATATATATATATATATTAGTTTTATATTTCTGTCACTCATGACTAATAACGATATATTTCCTTAATTTCGCACGTTAGCTATCAAAAATTCTTTTACTCTTGTACTAGGACATCATAGATATACAATTTTTTACAAATTAATTAGTCAAGCTAGTCGCTCTATTTTGTTAATTTTCTATACTATTACGCTGTGACTTTAAATATAGTTTTTTAAGCATTAATAACACTGCTCTGCAAAAAAAGAAAAAAAATGTTTTTCGAGTTCTGATACAATTCTTGCTTGATTCTTATGTAAAATGACGTCCTGAATCCGAATATGACTCCCATTTTTCCCAGTCACCCACAGTTTTTTAGAAACACCACCCCCTCCCTGAATTTTTTTCCCTGTTCAATAATTTTCTGACCATGGATTTGATTTGAAGAATGAAAAATAATTAATTTAACACCTAAAAACAAAAAAAAAAAATATATGAAGTTTAAAAAATAACATTAATAACAGATTAAAAAAATATAAGATATGTAATACATAAATTCAATAACCCCCCCCCCCCCCCAAAAAAAAAAAAAAAAAAAAAAAAAAAGTTGTCCTTGTCATGTCCATGTTTTAAAATTTTCCAACTCTGTAGCCACTCAGAAGATATTTAACGGTTAAAATAATAACCCCCCCCCCCCGCCTTCTTAAAAATCAAATTTATAGCCATAAAATCATCGAAAAGCGATAAAAATGGGCGGCTCTTCCTAAAAAACGGTGGGTGATGGGTGCAAAATGAACGTCATATTCGGATTCAGGAAGTCGTTTTACATAGGAATATGCTGAAATGGTGTCAGAAGCAATTTTCATGCAGAGAAGTGTAATTCTAACTCCAATATGAGCCAATTTATATATATATATATATCTATATATATATACATATACATATTGTAATTATAGTATGGAACATAATTTGGTGTTGCGCTCACATACTTTCTCTTACCCTACAATTGTATAGCTATATTATTTCAGTTTTAGGTCGAAGATAGAGTTCTGCATTTGAACATTAGCAGACTACATATTTTTAGTAACAATTGAAAATTGTTTCAGAAACAGTTTTATTTGTAATACATTTCTATGTGAAGGAAGCTGCCGCTGCTCTCAGCCTCCAGTAGCTATATTTATGAAGCCATTAAGATTGTTATTAAAGTCAAACTAGTATGTTGTGGCTAACACAAGACTTTCTTCTATATATTCCTATACAAATTCACGCAACATAATGTATTTATTAAAATTATTTTCCTCGATGAATGTAGACGATTTCCATCTCAGAGAAGCACAACACTAAATATACAAAGAAAGTGAATTTTGTGCCGACCTCTGAGAAAAAGCATTTCTTTTCCGTTAAAACAGATGTTTGAAATTATTACAAATCGATGATTAAACCATTCAACAGTTTGTCTTAAAGTTACTGACGACTTCTTTTGAAAGATACCTATATTGAAAATGTATGCCATCTTGTTCGGGGTACTTCACTCCATGAGGGAGAGATTCTCTTATATACACACGCATTTTTTCTTAGTTTACTATTCCTCTTATCATTAATTCTTATTAATTTCACAACTTTCGTTAAAAACAGTTCTCATCACGAGCATTTATAAAAAATTTCGACCTATAGTGCGACCACGTTTCCTACGACTAGCAGTGAGGTCGAGTCCAAAAGTTTGGAGGGATGCATAATTGGCCGAGAGATAGTTATTTGGCAAACATCCAGTTATTCGGTGTTCCCTTATCGCTTGTTTTATCTCAGTCACCCCTATTTTAACACTGGACTCGTTCAATCCGCACTTGCGCAGAGGCTTCCATGGCCGCAAGAAATGCGGTTAAAGAATATTCTGCCATATCCAAATTATGAAGCAATGGATAACAGTGCCACTTATTGAGCGATTGTTCCCCAAATGTTATCAGCACTAATTTAGGTTAAAATCGAACTAAATATCAAAATTGGTTGAATTTTGTGTATTGGTACGTAAGGTACAGCGTCCATAAATTTTCGAGACATACACCCAAACACAGACAGACACTTTCTAAAATTGGTCAAATCTTGTACAGGATATTTCAAAACATGTAAATCCATGGAAAACTAGAAGTCAAAAGTTTTCAGGAATACAGTAGTTTCTTCTGATATTTTTAGAAAGAAGGAAAATTTTAATATATTGCAGCCAATATCAATCTTTGAAACTTATGCGATTAATTTTGAGTAGTCCTGCATATTGTCTGTAATTATATACGCACCAAACAAAGTACTTAAATTTAGCACAGAAAAAAAAGTTTCAGGAGACAGCTTGAAATGCATTTCGAGGTATTTCCAAACATAGCACTAACAAATTAGAACTCTTTTGTGTGGACCTGTGAAAGAAAGAGAAATACTCTCCATACCATTTTCTATGGGAAATATACTTTTGTGCATATATAAAAAGTTTTTGTCAATTTCTTTTTGTTTAATGAAGTCTACAGATTTTAATCTGTAGTTACCTGGAATTTTGTCAATATTCGTAATTCATTTGAATACTTTTGCATGGTCCTGTACACGACCGGGTGTCCGATCTGAATCAGAAATTTCAAGTTTCATCTCTATATGACAGCGGTTTATAATACCAAGTTTGAACTCTCTGCTAGCAATTCTTCTTTAGTTATGATGATAACTAACAGACAGATAGATAGACTAACCGTTAAAAACCAAACCTGTCAAATACAGGACTTCAATCCGTATAAATATATAAAAAACTCCATTTCAAAAATATGGCCCACAAACATTTAGGTTATTAAGTAAAATAACAAAGGTTATTAAGTTTAAAAGTTTATTCTAAATTATTCACATAACTTTCACAAGTACAGTCGGTAACAAAATTCTCCGAACACTAGCAAAAATTCCTATGTGAAAAAAGTACACTTAATACAGTTTTGTTAAATAAATCCTTGTCTATTCCTGTTTGTAGTCAGTCTAAAAACAGGATTCGACAATGATTTATTTAATAAAACTGTATTAAGTGTACTTTCTTTACATAGGAATTTTTGCTAGTGTTCGGAGACTTTTGTTACCGACTGTACTACTAGCTGAAATTTACCAGTCATGATCAAATTTTCAAAAAGCAATCTCATATGAATTTTAAAAAACACCATTTGAATTGCCTTCAACTATTTGTTTATAAGTTACGCTGATAACATACAGAAAATTGCACCGTTAAAAACTTGGCATTAGTATATAAGGAACTTCAAAAAGCGTAATTATAAAAAAGAACCAGCGCTGAAAATTTAACTTAAAATAATGCTTTATTTACCATATAGATATGAGAAATTAATTTTCATTCCTAAGCAGTTTTCCTGGACATGGTACAATGTAGTAAAGGACTTTTACCAATTACATTCAATAGAAAAGAATGTTCTCCTTTATTATTGGTAGCTCTCGGCGTGTCCTCAATAAAATATGGAAGCATTACATTGTGTACTTAAGCAAAGCCTATATTAATAATACATAGCACAACCGAAAAGGCACTTCCAGCACTTTCCAAGTGTAATCTCAATATATTCTAGTTATTATGGGTAGCTCTGTGTGTCCTCTATAAAGTATGGACACATTACATTGTGTACTTAAGCAAAAGCTATATTAATAATACATAGCACAACTTAAAAGGCACTTCCAGCACTTTCCAAGTGTAGTCTCAATAGATTCTAGTTAATATAGGCAGTTCTGTGTGTCCTCTATAAAGTATGGACACATTACATTGTGTACTTAACCCTTTCGTTCCCCGTGATGCCAATTGGGATCATAACATTTCAGATTTTCTTTCTTACCATCTAACACTCCCGCTGATTAAAAATGAACAATTTTAAAATCTAAATACATTTTCCCACCGAAAAATATATATTTTAGATGATTTCACTATCCTTGTTGATAAATGAAAGTATATTTTAGTCTGTTCTGATAAAAATATCAGAATCAGTTTCCTGTTTTGGGCAATTTAAGTAAATTAACTGATTGAAATATTTTTTTTTTTATTTTTTAATATTTATAATTTATATTTTAATTCATTGCAATATGTATTTCTTCCAAAATTTTGATAATTTTATTTAATGAAAAGTTATGATTTTAAATGGCATCAGTGGTTATATTAAACATAAATAAACACCTCTCAGTTGCTTTGTTAGCTATATTAATTCGTACTCCTGCTATTACTCCCATTTAAACCAATATATATATATATATATATATATAACTTTTGAAATAAATTTATGACTAAATATAAGATTTATTGTTTTATGGAGGGAAAAAATTGGGAATGAAAGGGTTAAGCAAAACCTATATTAATAATACATAGCACAACTGAAAAGGCACTTCCAGCACTTTCCAAGTGTAGTCTCAATATATTCTAGTTAATATGGGTAGCCCAGGACAGAGACTGATTAAGGGGGAAGCACACATTATTTATACTTACACCGTTATTTTTTAACAAATACTTTCCTCCTATAATAAACAGAAAATTCTCATTAAAAATTATTTTAAAAAGAATTCTGGTGTCTAATAACGGTGAGTAAATTGGATTGTTTTACACCGTTCATTTTTTATAAAAAATTTTTCCTCGTCAAAGCGTGAAATTTCTATGACATGAAGTAAAAAATAATTGTAAAAATATTCTGGTGAGAGCGGAGATAATGTGTGCTTCCCCCTTAATCAGGCTCTGGCCCAGGAAGAATAAGGTAAATATTTTTCATACTATATTCTTCACGAAACATGTTTTTATGCATATAAAAAATATATGTTGATTTCATTATTTAGTGCAGCCTATAGATGTTAAACTGGATCTACCAACTTTTGGCCCACATAAGTAATATATTCGATCTCTCTTAGATTTTTCAGTACATGAAATATTGCTTAATTTCAACGGAAAATTTTGTGTAGGATATCTACATGATACAAATTTAGAACACCGCGTTTGGATTTCTTTCTGTACTATTTGTTCTTGAGTTATGATGATAACATACCCACACACACACTCAAGCACACGCATACAGAGACCAACCACCAGAAAACCCGATTTTCAGATTCATGAGACCTCCAAACATGTAAATATAAGAAAAAATTAATTTCTAAAATTTGGAGTCATAAACTTTCTCTTCTATATATATATGGGTAAAGAGAAAGCAAAAAATAAAACGAAATTCTATAGCCAAAATTCTATAATGTTATTCACAAAGCATTGCATCAATATGTATCTCAAATTAACTAAATCTTTTAACATGAATTTTTATCTATAAATTCTTTCCATATTAAAACCTCAGCAATCTAAATTCAAGTTAATTCCACTTAGAACACAATACATAAACCGGTATTAACTGATGTTACATAATTCAATAATGCTTTATTAAATATTTTTAAGCGCCATTTCAAAAGACGAATCTTACTGAAAAGGATTATTCACTTAAATAACAATTTACTGAATGAATTTTCGAAACTCTAAGTAAATAATCTTCAGATTATTTTTCTAAAGTGAATCATAAAAACAAATTGCAGCCGTGCTGTGAAGATATAATGTGTAGAAGATTATTTCATTCTATTAAGCACATGTTAGGTAATTAAAATTCAACCCAACTGTATGATGAAATTAAAAATTTGCTTGTAATGCATTAAATTAAGAAAAATTTTGTCTTCGAGATATATTTTTAAATCTTGTATAGAATGCATTCACCCAGTTGCAATTTAGGTTGCTTTTTGTAAGGACGTTACAAAACTACTTAGTAATACTTTTTAAGTGCTTTGGTTACTATTTGTCTTTTTGTGCTTTTTTGCAGGGAATTTTCGGATAAATATGGAACGTTTATGCGTTGTAATATCCTGATTATAATCATACTCTTTTTTTTCTTCTTCTTCTTCGTTTTTTTTAATACCGTTATTTTTGGCATAAAAATCCATGTCTGAGCACAAGATAGAGAACAAAAACTAGTAGGACACGTCGGAAAGCCTAACAGTTTAAGCCGCAGAATGTATTAGTGTGTGATCATGGAAACAAAAACTAATACCTTATAAAAAATAAAAATACATTTATAAGAATTTAACTTTACACAATAAATATGTTTACAACAAATTTTAGCAGCTATATTAAAAACTAAAGTTCAATATATATATATATATATAACGAAAAAGGAAACTAATTAATAAATAAAAAAGCTATTTTAAACAGAAGCTGCAACTAGAGGCTCTGCTGACGCATTTTCATGATGGGCTCAAATTATTTAATATACAGTAGTGTCCAACACCTTATTTAAATAAATTGAAAAGTTATACAGATGTTACAAGTCATTGTCACACAAATTTTATAAATTTTGGTGAAACTAATACATGTTTTTTTTTACAGGGACACAACAAACTATTTTTTTTATCATTATGGCCTATGGACTAAAATTATTTAAAACGCTGAAGCATCAAAATACCTTACCCGAATGAGCTAAAAACTTATATGTGTTCTAGGTCACCATCACACGAACAGTATAGATTTTGGTGACTCTAGCACTTATGAATTTTTACAGGGACACAAAGAAAAATTCTTTATCATTATAGGCTATGGACTGAAATTATTTAAAGTGCGATAGCGTTTAAACGCCTTTTTCAAATGAACTGAAAATTTATGTACATTTTATAGGTCTCCGTCACACGAACTTTATGAATTTTAGAGAATCTAGCACTTATAGTTTTTTGTTTTTCTTTTCTTTTACAGAAACACAACACAAAATTCTTTATCATTATGGCCTATTTGCTGAAATTATTTAAAGTGCGATAGTGTCTAAATGCATTAGGCGATTGAGCTAAAAATCGATATACATGTTATAGGTTACTGTCGCAAGAACTGTATGGATTTTGGTGAAAATCCAGCAGTACAGGGGCACAATGAAAAATTCTTTATTATTATGATCTAAGGGCTCAACATAAGTACATTAGATTAAAATTAAACAACATACTGTGTGGAGAAAAATATTGAAACATCCTATTATAATTTTTTTCTTTTGTTTATTTATATATACAACGACTTTTCTTGCTTTACCTATGCAACCATTAATTACTTAATGTTCGAAAAGTCGAGTGGAGTCACTCTAGATTTTTTTGTATATGTGGGGAAAACGCTCTCTACTCATAGGAGAAGTACACCCGGGAAGTTTAAATTTTCAGTATGTGTATCTTTCAAACGAAAGGTTGACGCCGAGATCTGTGATGATTTAAAACTAAGTTATAGTAAGTTTTAACTTTCAGTAATAAAAACAAAAAAAGCCATTTTTCAGATGTCGGCACCAAATTGAGTTTCTTTGGACATTTAGTACTATGCTTCTCTGAGATCAAAATCGTCTGATTGATACCTCTCATTGATACCTCTCATGATGCAGAGCACTTTGCCCTCCGAGAGGAGATGCTGTCGCAGACAAAAAAAAAAAAAAAAAAAGACGCCAGCGACAGTTACTTTTTTTTTAATATATAGAGATTATCACAGATTTATTATTCAACCATTCGTTTTAAAATTATTGATTAGTTCTATCGAAAGACACCCTTATTGAAACTTTACACTTACGGAGAATAAGGTGAAAACAATCCTTCTACAAGTACACACTTTTTTCCTAGTTTACTACTACTATTATCAATAACTGATATTAATTTTACAATCATGTGTTTAAAATAACTCTCATTATGTACATTTATACGAAATTTTGTCCTACACTGCCATGTTAAAAATTTAGACAAACTAGGATAACAGCACCACCTGTTGATTCATAAATATAATCAGCACCAGTTTAAGTCAAGGTTCAATAGAATACCAAGTTTGGTAAAATTTCTTTCATTGGTTTGTGAAATACAGCGCCCACAAAATTTGTGATACACGCACAGGCAAACAAAGTGATGACACACAGACATTTTCTAAAAACTAGTATGATGTGGCTACTACATGACTTTCTTCTATATAATTTTACACAAAATTCATTGAATACAAATTATTTATTAAATTATTAAATTATTAAATTATTTATTAAATTATTATAAAAATCCAGAAGATTTTTATCTAACAGGATTATATATATCACTAAATGCCGAAAGAAAGTCATTTTTTTTTCTTTTTCAATTATCAGAAGAAATACGATTTTTAAGTTTTTTTTTTTTCGTTAAAAGATAAAAAAAACCCAATAACTTTGTTTTAAATTACGACAGATCTATAGTTCAACCATTCGTTTTAAAGGTATTGACGAGATCTTTCGAAATATACCCATATTGAAAATTTACTACCCCCGGGAGTGTACTTCCCACCCAGAGGGAAGGGGAAAGCGATGCTCCCACATGCACAATTTTTTTTTCCTAGTTAACTACTACTATTATCAATAATTCATATTAATTTTACAATCACGCGTTTAAAAAAACTCTCATTATGCACATTTATATGAAATTTTGTTGAATACTGCCATGTTAAAAATTTAGAAAATCGATCACAGAATTGTTGATGTATTACAGAATCTGTTGAGTAATTGTTCCACAAATATAATTAGCACCAGTTTATATCAGGGTCTAACTAAATACCAAGTTTGGTTAAATTTCGTTCTTTGGTTCGTGAGATAGAGCGTCCACAAAATTTGTGATACACACACACAGACAGACTGACAGACATTTTCTAAAAGCAGTCAAATCGTGTTCAGGACATCCTAAAAACTGTAAATCCATCGAAAACTGGAATTCGAAAGTTTTTTTTTAATCCAATACTTTTTCTATATATAGGATAGACGAAAGTAATAATCAAATCGTGTTCTGGACATCTGAAAACATGTAAATCTGTCAAAAAGCGGAGTTCGAATACATTCACGAATCCAATAATTTTTTCTTATATATATAGAAGAAAGTAATAACCTCTTGGTTTATAGTGGTTTTAAATTTTAACCATGAAAAAAGTGTTATTTCTTTTCAGATAGATTTATCATGCACATATATTTGCATACGTTTCTAGATATTCATAATTATGTAATTGGTTAAATACGAGTATGAATAATTAAAAAGAACAGTTATTATACCTGATAAAGCATTTCAAAAAAGTTCTGAAATCTTTCTTTCAAATTCTAATAAGAAAATTTTTCAATGCATAATCGAAGATATTTTAATTTTGGTGTCAGTGTTTTGTTAATAAATGATATTTCTTTCAAAATTATCTCTACAAAATTCTGATGCAGCTCTATCCCAATAAAATTCAAACAAATTCAAGAAGAAAGAGAATATTTTACTTAGAATGGAGTTTTCTTAAATGAAGCTGCTAGTTAAAATCTATACTTGATGAAAACCACCAGGGAAATAAAATTCACCAGGAAAATAAAACTGCACTTGCACCAGATAAATAAAACAAATATAGTATTCTGTTGATTTGAATAGACCTACTCCTTTTTTAAGTTCATAAAAATAAATAAATAAATAACAATTTATTTATTTGTTGACTAATATTCAAATTAATTTTTAAAATCAGTAATAAATTTTGTACAACTTTGAAATCTAATTTAGCTAATTCAGGAAAATTATGCAACTTCTTTGTTCAATTAAGACATCATTGTTTATAACTATTTCATTAAAAAAAATCTGGAGTGACTCCATTCGACTTTCCGAACATTGAGTAATTAACAGTTTTGTAGATAAAGTAAAGAAAGAGGAGTTGTTAAACAAACAAAAGAGAGAAAACCATAATAGAGTGTTTGAGTATTTTTCTCCATCTATTACACGATGTTTTATTTAACGCTACTGAACTTTGAGCCGGTAGATCATAATGATAAAGAATTTTTCGTTGTGTCCCTGTAAAAATCTATAAATGCTAAATTCACCAAAATGCTTATAGTTAGTGCAACAGTGATTTATAATACTCATATAAATTTTCAGCTCAATTCAATAAGGCGTTTAGATGCTATCGTACTTTTAAAAATTTAGTCCCATAGGCCATAATGATAAAGAATTTTTCTTTGTGTCCCTGTAAAAAAACTGTAAGTGCAAGATTCACCAAAGTCTATACAGTTAGTTCAACTGTGATCTATAACATGTGTACAAATTTTTTGCTCAGATTAATAAGGCGTTTAGGCGCTATCACACTTTTAAAAATTTGGCCCCATAGGCATAATGATAAAGAATTTTTCTTTGTGTCCCGGTAAAAAAACTATAAGTGCTAGATTCTCCAAAATCTATACAGATTGAGTATTTGTGACCTATAATATGTGTATAAATTTTTTGCTCAATTGAATAAGGCGTTTAGATGCTATAGCACTTTTAAGATTTTGCTCCCATAGGCCATAATGATAAAGAATTTTTCCTTGTGTCCCTGTAAAAAACCTATAAGTGCTAGATTCACCAAAATCTATAAGGTTCGTACTATGGTGACTTACAATATGCGTACCAACTTTCAGGTTAATTGAACAAAGCGTTTAGACGCTAGCGTGTTCACTCACAGACATACACACATACACACATACACACATACACACACACATACATACATCATCGTAAAAATAGTGAAAACGGACTCAGAGGACCTCAAAACGTATAGAAACATCAAAATCTCGAATTCGGATTTTTGACATGATTACAATACTTTCCTCACTATAGTGTTCGGAAAGTAATCAAAATCTCGAATTCGGATTTTTGACATGATTACAATACTTTCCTCACTATAGTGTTCGGAAAGTAAATATGTTATTGCTTTCAATGATGCAATTGTTGTGCCGATAAAAAATGTATGCATCATTTTAAATTTTTAGTTTTTATTTATTTATTTATTTATTTATTTTTTATGACAGGCTGACATTTTTATATCTCACTAATATAAATTTATTATATGTATATAAAAAAAATTACAAATGTGCAAATTAATTAAAAATGAATCTAACATTAAACTGCACTAAAACCTAAGTCAAACTTTACAAACTGTTGAAATGCAAGGTAAATATAAATATAATATATATATATATATATTTGCTTAGAGAGGAAGTTTTTATGGTTTCAACTATCTATCCAAAATTTTAGTGACAAACCAACACTTTTATTTCACATTAGTGTAAATTTAATATATAACATTCGCGGAAAAAGAATCGAATTTCTAAGAATAAACCTTTTTTCGAGAAGTTGAAAAAAACATTTTCTTTATAAAACAAACTTTATTTTATGAAACGCCTATTACGCAGTTATTTTTTAGAAGTGATGTGTGACATACT
The DNA here is from genome assembly GCA_963930645.1 of Salticus scenicus. Classification (NCBI taxonomy): domain Eukaryota; kingdom Metazoa; phylum Arthropoda; class Arachnida; order Araneae; family Salticidae; genus Salticus; species Salticus scenicus. Next base: position 94,349,402 of record OZ005648.1, on the reverse strand, counting down.
TTTGCTTTCACGTATAAAACCGAATAAAATATTTTTCATTTTAAAATAAAATTACGTAACAGATGTGAGAAATATATGTCTGTAGCTTTTGGAAAAAGATATGTTAACTTTAGAACTAAACTTTGCCGATTACATAATAATAATAACAATAATATTAACACATTCTAGTTATAATCTATATATTAATTTGAAACATGTTTTTGTCTGTCTCCACTATATTGAGAGAACTACTTGGTGTAAAAATTTGGTTGAGGTGTCTAAAAAAAGGTCTTGGTCTGTAGATGTGCTATGAGAAGAGAAAAATAAAAAAAAGTCGAACGGTTCCCCCCCGGAGGGTAAACCGTTTCTCCCCCGGGGAAAACGGGTGAGAAACCGTTTCCCACCCGTTTGGGTTAAAAACACGTTTACGAGCTTAACTAAGCTTCAAATTACTTCACGGCGAAGAAATTGTACATATGGGGACTAGAGTCGAATACTAAAAAATCACTTTCTGTTGCATACAATATAGTGCGACCCCTGGTGGTGTAAAATGGAACTAGGTGATTTTGCTGCAGACCCTATCATGTTACATCTTATTTTAAAGGCCTAGGTATTTCCTGACCGTTGGTGATGTTCGTACAGAGCACACTGCGCCCCCTGGCGGTGGAAAGTGCAACTAAAGGATTTTGCAGCTGACACCACCATGTGACACCTTATTTAAAAGGTTTTGGAAATCCAAGGCGATTGGTGATAGAGGTCTTGAAATCTATATATTAATTTGAAACATGTTTTTGTCTGTCTTCTGTCTCCACTGTATTGAGAGAACTACTTGGTGTAAAAAATTGGTTGAGGTGTCTAAAAAAAGGTCTTTGTCTGTAGATATGCTGTGAAAAGAGAAAAATACAAAAAAGTCGAACGGTCCCCCTCCCCGGGGGGGAAACGGGTTAAAAACACGTTTACGAGCTTAACTAACCTCAAAATTACTTCACGGTGAAGAAATTGTACATATGGGGACTAGAGTCGAATACTAAAAAATCAATATCTGTGAATTTGGAATTTTCGATTTTAAAGGGGGAAAAAAGGGGGAAAGTAGATTTGGAGGGGAGGGGAAAGGGGGGAAATTTGTTTGAGAGGGAAATCCGTTCTAGATCCACACATGTAGCACCTCATTTTAAAGGTCTTGAAATTTCATGTCGATTGGGGATGTTTGTATACAATATAGTGCGACCCCTGGTGATGAAAAATGGAACTAGGTGATTTTGCTGTAGACCCTATCATGTTACATCTAATTTTAAAGGTCTTGGTATTTCCTGACCGTTGGTGATGTTCGTACAGAACAAACTGCGCCCCCTGGCGGTGGAAAGTGCAACTAAAGGATTTTGCAGTGGACACCACCATGTGACACCCTATTTGAGAGGTTTTGGAAATCCAAGGAGATTGGTGATAGAGGTCTTGAAATTTCATGTTGATTGGGAATGTTTGTATACAATATAATGCGCCCCCTGTTGGTAAAAAATGGAACTAGGTGATTTTGCTGTAGACCCTATCATGTTACATTTTATTTTAAAGGTTTTGGTATTTCCTCACCGTTGGTGATGTTCGTACAGAACAAACTGCGCCCTCTGGCGGTGGAAAGTGCAACTAAAGGATTTTGCAGTTGACACCACCATGTGACACCCTATTTGAAAGGTCTTGGAAATCCAAGGCTAGAGGTGATAGAGGTCTTGAAATTTCATGTTGATTGGGGATGTTCGTATACAATATACTGCACCCCTTGGTGGTTAAAAATGGAACTAGGTGATTTTTCAGTCGACCCTATCATATTACACCTTATTTTAAAGGTCTTGGTATTTCCCTACCGTTGGTGTTGTTCGTATAGAACACGCTGTGCCCCCTGGCGGTGGAAAGTGCAACTAAAGGATTTTGCAGTTGACACCACCAGTGACACCTTATTTGAAAAGTCTTGGAAATTCAAGGCGATTGGTTATGTTCGTATACAACATACTGCATCCCCTGGTGGAGGAAAGTGGGTTTTGCAGCGCGTGCGTAGCATGCCTGCTACACAGTGCAGCAGCCACAGGCAGAGGTAACACGAGTCAGATGTTCGTTTGGTTAAAGGTTAATTTTTGAGAATTTTTTCATGTTATTAGCGGCCTGCATATACGCTGCCGCATGCACCGGTACACAAGCCCGAGTTCCGTTCTGTTTGAGGTGATTTTTTTTGTTACAGATGATTATTTTTTTATTATTTTTTTGTGATGCTTTTATTTAAAAACAGAAATTCAAACAAAATCGAGTTAAAGGTATAAAATGATACAATTTTAAGGTTCATTTAAGGTTATTACCACGGGCCCGGGCATACCGGGCTTGTCAGCTAACATGTAGTCTTAGTATTAAACGAAATAGAAAATAAAAGATAGCAACTGTTTATTTGGTGTCAGTTTGATGTCCCATTGGCAGTACTTTGTAGAAAGTGATGTCATATATAGTATTTCTATTTATGGCTTTCTTTTTTTGAGAGAAATGTCGTAAATTATATTAGATGTTTTAACTTGAAATACATTTAACTAATGATATGACGATTTTTGAAACAGTGCGGTCAATAAAGTGATCGTCGAATTCGACGTGTTCCATCTAGTCTTATTGTGTAATTGAAAAAACATATTATACAAAAGAGCTTTAAAAATACATTGATTTTAAGATATACATTTTTTGTTTTTAAGACTAGGAAAAAAAAAAAAAAACTTATAATTTCATGAATATGTGGCGCTACGTGTAGAGAAATACTGAGAATGTTATCTTTTTAAAAATATAGGTTTGATTTAGGATACCAATCTACTATCATCTTTTACCTGTTGGATTGGTTCCTATTGCTTAAAGTTGGTTCTAAATTATTCTTTAACAACATTTGTTGCGACCATGGGAGCCTGTGCGCAAGTGCAAATCAAAGAGGTTAGAAGAATATAGAGATGGTGTCAACCTTAAAGCCGGGTATGCGATGTGAAGCCGGTTATCGCTCAGAATTAAATGCCCAAATGTAGCCCAAACTCGTGGGCGTGGTCGAACAGTGTAGTGATTTTTCAGGAAGGAGACATTTAAATATGTATGGGAGATTGGGCTACTCTTTACTGCATACACTACACGTGCAAAAGTTTGGGCTACATTTGAACCAGTTTTTAGGGTTGCACTAGGCTTCACGCGGAAGACGTTCATTTCATCTCTATATTCTTCTAACCTCTTTGGTGCGAACAGAACGGGTCTAGTATTAAAATAAAGGTAATTACCCTAGTCGGAGAGAAAATAAGCGGTAACCGGTAATGGACATTGAATACTGATAGGAAGTAGAGTATAAATTCCCCATACTAGCTGTGGAGGAAAGTTCTGTGAATATCACTATTGTTTTTGGATGAATGGGCGTCTTCTTTTGGCGATAATCGCTTTGGTGTAAACGGAAACCTGCTTTGGTGGAACTGGAATGTTGGTTTGATGGTAGAAAAACCGGTTTGGCGAATGAATTGGTGGACTGGAAGGGATATGATGTTCGGAAATAAATAAGTTACTAGTCCGGGGCCTATTCTGATATGCAGTCAGTGGTAATGGAACACCGAATGACTGGATGTTTATCCGAATCTGTCGGTCAATTAGGCACCCCTCCAAGCATTAGGACTCGTCCTCACTTCTAGGCATAGGAAACGTGGTTACACTAGACTACGAACATCTATGCTGGACTTGTGGCTTGGAGAAAAGCTCTAATCATTCAATTACCAGATGGACTTCTTTTAATAGGTGGTGTAAAATTTGTTGATGATATCCAAAAACATTTGTAAGGTCTGCACCCCGGCATCAGAGCTAGACCCCATTTTAAACTAGTACTTAATTTAGAAAATAACAGAACGAGACTCATTGTATTAAAATAACTAAAACGTTTATTTCAACTTGAAATACGGGCAAGTTCAATGAAGAGCGAAACTCGGTAATCAAATTAAAGAAATAAATTTAAGTAATATCAAAAATAAATCTCACCACTTTTGATTGACGTACTCTGGTTACAGCTTGACTTTTTAACTCTCAAGAAATCCTTTGGACTCTACGCCCCGTCAAATGAAGAAACAATTCTACTTTTAAACTACTTATTACACACTCCAATTAAAACACTCCAAAAATCATCGATTCCGCTCTAGAATAACACTCTCGCCTTCTATCTACACCACAAACACACACTCTATTTTCATCTTCCGCTATTTAAACACCTTGAAACAGAAAACCTTCATCACTTCAATTCTCTACCTCCGATAACTAATCATATCCATCCATTCTACTCAACCTGCGTAAATTTACTTTCCTTTTGTTACTCCACGCCGATGTAAAATCATCCCAACTTTAGTCTGTTGCGTCATCGACTATGTGCTGGGCACAGACTCATTTTTTCGACCTCTGATTGTACATCTACAGTTGGTAACAAACGTGTCTGAACACTAGCAAAAATTCCTATGTAATAAAAGTACACTTCATACGGTTTTGTTAAATAAATCCTTATCGAATAATATTCTTACACTGGCTAAGAACAGGATTCGACAAGGATTTGTTTAGCAAAACACTATGAAGTGTACATTTTTTGCATAGGAGTTTTTGCTAGTGTTCGGGCACTTTTGTTACCGACTGTACTTTACAATTGCCCCTTCGAAAAACAAAATTTTTCCTGAAAACCCAAAACGGGTTTAAAAGGAAAACTTTATGTGGTGAATATTCTTGAAGGATTAACTGCTATCTAAGGAGTTAACGAAATGACAATTCAGCTAACAAAAGGTATTTCTTGAGAGCAGTTTTTTTTTTTTTTTTTTTTTTTTTAAATAAACAACACTACTTTATTATTTTTTCTTTTTTAAGAAGCACTTCCTAAAGAAGAAATGCAAATAACCTTAAATGGAAAATATTAATAGGAAGACAAATTTAGACCAATATGACTAAAATTTAACTAATGAAATCGTATTAGCAGAAAACTGCCACTTATGTTTACTAGAAATATATTAGAAACTTGCTATACACATGAGTTAAGTACGAACAAAAAATTATTGAATACTGACATCAATCAATCAACCAATACAGGATGAAATAAAAATACATGTCTTCCATTCACACATTCAGAAAAATTTAATGGTTTAAAAAGAAAACCTTTACAGCAATTTAAGAAAATTTTTTTTACAGCTTTTGTAAAGAGCAAATATTACAATAGTTTTAAGTCCATATACACTATGGTGCATATACATATATGTATATTTTAGTCCATATAAATATTTTACACAAACACTGTTTATCTGAAATGGCAGCATATATTCTTGCACAATGGTTTCTTCTTCTTCTTCAATTGAAAAGTAAAATTAATTTATATTTTTTTAAATTATGACGAATAGTATTCAGAGGCTGAGCTACACCATTTACAGTCCTTGATTTGATCACTCCATCTTGCATTACTGTAACAGTTTCAACGCCATTTGCTGGAACTTTCTTTGATTCAATTTTTTTTTACCATTCACAAACCTTGTAGGAGTGGATGTTTTTCTAATTGTAGCTGCAGTACTATCAGTTGATACAGTTGTATTAAAACTAGTTGTGAAATTATGAAAACCTCGAGATAAATCATTGCCAAACAGTTGAGGAAATGGTGTAAATCCAAAATTTAAATGGAATGGATCCCGAGTTCAAAGGCCACCACTTCCATTCTAATTTTTTCTGTCAATGCTATGGCCGAAGAAATCAGCAAATGGATCACCTCCAAAAAATTCACTAAATACGTCTTCAGGATTGCGGAATGAAAACTGAAAAAATGGATGAAAATCGTCGTCAAATTCGTCTGTACCTCTTCCACCATGATAATGCCGCCGTCAAATGAAGAGACAATGCTACCTTTAAACTACTTATTACACACTCTAATTATAACACTTCAAAGAACACTGAATCCGCTCTAGAATAACACTCCCGCCGTTTAGCAACACCACCAACACACACTCTGTTCCCATCTTCCGCTATTTAAACACCTAAAAACAGCAAACCTTCATCACTTCAATTCTCTACCTCCAATAACTATAGTCTGTTCGCGGAGAACTGATAGCGAAACTAAACATAAAGAGTTGCTGTTTTATCACCAGCGTTTGCCAAATTTACATTTTCTCGCTGAATGGGCGATTTCGTTTATATTGACCGAAGGCTAGCTTTCCCTGACTTCTAAGTGAGTATAGTGTGTGCCAGCTGGATAAAAACTATTTTCTGGCTTAATTGCATTTATCTTTCCTTCCAAGGAATTTATTTCATGCTTTCATTTCCCATAATTCTCATTAAACACCTGAAGAAAGAAAAACACCGCTATGAAATAAACAAACGAAAAAAGAAATCGTTCGCTTGTCAGAGAAAAGCCGTTTGTCTTCAATCCAACGCCAGTCATATAACAGTATCGCCAAGAATCACGTTTCTTTATTTAGTTTCGCTATCAGTTCTCGGCGAACAGAGTATAATCATATCCATCCATCCTACTCAACCTGCGTAAATTTAGTTTCCTTTTGTTACTCCACGTCGATGTAAAATCATCCCAAATTCAATCTATAGCGTCATCGACTGTGCTGGACCCAGAGTCATATTTTTTACCTCCGATTGTACATCTACCTTACACATTTATTTTTAATGAAAAAATATTTTAATTACAACATTAGTTTTATTTAATGATTATGTTTTACTTAAAAGGACTTTCATGTTGAAATCACAGGTTCTCAACCAAAAAATTGCATAAAATAGTTTAGCTGTTTCTTTTGCTTTTACGAACTAAAACTGAAAAATACAATAAAAAAGTTCCATCACGTCAAGTGTTTTTTTTTTTTTTTTTTAAGGCATATCTACATTTGAATTTTGTGTGAAAACATGAAATCTCATGGCCTTTAGCTGATTATAAAAAACAATATTCAATACTTTTTCTCTTACTTCGTAACAATATTTCTTAAAGTAAAAAAAAAATATATAAAAAAACATACAAAATTAAAAATAAGATATGTATGGGCAACAGTGAAAAGAGAGAAAAGAGAGAAAAAGGAAAAATGTTCGGAAGGGCTTCAAAAAAAAAAAAAAAAAAAAAAAAAAGAAAAAGAAAGAAAGAAAGAAAAAGAAAAAACGAAGAAGAAGAAATGTTTTTAGAGACAAATTGAGTGAACATATAATGTTAAATATATCATGAAGAAAATATTTGTTTAATTATGAGAGAGAACATATTTAATTTAATGAAATAAGACTATAAATTCTTTATGCAAACCTGTAATTATTAAAAAAAAAAAAAAAAAAAAAAAAAAAAACGGGTAAATATTTATTTATTTATTTTACTTTACTCTGTTTTGACTTTTGTTTCTCTTTTTTTCTTAATAAGTTCTTAAAAAGTAAAAGATTATGGAAGTTTCTTCATTTTTTCTTTTTCTTTTTTTTTTAATTAATAAGAAGATTTTCTCCAATAAATAAATAAATAAAATTAAACACCATAAAATATAATCAGTTTTCCAATGATTTTAAGAATCTTTAGAAAAATGTACCATGTAATTTAATTTTTTAATTAAAATGCATGCTATTTTGAAATAAACGATATTTAAATTTGCTTTTGAAGATAACTTTAACAGTATCAATAATTAATTTTTTAGCTTGCCCTTAGATATAGTAACACAAATTGCTTTTTAAAAATTTAAGATCAAGTATTTATTTACTTATTTACTTTTGTGTATATTACTTAAATAAAAAAAAAAAAAAAAAGAAAGAAAGAAAAACGTAATTAGCTTCATAAATATTTAATGTGAAACCCGATAATAAAAACAGTAAGTTATTTTCAGATTTATTTACGCTAGTTTTTTTTTTTTTTTTTTTTCTGACGTCCGCATTCTTTGTAGGATATTCCTTCATAAAGAGATGATTGTTTAAATTCGTACGTCAGCTTAATTAATTTTGAAAGAAAGCTACTTCTTGCATATTACACTTGTTATAATTCTTGTTTGAAATTTTTTTTTTTTTTTTTTTTTTTTTTTTTTTTAATGAAGTAACAACTTTTCTGGTTCACTACACGCACTTCTTCTTTATGAGTGAATTTTTGAATTTTTGAAATTATTTATTTATTTATTTATATTTTACTATGTGTTTGTGTGTAAAATAAACTAACAAAAGCCGATTTAAATCATCGATTAACAAAATATAAATATAACATACCATTTTATGATTTTGAATACTACTGCGTTTGCCTCAAACTTTAATGTGTTTTTTTCTTTCTCAAAACTACTTTCTTCAAACGATATTTCAAGTTCTATTGAACCAATTTACTTCAAATTTTGTACTAACTTTCAATATATAACATTCTGTCGCTCCTACCACTTTTGTATCAAAATGATTTCTTTTTATTATTTTTAAAAAACTAAAAATTATGAAAAGGTACTTGAAAAATGTCTTTATTTTCAGACAGTCGCCACTTTGCGAATGTATTTTCCTCTTAAGAAGGGGCTATAACGGCATTCTCACTAATTAAGAATATATTTTATAATTTTGTTTCAGATGACCAGAAGGGCTGCAATTGTGTCAACCAGGACACCCCCACTTTACAAGCTTATAACATTATTTATTTACTTTGTATATTTTATAATATCAATAAATATTTTGTAAAAAAAAGCAGTAAAAATACCCCTTTTTTTATTGAGCTCGACAAAACTCTACACTAGAATACACCTTAAAATGTCTTTAAATAATTTTTATTCATTAAGTGAATAATCTATCGATAGCAATCCCGTCTGCATTTAGTCAACTCTTTATTTGAATCCAGATGCAGAATTATATAATTATGTATTGCAATTTAATCTGTATCACGTATATTACCATGTTTTTATTAACTTTTATTCTTGTTTGTTCGTCTGTTTGTTTGTCCGGTACAAATCTAACTTCCCTGCTAGCTAGACATTTGAAATTTTCACAGTAGCTCAGAACCCAGTGACAACACAATACTTCGAAGTCCGATTTTCGAATTTTTGATTAGTTTTCTTATAATTAATTAAAACATGAAAATAATAATATCCTAATAGCGTTAAAATAGCCATTAAAATATTAGCTATAATTTAATTGCTGCAAAAAAAAAAAAAAAAAAAAAAAAAAAAATACCAGTTCATTTTCTTTCGACATAAAAATAAATACATTTAATTAAACGCGAACGTTAAAAAATTATAAAAAGTTAAATTATACATCTGAAAAAAATAAGCGTCATTATCACTTAAAAAACTTTAAGGACATTGATAGCTCTATGATTCATCAGAAAATTTAAAACATGGCATATAATTTTTTTTTATCTTATAGTTATTTTTACTTTCTCTTACCAATAAGGTAGAGAAAGTATTGTTTTAGGGTCAATTTTTCGAAAGTGAGGTTTGTTATATTTACACGTTTTGAGGTCCCCTGAATGCGAAAATCATGTTTTTAGTGAATCGTCTGTGTGCTTGTGTGTCTGTATGTCTGTGATCAGCATATCTCAAGAACAAATTGTATCAAAATGTTCAAACTTGGTATTCTAAATGTGTATGATATAGGGATGCTACACTAAGCTTTTCGTTGAGATGAAGCAAGTGGTTCATGTACAGGGACACCCATGAGAATTCAAATGCATTACGCCTATGGAGGAAATTGCAGGTAAGTAGAGTTTAACATCTATAGACTGCACTAAACCAAATGAAATGGATATATAATCTTTATATGCGTAAAAATACGTCTCATGTAGAATATGGTAGGGTAATCTTTCACTGTTCGTTTACAGGGCTACACAAAAGTAGTGCGGCAATAGCTGAAAATTGAGGGAAGTGCAATTAATGGTTGTGCCGTGTGGTATTACTATAGGATTATATTTAGTGCATCATGTGGTCTGTATATAATCTTCAAATGATATACAGGGATGCAAATATTTAAGCGATAACGTTCTTTTTTATTGTTAGTGGAAATGCTTTGATATGATATTTTACTATGTCCAGGAAAGCTGCTCAGGAATTGAAATGAATTTCTCATAGATAAGTGGTATATAATGTATATTTTTAAGCTAAGTATTCATATCTTGTTTTTTGCACATTTACACGTTTTGAGGGTTCCTGATTACCGAAGTCATGTTTTTAAACGTTTGATGTTTGCCTGTGTCTGTTAGAGTAACTTAAAAATGAATAATTTTAGGAGATCCAAACGTTGTATTTTGAAATTAATATAAGTCTGTTGCTGGAAAAGTTTGATCAAGATTTATGTTTCAGGGAATGTTGTGTGTAAAAATTGTCTGAATAATTTTAAGTGAACTTTTAATTTTAATAACATATTTAAATTCTATATAAATGTATGTGCAATAATAGAACGGGGGGGTTGAGGGGGGCGGCAGCCCCCCTCACACAGAACTAATTATCATATAAAAATCTTCCGAAGCTTAATTTGAATTGTTTTAGCATAAGTTTTCATAACAGAACTTGTTATCTTAACCCCTTAATCTCCAACCTGTATTTATAGTATTAAATTTCAGGGTAAGAGAAAGTCGTGTGAGTGACACACCAGATTATTTTGTAAAGAAATATTTGCGTGTAAAATTAAAGAAATAATGCTTAAATATCTCTGTTAAAGAGAAAATTGAAGACAAGGATTACACTTTCAAATATATTTTCTTCAAAATTGACGGATGAGATTATAATCATACTATAAATATACATATACTTTAATTATAATCATACTATAATCAGTATTGTTTTACCCTATTTTCCTAAATCAAGTTATGCGATAGCTAAAGCTGTCAAACAGTATTATTTTAAAATACGTTTATCACCAAAAACTCGCCATAATGTTTTCCCCAATAAATTTACCCTTTCTCAGTTAAAAGATCTTATATGCATGCATTACTCTTGGGGTAGTATTTCTTGCAAATGTGGTTTATCATATATTGGTCAAACTAAAGGCAGTTTTAAATTCCGTAAAAAAAATAAATATATCATTAATGTATGGAAAAAAGAAAGCAACAAATTAATCATTTTTAAGCGTTGCTAACAGAAAAACCAGAATTTCAAATTTGATACTGCTGAAATAATTTGTAGACCCAAACCTACGTTTGTACTCGATTACTTTGAAGCGTTTCTTATAAACCTTGTTATCTGTGATTTCGCTGAACCCCTTTGTCTGATTGTTGGTAATTTTACTTTCAATCCGCACTTTCTTATTTTTTTTCTGAATTTTTCACGACTATCGTTTCTGAATTTCCTATTGGCTATTCCCCCACATTCCGCCTAATTCTATTGGTTGATTTAACAGCTTTAAAATCTTTTTTCTTTCTTACACATAGAAGCCCTTGCTTTTATGCATTGAAGACGGTACGCTGAATGCGAAACAGGTGTCTGCTACTTTATTATTTCTTCTGGCGTTCAAGACGTTTTTTATTATTCCGGGGGTTATTTAAAAGTAGATATGGTTGCAAATCTTAGTGAGAAGATAATTAGTTATAGAAATTTAATGTAATTTAATATATTCATGTTAAACCATTCGAAAAACATACTTTTATAAATTACTTTTATAAAAATTTTTAAGAAAAAGAAATATTTCAATCGTATAAATTAAATAAATGAAAAATAAGCGTTAAAATCCATAAACAGCATAATCAAACTAAAATTTAAATGTTGTTCGTAAATCTGTTATTTGAATAGTTTTATAGAGAAGAATGTATTAAAATTTGCTCGTATTTACACTTCATTAGTATTTTGATAGGCATTATTTCCTGTAAAGTAAACGTGTGCCCTTTTTTACTTTAAGCCAATAACAATGGATTTAATCCCCCCCCCCCCCCAGAAAATTTCAATAAAGATTAATTGTAAGAGAATAAATGTAAAGAGAACAGTTGTCTACTATCAAATATTAGAAAATATTTTTATAAAATAAATTGTATATTTTTAAATACATAGTTTGTTTGAAAAGCTTAAAATTAATTGTATATCTATTATGTTTTAATTTGAAATCATATTCACACTTAAAATTTGTTAAAAAGTGTTAAATCGCTTAATGTAAACAAATATGCAATTCCAGCAAATTTCCAATAAAAGCCCTCAATTTAACTGAATATTTTGTGCGACCTTTTAAATTTAATGCTCATCCTACATTCTATAGAAAGCATTCTTTTGTGCATAAGAATAACTTATTTCAATCTCATTAAGATTTGCGTAAAACATACTTCAATTTCATTAAGAGTTGTGTAAAATAAAGGAATTAAGATATAGTTCATGCAAATACCTCTCATGGAACACAATACTTGGGAATACTTTCAGGTGTACCTGTACACAAACCAGTAGAGTTATTCCCTCCATTTTCAATAGGGAACATCCGACGGTGAACGTGAATAACATATATATCAGTTTCAAGAACTTCCATGAATATTTACAGGAGTTAGAGCGCGGACAGACAGAGAGACAGAGAGACAAACGGAAGTCATTAACATTTTTCAACCATGTTAGAAAGGGTTAAAAACATTTAGAAAATGAAAAAAACTTTTAATATAAGCGAAAATGCAATTCCAGCAAATTTCCAATAATACACCTTAATGTAACTGAATATTTTTGTGTGGCCCTGTAAATCTAATACTAATCATACTGTATTCTATGCAATTTATTTTTTTGTGCATGTGAATAACATATTTTAATTTTATTGAGATTTGTGCAAAGTAAAATTATTAAAATTTGGTTTATAGAAATACCTCTCATAGAATAGAACTCAATGCTTTGGAATACTGTCGGGTGTCCTAGTAAACTAGTAAAAACTAGTGATGATATTTATTTCATTTTCAATGGGAAACATCCGACAGTAAACTTGAATAATATATTCAATTTCATTAAGATTTGTGTAAAGTAGCAGTATTAAAATATGGTTTATAGAAAAACTTCTCATAGAACACAATGCTTTGGAATACTTTCTGGTGTTACTGTACACAAATCAGTAATGATATTCACTCCATTTTCAATAGGAAACATCCGATAGTGAACTTGAATAACACATACCAGTTTCAAGAAATTGCGCGGACAGACAGACAGACGGATAGACAAACCGAAGTCACTAACACTTTTCAACCTTGTTGGAAAGTGATAAAAAGATTAGACTAAATAATTTTATCAAACATTTTCAAATATATTTTTCTTAAACATTAAAAGATTTTGTCTCGGCATAAGTTTGAAATATTAAATGCACTAAAAAATCATGGCAGGCGTCTGACGGAAAAGTGCAGTTCTACCTTTGAAAGAGAAGCTAAACTACCTGTCACAACATTATTTCAATTTTACTATTCACACATTTGAAATTAACAAAAATATTTTTAAACTGTGGTTTCAATATCTATCTTAAGAAAAAATAAATAAATGAATAAAATAAAATAAATAAATAAAACAAAAATGTCTTTCAATAATTTCCATCATCTGTATTTAAATATTTTCCTTTCTACCAACGGAAGGTGTATTTTAAAAACTCTAAGGTTAAATTAACATAAGTTAAAAGTATAGAATCAATATTAAATTAAACATCAAAACCCGAAATCTTTATTTGAGTTTCAAAAGACAGAAAATTTGTATTCAAAATATATTTATACTTTTGAAATTCTGAGAACTCTGAACTTTTTTTGAGAAACGAATCTTTGATTTTAGTATCTTCTGAGAATTGTTTCATATCTGATTATTATTGGCTTCTCAGAATTTTCTCATATCTATCTATTCTCATTTTAGTTAATTAATATGATCACATACCTTTTTTTTTTCCCATCCAAGATATTAGAAGATTTGTGATAAACTTTAATATAAATAAAACCACTTATATAAATTCTTCTCTATCTCTCATTACCATTGCAATTCATTTACGTCATTGTTGTTTGTGTAACACGTTGACGTTGAAAATTCAATTATGTCCTATAAGTAATTTTTTTTCCTTGTGCGAATGAATAGTATTATTGTTTTTTTTTTCTTTTTTTGTAGTTATAATTAGACGCTTTTTCTCAAGAACTAAACATTAATCCGTTATAATTAACCAAATTTAAGCAAAGATTTTTTTATTTAAAATATTTATCATTAAGAAAGAAGTGCAGAGATACAAATGTAAAATGTATTATTTATGTATCTAATGTAAAATACCAATTAATTTTACTTAATTTTTCTATATAGAATATATATATATAAATATATATATATATATGTATATATATATACCTTGAAAGGTAGACAATAAAAATGAATTTTTAAAATCTGCATACATTTTAAAATATACAAATAATTATAATTTAAACGAAAAGGAAAATTTTCGCGACACTAATAACTTGATTTTCAAATATTTTGATTTATATTTTTAGTATTCTTCATGTTTGTTTTTTAATTATTTTTCAGTTTGTGTTTAAATTTAAATTATTTAAAATTTTAGAAGATTAGTACGTGATTTCTGTATTACTTATTAAGAGGTCAAACGCCGTTTATAATGTCAGTGTATTTGCAAAAAGCGAGTTAATTTCAAATGATCACCAGGCTTTTTAATTCTTATTAAATTTTCATAAAATTTTGTGTAAGGTTTATTTATACGTTTTGGAAAAACATACAATTAATACTCTAATTAATTACAATTAAGTATGTACAAAGGTGTTTTATGTTGCAAATTATTTCGGAGCTTTGCAATTCATAGGACAATTAAATTTTCAATCTTTCAAAAACTGCATTCTATCGAATAATTTTATATCTTTATGATAATTACACATTTTCGTTATTTTTAATGATTAATTGATTCAAAATTTCATGCACTTTTGTATTTTTCAATACTGCATGATCAATATATATTTAATACTTTATACATATTACTTCATTTTATTTCAACAAACTTAATATCTTTTTTAATTATTTGAATTAGGTATTGGAAACATTTAATGCAAGCTATATGTTAATTTGTAAATTCTTAAGTAAGTTATCTCACGAATTGTGCAACAATACTAAATATTTCTTCTAAATTAATAATGTGCTACATTTAATATTGTAATTAATTAATCCTTTGATTGTTATGCTTTTTTCCCCCCGTTAAGCATAGCGAAATAGGTTCGCATGACAAAATTTATATAGTTAATCATTATCATTATTATTATTATTATTATTTAAGTAATAGTCAACAGGAGATTCTGTAATTATAATATTCTATGCAAAAATTTTCATTTAAAATAAATAAGATTAAAAAAAATAATAATAATCCAAGCAATTCGCGCTTGTGCAGCTTAATGAAGGACGAATAATATATGAAAAACTTTTCAAACATATCATAGGAAGGAATGAAAAATAACACAGGAAGAAACCGAAACTTTAGTTCAGAAAGAAAAGAAAAAATAAATAACAACTAAAAAATGAAAGGATAGAATATTTAATACTCTTCAGGGGCATTAATTAAATGATTGCATTGAAATGTAGGTGAATTTCTGTATTTCTGTACGCAATAAGTGAATATATTACAAATATTAATGTCTATTGTCCTATACAAGACGGTTGACTGGTTAGTTAGTTGGCTTTAACGTCGCACTAGTAGTGCGAAATGTGTAATTGGCGACGGTCTGCGACGTGCACCTAAGGATGGTCCGCAGACATGCCATCCCAATTTGATCCTTCACGGAACGGATGGCTCCTCCGCTTCGGTGACCCCATAGGTATAATTTGGATGGAAACATGGAGGTCATTACGTCCACGACGGATTTTACGTGCACCAGCCACTATTAGTATACACGATGATCTTTGACCGGCTCGAGTATCGAACTCGCAATCTTCCAATTACGAACTCGGCGTCCTACCGACCAGGTTACCGAGGATCTCCCCCATACGAGAGAGAACCATTTGAAGAAGAAAGCAAAGCAAAAGTGATCGACAAATTATAAGAAGATGAAATAAAACTAAAAACAAAAATTCGTTTGCTTACAAAACACACAATAATTGAATTATAATGTCCTTTAACAGAAGTAGTTTATATATATATATATATATATATATACTTAAAGTTGAAATATATGCAATTCGATTAATAGACTAGCTGTTTTATGGTGAGTATTGATAAATAAGATTAATAAATGTCTAGTATATACGGTATAATAAATATCGGTGAATAAGTATGTCAAATCTTCATACTTATGTACCACACCTAATAATAATTTGTGAATCATTAAACAGGTGTATTGAAAAACTGCTTGAAATGTATTAAGGGTGTATTCTGGTCTTGAGGCAAAAATTTTGGGCTTTTTGTCGATCTCAATAATACATATATATATTGCTATTGGTTTTTAAGAAGATATTTATTGATATTTGAAAAATATGCAAAATAATTTCCGAATAAATAAATAAATAAGTAAAGATATAAGCTGGTAAAGTAGCGAGGGGAAAAGGATGTCTTCATGTTGTGACACGATCAGCACTTCTGAAAAAAAAAAAAATTAAATAAATAAATAAAAATTCTTAACCCTTCATTACGAATTTTTTCTATCTATAGAATAATAAATATTATATTTAGTCTTAAATTTATTTCAAAGATAGTGTATATAAATATATATATATATTTTAAATAGGAGTAATAGCAGAGTACGAATTAATGTAGCTAACAAAGCAACTGAGAGGTCTTTATTTGTGTTTAATATAACCACTGATGCCATTTAAAATCATAACTTTTCAATAAATAAAAATATCAACATTTTAGAAGAAATACATATTGCAATGAATTAAAATACAAATTATAAACATTAAAAAATAAAATAAAAAATATTTCAAACAGTTGATTTACTAAAATTGCCCAAAACAGGAAATTGATTCAGATATAATTATCAGAATAGAGTAAAATATACTTTCATTCATCAACAAGGATAGTGAAATCATCTAAAATGTATTTTTTTCTTCGCTGGGGAAATGTATATAGATTTTAATATTGTTTATTTTGAATCAGCGGGGGTTGTTGAAACTATTCTCTCCCAGCTGCTTAGCGCGCATCTGCACATGCGCTGTTTTTGTTTTGTTTTTCTGTTCTTTTTTTTTTTTTTTTTTCATCTGTGAGTATGAATAAAGTATTGTGCTTGATAAGACGTTATTACTTTGCGTCTTAAAACTTTTGATATAATGATTCGTCTGCCAAATAATGATTATAAAAGCTGAACCACCTCTGAACTGAATTTTATTACATGTTTTCTGGTGCATATGCCGGGAAAAAATGATTTGAATTATCGAATAGCAAAAAGAAAAAGAAGAATATAAGGTAGGCGAATATTTTTGTTTTTGAACTTTTATGATTGAATTTTAAATAATGAATGAAGTAATAGTGAAATATTACACGAATAATGAATATAAATTATAAGATTTAAGTGTGATATTCATGAGTAAGAATTTTTTTAATTATAAGTAATTATGGCTGATATAGAAATGCACAAGAAGCGTAGAACAATACTTCGTAGTTTAACCACAAAACTGATAAATAAAATAGAAGCTTATGTTTCAGAAATTTTAAATGATCCGGCTTCTATTTCTGAAAAAACTGAAACGTTAAGTGAAATGCTTGAACAATTAACGGTCAAATCGAATGATTTGAAAGAATTAGATCGGCTCATAGAACAAAAAGTTACTGATGCTGAATTTGAAAACGAAATAATCTCCGCAGAAGAATTGCAGGAAAAAATTATTCGTTATAAATGTAAAATTAACACGTGTAAAAAATCACTTTCGGTTTCTGAAGTTAGGGCTAACAGTGCAGAAAAAAGAATAAACAACATTGAGCCGTTAAATAAAACAGAAGTAAATAATTGTTCTAATGAATATTATTCAAAAATTAAATTACCAGAACTGAACGTTTCAAGGTTCGATGGTCATCCTTGTAAATGGATTGAATTTTGGAACCAATTTAAAACATCTATTCACGAAAACAAATTATTATCGAATGTTGAAAAATTTTTATATTTGAAACAGTTACTTAGCGGAAACGCTGCTAGTGCTATTGCGGGCTATACGATTGAAGCTGAAAATTATACAGCAGCTATAGAATTACTTGAAAATCGATTTGGAAGGAAAGATTTAGTGATTAATGCGCATATGTCAAAATTATTATCTATAGAACAAGTGAAAAACATTAATAATCTACCTGCGTTAAGAAGGTTATATGATGAATGTGAAACACAAATTCGTAATTTAAAAACATTGAATGTGGCTTCAGGTACTTACGGTCAGTTATTATGCCCCATTTTAATTAAAAATTTACCTGATCAATTAGCCCTGGAATATAATAGGATTCGCAAAACCAAAGATTTTGATGTTACTGAACTTATGGATTTTGTTCGTGCAGAAATAGAATGTAGAGAAGCGTCTAACATGCTTTCAAATAATCTTAAATTTAAATCAAGTGTAAATTCTTATGATTACGAAAAAAGAAATTTAAAGCGCAACATTCCCACAGCATCAGCATTGCTTTCGAATGTAAAAAGCAGTTGCATATTTTGCTCTAAGCTTCATGAAAGTACCAGTTGTACTGAATTAGGTACTGAACAAAAACGCACTAAAGTATTAGCGCAAGGCTTGTGCGTGAAATGTTTAAAAAGAAATCACAAAAGTGATCAGTGCTGGTCAAAAATAAAAAATTGTCAAATTTGCAAGAGTTCAAAACATTGTACTGCGTGTTGCGGCATAAATCTTAAACGTCAGAATGAAAACAATCCAATTTCAAACTCTGAGGCTATTGTATCAACTTCCTATTTAAATGATTCAAATAATTCAGAAAGTGTACTACTACAAACATGTTCCGCTTTAATTAATGAAAATGCAAAATCTAAAATGATTAGAATTTTAATGGATAATGCGTCCCAAAGATCATTTATAAATTCAAAAACTGTAAAGGATTTGAAAATTCCTATCATTAGAAAAGAAAAATTGTTTGTTTATTCGTTTGGCTCCAGACAGCCCTGTGAAAAATTATTCGATGTTGTCTGCGTTAGGTTGACAAACAGAAAAGAACCAGAGAAGAGTATAGATATTGAAGCTTTAGTTACTGATTGCATTTCAGGTGCTCGAATTAGAGCTCCCACAAAACAGATTTTCCATAATTTGAAATTACAAACATTTGAGTTAGCGGATATTCAATCAAATAAGCCAATCGATTTACTAATTGGTGCAAACTAGTTTTGGTCGATAAATAATGGTGAGGTGATTAAATTAAATGATCACATATATGCGATAAAATCGTTGTTGGGTTGGTGCTTACAAGGGAAATTAGAAATGTTAGAAAGTAGAGTAACTGATTGCGCCATCAACTTTCTAAGTGTATTGAATAATGAATCATCCTGTGAAAATTCTGAATTAACGAACCAATTGAAAGCTTTTTGGGAATTAGAGTCATTGGGGATAACGGATGATAAAAGAGAGTTATCTACACATGATGTTGATTTAATTAAGGAATATGAAACAAATTTAGAGGTTGTAAATGGGCGATATCAAACCTCTCTTTTATGGAAATCGGATAAACAAGGTTTAGAAAGTAATTATAGAAATGCTGAAAAGCGCTTCATTAAATTACGTGATGAATTAAAAAATAATGAATGGTTAAATGCAAATTATTCACAAGTGGTAAATGAATATATCAAAGAAGGAATCGTTGAAAAGACAAACAAAAGTGTAAATAAAACTTATTACATGCCCCATAGAGCCGTCGTGCGCAAAGATAAAGAAACTACTACAGTTCGTATTGTCTTTGATGCGTCATCGAAGAGTAAAAATTGTGCATCTTTAAATGATTGTTTACAAACTGGTCCTAATTTAAACCCGAGTGTTTTAGATATGATTCTTAAATTTCGCAAACATAAAATTGCATTTTGTAGCGATTTAAAACAAGCATATTTACAAATTTCAATTGATCCTAGGGATAGGGATTATTTAAGATTCTTGTGGATTAAAAATTCTATTAATGAAGAGAATAATACTCAGATTTTAAGAATGACAAGAGTGCCTTTTGGCGTTGCTTGTAGTTCGTTCATTCTCTCAGAAGTTATTAAATTTCACATACGAAAGTATAAGGATACGAATCCCGAGGTTTTTAATATGCTAAATGAATGTTTTTATGTTGATGATTTATTTTTTGGATCAAATGATGTTGATAAAGTATTCCAACTTTCATGTGATGCAATAAGCGTGATGAGTGATGCACATATGCAATTGCGAAAATTTAAGACCAATTCTCCAATTTTGAAAGATTTATGGGTGAAGCAAGTTATAGTTAAAATGGATGAAAATGTTGAGAACTCTGTTAATACTTTGGGTCTCATTTGGGATACTGAACAAGATATTCTAAAACTAAATGTTAATTCCTTATTGGACATTTTACCTCAAATGCAATACACAAAGCGATTTATACTTCGACTTGCAGGTAGAATATATGATCCAGTAGGATTTTTGGCTCCCTTTGTAGTACGAATAAAGTGCTTGCTTCAAGAACTTTGGAAAGCGGGTTTAGGATGGGATGAAGAGATTACAAATAGTATGAAGGAAGCCGTGAATTCATGGTGTTCAGAAATTGAATCAATGCCACATTTAGGGATTAAACGACATTATTTTGCTTCATCTAGTGCTATGGATGATTTAAATTGTGAATTACATATATTTTCTGATGCTAACCCCCAAATCTACGGCGCAGTTGCCTATTTCAGATATTTTGATGAAAAGGGAAAACCCAATTGTAGTTTTATTATGTCCAAATCTAGAGTTTCCCCGATAAAGAAATTGTCACTGCCACGTATCGAGCTTATGGGCGCATTAATAGCAGCAAGATTAGCTAAATATTTAATCAATTTATTTAAAATCCCCATGAACAAAGTTCATTTGTGGACAGATTCTTCTATTGCCCTTTTTTGGATTAAGGGTTCCGCCGATAGATGGAAACAGTTTGTTTCCAACCGTGTAGTCGAGATACAGGAGCTTACTGACCCCGCATGTTGGAGACATTGCAGTGGATCAATAAATCCAGCTGATAAGATCACTAAGGGTGCAAAATTAGAAAACTTATTAAATGATGAGAATTGGTGGTCTGGTCCTAATTTTTTGAAGAGATCAGAAGAGGAATGGCCACGAGTAATTTCGAAATTAATGCATGAAAATTTAATTGAGAAAAATGAGGAAGTTTTGGTTTCACCAAACGTCTGCGAAAACACCCTTAAAAATGAAACATTTTTTGACTTTGAAAAATTTAGTTCCTTTATGAAAATTGTTAGAGTTATGGCATGGATCATTCGGTTTGTTAAAAAGCTGCGAAAATCTACAACGATGTTTGAAAATGACTTAAATAGTGACGAGTTAAAAAATGCTGAAGAAATTTTGATAAAATACATTCAAATCCAATCTTTTCCAAATGAATATGCGGCACTAAGAAATCAAAATGTAATTTCTAAAGATTCTAAATTGGCTGAATTAAATCCTTTTATAGATGATTCAGGTATTTTACGACTTAACAGCCGTTTACAAAATTCAAAGTTCCATTTTGAAGAAAAACATCCTATATTGCTTCCAGCCAAATGTAAAATCACCGAATTAATAATTAAGTTTGTTCATGAACGAATTGCTCATTCTGGAGTTGCACATACCCTTAACACTATAAGAAGTAAATATTGGATAATAAGAGGAAGACAATATGTTAAGTCAGTGTTGAGTAGGTGCACCGTTTGTAAGAGGTATAGTTCAAGACCAGGTGCACAAGTGATGGCTCCATTACCAACTGTAAGATGTTCCGAATCTCCACCATTCAACATTTGTGGACTTGACTTTGCAGGACCTTTGTTCTGTAAAAATAGTGATACTAAACATTACATCCTTCTTGTGACATGTGCAGTCACTCGTGCGATTCATTTAGAATTAGTGAATAGTCTCACTACTGAATCCTTCCTACTTGCATTTAGAAGATTCATCGCAAGAAGAGGATTGTGTAAAATAATTTACTCAGACAATGCACGAACATTCAAGAGAGCTGAGCAAGATTTGCAGAAAATTTTTCGTTTGATTAACCACCCTGACTTAAAGGATTATTATGCATTTCATGGTATCCAGTGGAGATACATAATTGATAGAGGAGCTTGGTGGGGCGGATTTTATGAACGTTTAGTACGTACAGTCAAGACTAGTTTAAGGAAAATAATTTCACGTTCTTCATTGACCATATGCGAACTAGAGACAATTTTAATTGAAATTGAAGCAATCGTCAACTCGCGACCCATTACTTACGTTTATAGTGACTTTAATGAACCAGTAGCATTGACGCCAGCTCACTTTTTGGTGGGAAAACAGTTAACGTCATTGCCTCCTGTAAAGATTTATGATGAAGAAACTTCTAGTACCAGAGATATCTTGATTAAAAGACACAACTATCGTGAAAAGTTGCTGCAGCATTTTTGGAACAGATGGCGGCAAGAGTACATTCTTAATTTGAAATCAGCAAATTCGATAATACCTGTGAAACGAGTTACCAACATAAAAGTGAACGATATAGTGCTCGTAAGTGATAAAAAATATCCTAGAAATATCTGGAAACTAGCTAAAGTGATTGAGGTCTTTACCGGACGTGATGATAAAGTTCGATCTTGTTTATTGAAAACAAGTACTGGTACCATAAAAAGACCAGTCCAGTTGTTACATTCGTTAGAAGTGAAATAACTTTGAACTGATAACAATAACTTTAAATTTTGAACTTTAATCGCTTTAAAAAACTATAATTCTTATATTTAATATCTGAATTCTAATTTCACTATTGTTTATTACTTGTCTTTATTAATTTTTGTTTATTTGCAGTAAAATGCTTGTTAAAATGAGAATTGTAAACATGTGAAAATTGTAAGTATATTTTTTATTTTTGTTTGGTTGTTGTTGTTTTTTTTTAATGATGAACGTTAAAGGTTCATCGGGGGGGAATTGTGTTGAAACTATTCTCTCCCAGCTGCTTAGCGCGCATCTGCACATGCGCTGTTTTTGTTTTGTTTTTCTGTTCTTTTTTTTTTTTTTTTCATCTGTGAGTATGAATAAAGTATTGTGCTTGATAAGACGTTATTACTTTGCGTCTTAAAACTTTTGATATAATGATTCGTCTGCCAAATAATGATTATAAAAGCTGAACCACCTCTGAACTGAATTTTATTACAGGGGTGTTAGATGGTAAGAAAGAAAATCTGAAATGTCATGATTCCAAATGGCATCACGGGGAATGAAAGGGTTAATTAGTAAGAATGTCATTATAGCCCCTTCCTAAGAGATAATGAAACAAAACAAAACAATAATCGCAAAATGAGGATTGTTTGAAAGAAGAAGAAAAAAAAACATTTTTCGATTTTTTCTTTAATTTTTTTAATAGCAAAAATAAAGAGTAATATTGAAACAAAAATTGTAAGGGTGATAGAAGGTTACACATTGAAGGTTGGTACAAAATTTGATGTAAATTGGTTAAATAGAACTTGAGATATCATTATTAAAAGGCCCCACAGAACTGGCGTTTAAAAATAATAAGCACAAAACTCTAAATAAGCACCATGAGATGCAAGAACTCCCAACAATTGTTTCGAAAACACAGAAAAAAACATGAACCTTCATCAGGCGAACAATGTAGGCACCAGTGCACCAAACAAAGTGGCAATGCACAAAACCGATTTTATTGAAGATCTAAAACAGATGAAACCGAATGTAAATATAAATACTTGTGGGACCATAAAAAGAGAGAGAGAGGGAGAGAAAGAAAGAAAGAAAGGAAAAGAATAAATAAAATTAAAAAATGAATTCTAAAAATGTAAAAAAAAAAAAAAAAAAAAAAAAAAAAAGGCCAAAACTAAACGGAAACCGGAGTTATACGGGAAATTTCCAAGCATCAGGCAAGAACGGAGTGAAAGAAAAATTTTTCGAATTTTTAATTATCTAAAAATTTTCATGGATATCTGTGAAGTCGTTACTTCACATATATGAGTTTTAGTTACGGCTTTAAATAAATGCAATAATTAATTACTATATTTTCAATAAATTAAATGGCTAATAAAAATATATAACGAAATTCTAAATTACTTTTTTTTATTTATTCGCATTTGTCTATAAATAGATATCTTAATTCTAATAATATTTTATCCGTTGAGCGATTAAATAAATCTTCTGAGAACAAAAACATATTCTTTAAAATAAATAATTTATTTTTAATAGTCATCTTTTTAAATGACACCTCTCAGAATTATAATCTCTCCTAAATCATTTTATAAATAAATAAAAAAAAAAAAAAAAAAAAAAAAAATATTATTTTCATTTATAAACCGTTGTATACATAATTACATTTTCATTCTTTTAAATTGTGTAAGTTTATTTATTAGAAGCTAAATTAAGCAATACGTTTCCGTTCGAACATCATTAAAGGGTAATTTATATTTCTATTATGACAGGATGTGTAATAAATCCTAGTCTAAGTGTCTCCATTACTCAACGGCTTTCTGGCGATAAAATTTGGCATAGATGATTGGCGTTAATTCTTTAACGGGTTTGCTAAATTCAAAATATTTATATTAATTTATTCTATAAACAATGGATTACGTTTGGCTGTAAAATTTGGCACTATTTCAAAAATCTTGGCGTAATTCAGCAGTCTGATCTTGATTGCGATATAGTCAACTTGAGAATTCGCTCCTTGATCGTTGACAAGTTAATACGTACTCTAAAACCCTCTCTCTCACCTCATGCCTTTGCATTCTCGAAACTGATTGACTATATGTTCTGCCACTTTGAAAAGATTTTGATTTGCTTTATGAAAACCTCCAAAATAAAAATATTTTATATTTTATTACTCAGTCTGCTTTTCTTTCTCGGCCATTTAAATCTTTTACAGCGAAAAATGGACCTGGACAACATGCAAGCACTTATACAAGAATGCTGGAACTTCTACAATATAATATCCAAATGAGAATAGGAGATAAGAGAAGAAATTATGTTAGTTTAAAAAAATAAAATAAAAACAACGACCATGAGTCCAGCAGTGGGAAGCAATAGAAGATTTGAAAATCACTTTATTACAAACATTAATTACGAAAACCGAAACGGATCATATAACTTCGGTTTTCGTTTAGTTTTCACATTTTTTTTTTTTTTTTTTCCCCATTTTATTTATTTTCTGCTTTCATTTTATAATTATGATCATAACAGTACTTATATTTACATTCGGTTTTAGTTGTTTTTGCTCTTTACTAAAATTGACTTTGTGCGTTGCCGCTTTGTTTACTGCACTCGCGCGTGCCTACTTTGTTTACTGCACTCGCGCGTGCCTACTTTGTTTGTCTGATGAAGGGTTTGTTTTCCTTCGACTCGAAGCAATTATTGCAAGTTCTTGCATTTTATGGTGTTTATTAAAAATTTTGTACTTACTGATTGAAATAGCATGTCAAGCATGTTGAGAAAAGCAGTTTCGAGAAAAACGCGTTTAAAATTTTGAGCAAATGCTTCCGGCAGCCGCAGCAGTCTAACCCAAAGAATGGTACGTTATACTTACATATTGTTAATCGGCGATTTAAATCGGCTTTTGTTAATCTATTTTACACACACACGCTAAAAAAAAAAAAAGATTTTTCAAAATTTTAGAGCATAAAATTCCCTCAAAGAATATATATATATATTTTTGTCTAATTTTAATAGAACATAAAAAACATCTTATCAGTTCAAACAAATCCACCGTTCAATTCTATTAGAAAATTTAAGATAGTATGTGACCGTTTAAGCATTTTAATAATTGGCTACTCATTTGTGTTTAGAAAAAAGAAAAAAAAAACTTTTAGTTTCAATTCTTTACATAAAAGAATTTTCCATTTCATTTTCTGTTTGTAAAAAATTCCAATACTCCAGTTAAATGGATTTATCATTTTCTGTTTCTTTCTTTCCTTTTCTTTTTCTTTATTTGAGCAGTTCATTGTCGAAATTTAGTAAAACTCCAACTATTTCGGTCATTGTGTTATAGATATCCTTAAAATGCTGTAATCCAGATGATTCGAGCGATTATCAGAAAATAATTTGTGGCGTAAAAGTTTCATCAAAAATCGTTTTAGCTTAATTAAAATCTAGGCTAATGTGTGGTAGCAATTAAATCACTTACTTTAAGCAATAAAATATATATGTAGTACCGTTGTAATACTCTTTTAGAGCTGTCAGATGAGTATATTACAAGAAAAAAAAACTAATTACTTGGTTATAAGTAAAACAATTCTGCACTAACAAACCAGAAAACATTCAAAGGTGTCGTCTTCAAACAATATTTAAATCCATATATATATATATGTGTGTGTGTGTGTGTGTGTGTGTGATTCTACTCTTCATAAAACACCAGGAAGTGAAAAAAATATCGGCTGAAATGAATTACAGCGACCACAAAAAGTTATCAAAATTAAGCATATTTGGCAATTTACCGCTGTTAGACGTTCAGTTCGCTAGCACCGAGATTGCCGTGTACGAACAGAACCGTATTTTGTATGTCCGCCAAGTACTCAAAATCAATCGCCTAACAGTGTGAAATCGCCAAATATGCTTAATTTTGATAATTTTTTGTGGTCGCTGTATTTCATTTCAGCCGATAATTTTTTCACTTTCTGGTATATATTTTTTTCAATATTTTTTGAAGACGACACCTTTTGAATGTTTCCTTGTAACTAGTGTATTAAAAGCACTACATATGTATAAATATGAAAGTGTTGATAAAGTGTATTATTTTTTTTTTCAGTTAATCCGACGAATATTACTGCAATATATAACAGTATTAGATTTTGAATTAAAAGTAAAGATATAAATTTCAAAATAAAAAGGAATCCTAAAAAATATTAATTTCTATTACTATTTTTCTTTAAAGACACATCTTCTTAAAAAAAAGTGAAATACCACTTAAATTTAATAAATATAAGTTTTGGAAACACGAAGTTTTGAATTTAATTACATTCAATTGGAAAAGTTTTGCTTTATGAAAAAACATTCGGTTGACATTTTCACCCCATCATTTTTACTTCTTCTCTCTCTCTATATATAAAAAAAGTATTGGATTTTTAAAAATTTTCAAACTCCGATTTTCAATGGATTTACCCGTTTTGAGATTTCCTGAACATGATTTGACTGTTTTTAGAAAATGTCTCTCTGTCAATCTGTCTGTGTGTGTGTGTATCACACATTTTATGGATGCTGTATTTCACGACCCAATGAATGAAATTTACCCAAACTTGGTATTTAGTTGGACCCTGATATAAAATGGTGCTGGTTAGCTAATCGCTCAACAGGTGGCGCTGTTAACCCATTTTTTCTAAATTTTTTACATGACTGTATAGGACAACATTTCGTATAAATGTACATAATGAAAGTTATTTTTAACGTCTGATTTTAAAAATAATATGAATTATTGATAATAGTAGTATAAACTAAGGAAAAATGTTTGTGCATATACGAGCATCGCTGCCCTCCCCCCTTCCCCCGGGCGGTATAAATTTTCAATATGATGATCTTACGAAAGAACTTGTCAATACCTTTAAAACGAATGCTTGACCCACAACTCTGTGATAATTTAAAACAAAGTTATTGATTTCTTTTTTCATTTGTAACGGGAAAAAAAAAAAAAAAAAAAAAAAAAAAAACATTGTTTTTTCTGATGTTTACACAAAATTGACTTTCTTTCTGTATTTAGTGTTATAATTCTGTGAGAAAAAAATCGTCTGCCTTCATCATGAAAAATAATTTTAATAAATTTAACAAATAATTTGTTTTGCATACATTTGTGTAAGATTACATAGAAGAAAGTCTTGTGTTGGCCACAAAATATTATTATTATTTTTTTTTTTTTTTTAACAAGGAAAGTAAACACTTTATTGATTTTTTTTTCTTTTATAAGGCAAAAAACACATAGAATACGTGACAAAGTGTATACTATTATGAATAGCATCAATGATAATAATATATTTTGTTTTTATTCTATAGGGTGTAAAATAAGGTAATTGGGCATTTACGCAAAATATTTGAAATAATTTAGAATGTACATGAAATGTTTCGAAGGGAAAAAAACATAAAGTGCAATTTTTTTCGTTTCGTTCCATATAACTTTCATCAGTTTAACAATTTTAAAAGGTACAGAATCTCTATCAAGAAAAGTTAATCTTTTTAAAAAGCTAATAAAATTTGTTAAGATTTGTAGATAAGCACCCCTACACTGTTAAAAATTTCTGTAAATTTAATGTAAATATTTATTCAGAGTCTCTGTAAATTTACAGTAATTCTTAGTTAAAAGTGAATAATCGAGATTCTCAATCTTTATTCTGTATTTTTACCTAATTTTATTATTTAATTTTTTAATTAAAATTAAAAATGGCTGTTTCTACTTTAGAAAAAGCATTCTAAGTCCGAAATATATTCTCATCAATAATTAAATAAATAAATATTAGTTATTAAAATGAATGTATAAGTTTTTTAACATCTCCGCTTATTTTTCTCTGTAATTTTACGTAAGACTTAAGATAATAGATTACACAGAGTTTTCTGTTGAAATTTTTAACAGTGTACCAACGCACATTTTAATAGAAAATTAGATAGGTATACATATAAACATATATCTTATTTATGATTTTATTTTTTTTATCTATCAGAAAATCTTTTTTACATATTAAGAGTGTCATTATTATAATAATTCATATCTCCTTATTTGTATATTTAGAAAATAATCACGGGCACATATGTCAGGAAGAATAAATGAATAAGGGGAAAAAATATCAAAAATATTTTTAAGAAAAATGTTTACAACACACAAATTGTTCTTTTATTTCTTTTATTATTATTATTATTATTATTAATTTTCAAAAATAATATATCTTAAACAATATCTGAAATAGATAGTTAGATAGACACACATATAAACAAATATTTTATTTGTAATTTTGATTTTTTATGCATAAAAAAAAAAAAAAAAAAAAAAAAAAAATCTTTATATGTATATTATTATTATGATTTTCACATCTCTTTATTTTTATTTGTAAAGAAAAATCACGGGTATAATCAACATCTCGAAAAATATATGAATAAGGCGGGGAAAATATCAAAAATATTATTAAGAAAAACGTTTAAGACACGTTAATTATTATTATTTATTTATTTATTTATTTTTTTAATACGTTTGATAAACAATTTCTTAATAAATAATAATTAAATAATTTTATGGAGTACTATTTAATATGTGAAAAAAATACTAATAATGTTTCAGACCAACCACTAGAAAGTATACATTTAAAATACCAAAGATCAGAATAGGATTTTTCCCACTCAAAGCACAAAAATCACATTTTGTGTAAGACCCCCAGATGTCGCTTCAACACTACCATTTGAAGTCCACGTTCGGAGAAAAAGAAACATTACATTTCTCGCTGAGTTTCAAACATTCCGCACATTTTCTGCGCTTCTCCGTTAAATATTTATCGTCTAGTGTTGTTTTGATTTGGAATTAATAAGCTGAAACGTTTACTTTCATTAAAGGATGAATTTTAGATGAAACTTTAACTGAAGTATACTGGAATACAGTTTGTATGAAAGATTAATTTCATATTAATTAAAAAAAAATTACTAAACTTTGATTTATTAAACTTGATAAAATAAACATGTGAAAAAAACTATAAAAAATGAACTGGAAAAAAAAAATAATAATACTTTATAATCGGTTTATTTAATCGATACTTAGTGAATTGAAGCTGATATTTTATTGAAAAAGGATTTTTTTTTTTTTTCAGAATATATTTAATTTAATAATATAAATTTATAGATGGATTTTAAAACTTGGAAATTTGAATAATGTAAAAGATTCCAAGACAGCATCAAAATGAAATCTATGTTTAAATTTAATGCACTAATCGTAGCTGAAGCATTCTAAAAAACGAAAAGAACTAGCTTGATCATGTTTTAAAATATTTATCTGTGTTATGTCCAGTTATGTTATTTAAAAAGAAGCAAAACAACGGATTTTTTTTTTTTTTTTTTTTTTTTTTTTTTTTTTTTTAACAAAATCTTTGAAACTAATCGAATAAAGAAGTGAAATGAAAACGTATTTTTCATTAAGTTGAATAAGTATTTTAAATTCAGTATTTGCTTTTATATTATCAAAGTTAATCTTGTGCTTTTAATTTTGTTTGGTAATTTTCTGATATGTGTTTTTTACTTATATAATTATTTATATTTTTAATAATTCATTTAAAATATTCATTAAATTAATTTAGTATGCTCATTAGCAGCTTTCAAACTTTTATTCGATATTTTTTAAGGAAAAAAAATTACATATTTCTTATTTAGTGTTTTTTTTTTTTTTTTTTTTTTTTTTTTTGTTTCTTTGTTTCTTTATTAAAATTAAGTAAATTAACATTAACCATCGATTTCGGAATAAAAAAGATAATGTAATAAAAATGTAAAATTAAATTTACTTCATTTTTCCAAATGAATCAACATAATTTCATATACAATATTATGGAAATGTCTTGAAAAGTTTTAGAAGCTGTGTTTCATCCAGTCAAGTGCTGTGTTTGAATCGTTGCATGTGGATTTAACAGCAGAAGTAAAAATGAAAATATGAATTGAATATTTAATTTTGTATGAAATTTAGAAAACTTTGAAGAAGTAAACGATAAAAACAAAAACTGGAAAATTTAAAAAAGAAATGAAAGATTTTATTTTCCCATCGACATAGTAAAATGTTTGCTATGATATAATTCAGTTATATTCTTTATTTATGTTTTATAAAACTTTCTAGAATGTTTTTAGTAGAAATAAAAACTATATAAATCGCTTATGATGCAAAGATACAATGTTTGGAAATATTTTTGACTTTTAAGATGATTCACTTCATGATGCAATTTGTTGCAATAACAGTGTGTTTTTTATTACAATTTCAAAAAATATTATTAACAAATCCAAAACAAGACTCTATTATGATGAACTTAAACGAAAAATCGCATGCATTGACATATATTTCAGGAACACAATTTAACAGAAACTTTTACAATCAACTACCTCCATTTATTCCAGATGAAATAATACCTAAAAAAGAACAATCACCAGGCATAATAATAGATGCTTCTGAAGCAACGGAGTCTAATATCGAATACTCACATGAAGAATTGACGAACTTTATTGACAATCTATTTGAACCCCAGATTCCAATACCATCAGATGACTATATCTCATTTGTCAATGAATCCCTATCTGGAACAAACTGTTCTCAAACCAATTCTACCCTTACATGTCTAGATACTCTCTTACATGCGCCATCTTTAGACCAAAAGGCTCTCATAAAAGCCAGTGTTCTATTCATCATTGCGATTTTTGCATATGTTGGCAATATTGCGACCCTTACATCTATACTTAGAATGGGTCGGCAGACTACATCAACTGTTTACATGCTGCTAGTGCAACTTGCTATAGCCGATTTGTTGGTAACTACTTTTTGTATAACTACAGATGCCATATGGATGTTGACTGTTCAATGGTATGGAGGGAATTTCTTTTGCAAGATGGTCAAGTTCATGCAAATGTTCTCTCTGTATCTCTCGACTTTTGTTCTAGTCTTAATTGGTTTTGACAGACTTTTTGCTGTAAGATTTCCGATGGGAAGGCCTCGAGCTAAAAAAGACGTAAGAAAGGGAATCATCTGCATATGGGTATTCAGCGCTGTATTTAGTTCGCCCCAGGTAAGTTTTTATTTTTAATAATTATTAAAAGATGTTTCGAGTCTAATTGAAATATATCTAATAAAAATCTCACAGGAGATTTGAATCCTGATAATTAATTAACAGAAACGAATTTAACGTATTGTCATCGTATTATTAGATTACAATGTTAAATAAAGTATTTTAAAAAGTATATTCAGTACATAAAACCATAGAAAATAAAATCGATATTTAATTTTGGGTATTTTTAAGTATCTAAACTATAATAGAAGAACTATTTGAAACAAATAAATATTCTGATCTGTCTAAGCAATTAAAAATAATAATAATAATAATAATAATAAACTTTACATAAAACAAATATGAGTTCGTCCCTTTTTTTTTTTTTTTTTTTTTTTTTTTTTTTAAAGACTTGAAATGATGATTCGGTGTAATCTATTCATAATAATATTTCAGAAATTACATGGATAGTATGTATTTGTTTATCAGTTCAAATAATCGGTTATTCATAGTGAAATCCTTTTTGTGAAGGGACAATGCAGACATTCAGAACTCAAAAGAAAATATTTTTAGCACCTAGATAAAGCTGGGGAAAAAAAAAAAAAAAAAGAAAAAGAAAAAAAAATAGGGATTTTATTTTGATTTATAGTATTTACAACTTTGATGGCTTAACATTTTGTAATAATAAAAAGTGAAAATTTTGAAATTCAGTATTACAGATTCTTGTTATTAAAAACGAATAACTTATAATTAAATTATTACGTAAAAACTTAATGCTTTTCACTGATTCCTTTGAAAAGAAAGGCCAAACATTTTCTCACTAGAATAAAAACGTTCAAGCGAGAAATAGAACCTGATCTCTAGCTTTATGCATAAACCTCCGAGGTTAGTCGCACTCTCTAAAAAGCTTACATCATAGTTTCGCAAAATATTAATGCGTTTGAAATTTCAAATAAAGCAAACACGTTCTTGCCTAATATTAAACAAAGAAAAAAAAAAAAACTGACTGTATTCTTTTAAGTCTGTTCAGAGTGACACATATAATATTTACACAACATTAATATAATTACATCTTAGCACAGTACTAAAATTGCATCCAATACGAGAAAAGTATTTTATATAAGATATTCGCCATTAATGATTTTATATACTAAATAGCTCATGTAGTTGTAAATATGAATGCATATGCTAATATAATTCCATAGAAAGCTATAAAGGTGATCAAGCCTGTAATAGGCGTGCTAAAAATATTTTGTTTGTAATTTCTTTGTAATTTAATTTTGTTTGAAAATAATAAATCTTTGATTAGGTACATTTCATACTATCTACATTTAAAATTTTTGTAGATCTGAAATGGCAACAGCCATATCATGTTCGATAATTTTGAACAAATTCCTGAGAAAATATGTCTAAACAGGTTAATTAAATTTATTTCTGAAACGCAAAATTTATTATTTACTTTCACAATTTTTTAATAAGTGGAATATATTCTAGAATACAAAATAATTAACGATTGGATTAGAATTTTGTAGGGTTTCAATATTTATCACGTATAATTAATAACTGCTTTTATTAATTTAAGCAATAAAAATTATATGAACAGTTAAAAAAAAAAAAAAAAAAAAAAATATATATATATATATCATTTGTTAAATAGTATGATTTTTCTACTTTAAAGAAAATAAGTAAAGATTGCAAAGATATTTTACAATGCGATAATATGCACTTATTTAATTTAAGGGGCGTATTGTATTAGATTTGTCAAAAAATGAATATTAGCTTGAAAAATATTTTAAATTTTTAAACTTATTTTGATACAAATAGAACTCTTTTCTGATGATTAGGAATGAATTAAAATAATTTTCAAACTTTGTGCAGTAGGAGATTTTTTCCTTTTCTTTTTCTAGCCCTCCTCTAAAAAACTTTTTTTAAATGTAACCGATATATTATTAAAATATAAAATGAATTTGGCTGATTTTTTGGGGGTGGGGGGGGGATAAAAGATATTTGTACTAAGGTACCATATTAGCAGTTTTTCAAAATTTTAAATATTATTGAAAATAAAGACTTTTAATTTTGGAAAAAAATCGACAAACAATTCATATAATTATCATATTGCGGGATCTATAATTAGAGAATATTCTCAATACTTAATTTAAAGTAATTGATAATAAATAACCAAAAAATCAATCAAATTGCTCAAGTTGTTTTACTAGAAATCTTGTGCCTAAGTTGCGTTCTACAAGTTTGCCCCACCAGTAGCCGAGAAGTTCTGCACTCACAACCGGTGGATGGGAAGTGCCGGTTCGATCCCTGGTCCCGCTAATCATCCTAGCCGTTCGGAGTTTTCAGTAGTTTTCTCCGAAATTCGCGTAAATACAGACTAGGACCCCATCAAAAAATCCCACGGAGGGCATCATACGTATGAGTTTAGGACCCTAGTGTAGTCAATCGATCTTAAACTCCATAACCCAACCCAAGCCAATCCAGCCCATGACAACTTTTTAAAGACTAGTTTCCCTTCATATTCGAAATTCTGCTATTGGAAACTAAACATTTAGCTGATATGGTTAGATAAATTTTATTAGACAACCCCCCTCCCCCTTGCAAATAATTAAATAAATAAAAGTCATCAGAATTCATTAAATTGTTGAAATAAACGAGGTTTCAGATTTGAGCCTTAAGTACCCTTCTCCTTAAGGATGTCCAAAGCACTGTACTTCCCTTAAAAATACAAAATAACAGTGTACCAGTCGGTAATAAGGAATTAAAATTTTTATAAAAGGTTTCTAGCAAATTTGTTGGTGCGTTAAATACTTGAGCTTTTTGCAACTATAAATGTGAGTGAATTTGTTTTTAAAATAAATTATGTCATATAAGAAAAATAATGGCATATTTGCATATTTTTGTAGTAAGTATAAAATATTTAAAGAAAAACCTACTGCTACTTATAGACGTATAGTACATATATAGCAATTATTTCCTTGCTACATATACAATATATATATAGCAAGGAAATAATTGCTTTTGGAGGATTTTAAAATTTAATAAATTTATTGTAAGAAAATCATGAAATTTGAATCAAATTAACACTTGTAAAATTTTCTAAGATTTAATTGGAAGATTTAAACAGAAGATTTCTGTACTTTATCATAAAATTTAAGAAAGCCATCACCCTTTGAAAGAATTAGTTTTTATTCATAAACCATAATATTTTTTCTCTTTTCTTCCCCCAACCCCACCCCTCTTTTTTTTTATACTCCCTCCAAGACTATTTTTTAGTTTGTTTATATATATATATAAACACACACACAAACGAAATATTAAACTTGGAAGGGAGTATAAAAAAGGGGCCAGAAAAAAGTAAAAACAACCCATAGCAAAAAAAGTTATAATGTGCAAAATTTAAGAAAAAGCTAATTCACACCGCATAAAACAAATTTTAAAGTTAAAAACTTTTAATCAAGTTATGAACATATGAAAAAAAAAATATATATATAAACAAATATTGTAAAAATAGTTACGCTAAGAAAAAAAAAATAATGGTATGTAAACGGGAAAAAAAAAAAAAATGTGTGAAAGGTTTTTCTGTTTTCTTAAAAGTTTTATTATGCTTTAATTTTTTTTTCCTAACCTATGTAAGCTTTAAAAAACTTTATGCACATTATTCTAAATTTGAAAAATAAAGTGTCAAAATACAAAAGACTCCAAATTATTTTATAAAAATGCAATTATATATATATATATATACAGTCGGCTGCAAAATTATTCGAGCACTAGCCAATAATTCCTATATTTAAAAAGTACACTTAAGACTGTTTTGCTAAGTAAATCCTTGTCGAATCATGTTCTTAGACTGCTTAAGAACATGACTCGACAAGGATTTATTTAACAAAGCTGTATTAAGTGTACTTTTTTTGGCAAGGATTATTGCTAGTGCTCGAATAATTTTGCAGCCGACTGTATATATATAATCTAGAGTGGCAGTCGCACTGATTTGTCTTAATCCGACTTTTTTAAAAACAGCATTTTAGACATATGGTGTTTAAAAACTTATGGTTACTGTATTTAAAAGTTACATGAGAATATTAAAAATAGATGAAATATTTTTTAGAAACTTTTTTTTTTTTTTTTTTATACATTACTATAATAACGGGTAAATTTCTCTCAGATCCCTTTTTGAATACTTTAGCTACACTCATGAAACAATTAAATTAAGTTATCAATAAATTAAAAAATATTTCGAATTATTTATAAAATTTTCGCCTAGACATCTTTTTTAAACTTCGACTAATTTTGCGTAGCCCTGTGTATTGAATGTAAAATGTGTACGCATCACATAGTTTATTTAGATTTAGTAAAGTTTTAAAAATATAGAAAATAATTTGAAATGCAAGTATTTTCTAAATGTAGCCTTAATATATCCAACTTGTTTTGTGCAGCCCTGTAAGTGTATGGTAAATACTTTTCATACCATATTCTGTAAATATAAAATAATTGTGCATATAAAAAGATATATTTTAATTTAATTATGTTTAGTGCAGTTTAAAGGTGTTAAAATTTACTAAATTAAGAAATTGCCTCATAGATATAATGTATTTGAATAATTTTGTATGTTCTTGTTTTACAAGGACATGCAAAATTATTCAAACAAATATTTTTTTCTAATTATGTTGATGACGCCAATAAATCATTCGTCCGATCTTTATAAAAAGTTTGAAGCAAAACTCTTCATATGATACACATTTACGATAACGCGTTTGGGGTACCTGCTAGTATCTGTTTTTGAGTATGCTCTCTCTCATATACACAGAGAGAACGACGCAAGACAGCCGGCAATAATTATTCTAAAGACCCGAAAGAGATTAGTTATAGAAGAAACCCCGTTTCGAAAATTTTTCCCCAAAAGAATACATCCTTTACCATACAAGGGTAAGAGAATGTAAAAAATCATAAAAGGAATGGTTCTTATTCTGCCATTATTTTCTAAATTTTACAGTACTTTTATTTAAACTATTTCAAAAGAAATTTTTCTTGCAGTAAAATAGCTTTTTAGAACTAAATGTGAAAAAAAAAAAAAATGCATTGAAAAATAAAGAAAATTAATTACACTAAAAAAACTTTGATAATATATTTATAAATCTATTTAAAAAAAAAAGCGAAAGTTTTAATTAATTTCCACTTTTGCAACGAAATCTTCAACTACTTCTAAAATATTCATAGTTTTATTACTATTGCTGTATTTGAAATCTCAAGATGTTTTATAAAAAGGTTGATATGAATCAAAATTAACCATATGTGAAAAGCATTGTCGATATTTGCTTCTCACTGTAATAACATTTCTTTATCGCAATAAAAGAAAAGTAATTATTTTTTGTAGGTTTTTTAGTTTCAATAATAATATTCTAAAACTGTGTGGCAGGTGACTGAATGGAACACGACGTTTTTCTAAGATCAGCAAAAATAAATATGTTACTAACGTGGATAAATCCTTTTTTCTTTGCCTTATATTTTGTAAAACTGTAACTGATAAATTTACTTCTTATTGCATTTGACGTAAGTTACGTAAGACCAGTTATTTATTTATTTTTATTTTATTTCTTTACTTTATCTTTTAAAGCTAATTTTTATGCTGTCATTTTTCTTTCCTGAAGGGGATGGTTTACTCTTTAAATATTTTATGTAAATTACTGTGTTAGAGTTCCAAAATTTTACATGCATACGCATTGAAGCTAAAAATTCTAAGTATATTAAAACTTCTAAAAAAGTGTTTAAATTAAAAAAATAATATTAAAAATAAAATAAATATTTTTTTCTCTTTACCCACGATTTTATAGTATTACATTTTAACAATATATTCTAGTCTATTTAAATATTATTATGTGGATTTACTATAAAGTTATATTTTCAAAAAAAAAAAAAAAAAAAATGTTTTAATGCTAAAAATTTGCATTAAGTTTCAGTATTCAAACATAAAAACATTTTTAAAAATAAGTGATAAATTAATACTCAAAGTAATGCCCAAATATATTTAGAATACATTTTAAAGCAATAATAATGTAAATCGAAGGGGAAAAATATAAAAATATTCAAGAATAAATAATTAAATTAAATTAAATTAAATTAAAATTAAATTGTGAAATATATTATACACTATCTACCAATAAGTATTGGGACACTATCGAATTTGGACTTTTGTCAAATGAAGAGGTAAGAAGAACCTGTAAAAAATTAAACAAAAGTCAAAATTTCAGAAAATTTTGGAGGGGAAGGCTGATTTTTTATACCAACTATGTGAAAAATACCAGAGCCGGAAATCGAACCCGGGCCTTCCGCTTTAGTGACATTATATTAATGTCACTTGATATAGCTGTGTTTACAGACTGGGTGACTTTGCCAACGAATGCTATGTGAGAAATGCCTAGCTGGTTATCAGCCAGGGTAGCCCAATGGTTTGAGCATCTGCACGTAAAGTGGAAAGCCCGGGTTCGATTCCCCGCTCTGGTATTTTTCACATATTTGATATAAAAAATCAGCCTTCCACTCCAAAAGTTTCTTAAATGAACTTTAAGTGTTGAAGAATAAATTTCTAAATTAAAAGTCATTGAATCACCTTGTAAAAAGTATGATTGAAATGTGGTATGTGATTATGAAGAGCCTTCTAATTATCGATATAAATTTTTATGAGGCTACCCCTTGTGTTCATGGAGAGGAAACGATTTCTTTAAAAAATTGAAAGAAAAACTGTCACTTTTCAAATTATAGCACGTAGGATATTAGACACAGTGCAAAGCCATTTTTAGGAAACTTGACGTACTATATAACACGCAGCATGCTGCTATCGGAATGCAAAAATGTTAAATATCTTACGAAATATGGGTGCATTTACTAAATAAATTTCAACTACGCAGCATAATTTAATAGCCAAAAGTACTGAGATACTTATATGAAACCCCTAAACAAATATCGTGTGAATTCAAACAGTTAAGAGAGATAGAATCATCAAAATTTCAGTTCTTCTCAAAAAAAAAAAAAAAAAAAAAAAAAAGGAAGACGATAGGGGGTTTTATCAACATTTATTCACAATCAGCAAACACTGCCTTACCATTGAACTTTGACTGAATCGAAATATAAATATGAGGAAAATCCCTTATAGTTTTACTTTTATTTTGAAAGGAACTGAAATTCCGTTGATTCTATCTCTCATAACTTTTTGAATTTACACTATATTTGTTTGGCTTTTTTATTTAAGTAGATCAATACTCTTGGCTATTAAGTTATGCAAATGATTTTTTTTTTTTAAGCTTGCGCATGCGTAGTTAAAAATTATTTAGCAAAAAGACTCATATTTCGTAAGGTATTTAATATTTTTGTATTCTGATTGCATTACGCTGTGTCTAATGTAGTACGCTAAGCTTCCTGAAAACGGCTTTGCACTGGGTTTAATACCCTGCGTGTTATAATTTAAAAAGTACATTTTATTTTTAATTTTATTTTTACAGTTTTTTCAAGAAACCGTTGTATTTCCCTAAATATATATGGTAGCCTCATAAAAATTTATATAGATAAAAATTAGAAGAATCCTCACAAGCACATGCCACAGCCAAAACGCATTCCAGGCATTACTTTTTACGAGGTGATCCAAAACATTTTGATTTTTGTTTAATTTTTCACTGGTCCTTTGTACCTCTTGAGGACAAAATTTTTGCTGTAGTATATGAGGTAGGGTAGGTGTTCCAGCGATTGGCATGCTCCAGTAATTGACATCCATCCCGAATAATTAATAAATAAGAAAAATAATAAAATCATATCTTTTACATATAAGAATTTTAACATTTTATGTCAAACACTGGAGCATAGTGTGCTAATAACTGGTAAAATGAATAACTAGCAGTGTCAAACACTGGAACATAGGGGGCCAATTACTAATAAAAGGAAAAACTGGCAGTGTCAATTTCTGGAACATTGAGTGGGTGTCAAATAAAAATTCATTGAAAAAAAAAATATCAAAAGTATATATTTTAACATATATATGGTTCTGAATGTCTTTCATACCGTATGTATTAACTTAAGATTTCTAAAAATATTTTCTGATGACTAGAACATTAAAAATATCAGAGATTGCTCTAAAAGTGTCAATCACTGGTGCACTTACCCTATAACATGTTCTTTTTATTTCCAAAGTTTCAAAGTAATTCCTAAAGAATTTTTTAGCCATTTTCAAAACTTCTAAGTTCGAAAGTGTCCAAATACTTATTGGTAGATAGTGTACTAAATTTAAACCTATTGTTTTTCAAGAGTTTTATTATATTTAAAATTGCTATAATATACAGTTTACATATGCAGAAATTTTCAGTATTCTAAGACTGTTAATTTTCGTAGCAATAATTATTTTGGAAATTTCTTTTAAAATTTTAAAGTTTCTTATCAAATTTTAGTAAATTGTAAACCGTGACTAAAAATTTAAAAATCTTGTCTCTTTTAGTATTTTCTAATTTATTTGTGCTTATTTAACAATAAGAATAAACTCGTTGAAAAATCAATGAATTGCAAACACCCTTAGGGTGAAGCTATGTCAGGCATATTTACATTGTAAGAACGCACAGGGATAGAACACGGGCACAGAACTCATACCACTATCAATGTAACAAAATTTTCTACTTCTTAAATCAACGATATTATAGGTAGAGAAATTTCTTAAACAGATTACGGTATGAATTCTGCGCCCAATGTTCCATCCCTGAACTCATTAAATGCTTTAAATATTCTTCCTCTGTTTGTTTAAATAAATATATTTCTTTTCTCTTCTTTTCTTTCTTTATTAATTTCCTTCTTTCTTCCATTCTTCATTCTTCTTTATTTATTTACATTTTTGGGGGGAAGAGAAAATGACGCGTAATAGTACGCTAAGCTTTAGATTTAAAAAAGATGATGAAGAATTTTTACATTTTCTCCCATGGTAGATGGTGATATTCTTTTGAGATGAAATAGGTTGTATTTTCTAACATTTGTTTACAAATTTCCTATTTTTCGATATTTAACATTGTTTTTATTTTCTTTTGTGAACTTTTATTAAAATAAGTTCTATTTCACATTAAAAATAGCCCCACCAGTAACTGAGAGGTTCTGCATTCGTAGCAACTACATAATAAGTGATTGGTTTAATTCCAGAACGCAATCATTGACCTAGTCGTTAGAAATTTTCCGTGGTTTTCTGTTAAACTCGTGTAAATACAGGCTAGGTCCCCTGGAAAGACCCCATCATACACTCACTATAGGTCTAACGTAAGATCCTATTGCAGTCAAACGGCCTTAAACCACACAACCAACCAACAATAAACCAATCCATTAAAATAATTTATCATGAAATAAAAATGAATAAGTATATAAAATATTAAGAGGGGTGAAGATTTAAAGAAGAAAAACGCGAAATCTTCTTTTATAAATGTTAGTCGTTTCGTTCACAGTTTATTTTTACCTACCATTGACCAATATCGAGGAATGTTATATGTTTGGAGGCCATGTCTATTTCTCCGTGTGTGGCACTGTAGCTCCAAGATGAACAGATCTGTTTCAATGGGATTATTATTATTATTTATTATTATTAAATCACTGATTTAATTGTGATGGTTCTTAAGTATATTTGATGAAAGCCTGTCTGATAAATTTCTAAAAAATAGTTTTAATGTATTTTTTCAGGCAGCTTTGCATTGGTAATTTAAAATTTCCGAGCTAGCAATCTTTCGAGTTCCAAATCATGTTGGGTGATAAGCCACGTAAGATTTTTGGATATATAAAAATGCTTTTTTAAATAATTTGTTTATTTCAGACCAATTTTGACAAAAGATAAGCAATAGCTCAGTAAATGGTGAATATGCAGTTCAAAAATCTCTGAATTCGGTTGAAAATTAGAAATTTGATAGAGATTTTTTAAATTAATTAAAATGGCATTTTTTTAGGTCACTTTTCGTAGATATGTTAAAAATTACGATCTAGCAATCTTCCAGTTTTCAATACAGTGTTTTTAGATTAGAGTATAATGTTTTTTTTTTTTTTTTTTTTTGCAAATTTTTAACCGATTGTAAGAAAAAATAAAAATTGTCTAAAAAATAGGGATTATGAGTTCACATTACAAAACTATATCTATAATTAAAGTAAATTATGCACTTTAAATTTGGATAATTTTATCCCTTAATACAGAAAAACGTTTGATTCTACTTTATTGCAGGTTAACTGGTATAATGTTTTTACAAAAGGCTAAAAACGTACGCTTTTGTAGGGCAAAAAGTTAAATATTTTTTTAACTTTTTTTTTTTTTTTTTTTTTTTTGAACAAATATTAAATATAAACATCTGTTCATTATTATAAATGTGTGATGCATTGATTTTATTTATCGTTCGTTGTATTATAATTCTTTCAATCCTGCACTTTTATTGCACAGTTTTTCTTATAAAAGGAAATATATGATGTTTTTGCCCTCGGAACTGATATATATATATATATATATATATATATATATATATATGCGTGTATATATGTGTATAAAGGGCAATCCAGAAAATAAATTCCGTTTTCAATTTTTCGCGAAAGCGCTGCGATCGTGATTTCACGTATGCGCTTCCACATTTCTAACTCATTGGTAAATGTTTGGAATTATTTGTAGATTGCTAAGCATTGCATCGGCTGCATTTTGAGCGTTTAAAATGTTTAAAAAAACTGAACATCGCAACGCTTGCGAATTACAGTTTATTATCCTCTACCTGAATACTGGGAATTTTAAACTGATTGAAATTCGCAGACAATTCTGTGAAGTTTGCAGACAAAACGGAATGATTCGAGGGTAAGGATGTAGGTGTGTAATTTCAGTGAAAAAAATGAAAACGTTCACGATGAAGAACAAAGTAAGCTGTCGTCTCCTTTACTGATTTGTTAAGAAAAGATGAGGGAAAACCGAAAATTCATCATTCCGGCACAGTTTCTTCAAATTTCCCGTTTACTTCTTTATGAATTGTGAAATTGCAGGCGGCATCTTTCTGCGTACTAAAGCTCTTGCCTCACTATGATAAATTCTTTAACAATTTTGGCAACTCTATTGAAGAATAATGTAAGCATAGTTTAACCGAACTTTCTTTCTTAGTTGCCCTCGTATATAATGTACAACCTGACTTCCAAATGTTCTGAAGATATAAACACCTTAACATTACATTAAAACTCAGATCTACGTAATTTCACGTCTCTTCTAAATAATTTATAGGGATTTTCAGTAACATATTTTAGGAGGTATTCATATAAAGTAATAAAGGGAAGATATTCATATAAAGTAAGAAAGAAAAATCTATTTAATTGTGTATGCAATGTACAGTGAACTGAATTCAGTTCGTCTGTAACTCGTTATCAAATTTTTATATAATAAATCATTGTTGTAAGTAAATCGGCATTTGTATTTATTCCATTTCTAGACAGAATGTAAATAAACTGTAAATGGGATTATCAAGCAACTATCAATATTTACTACAAATTACTTCAATTGCAGAAGTTAAATATTGAATGGTTTAAATCTACAATGTTAGGTAAACTTTTAAGATATTCATGTTTAGTTTTCTATTGTATACATATA
This sequence comes from Salticus scenicus, assembly GCA_963930645.1. Lineage (NCBI taxonomy): Eukaryota > Metazoa > Arthropoda > Arachnida > Araneae > Salticidae > Salticus > Salticus scenicus. Next base: position 94,306,074 of record OZ005648.1, on the reverse strand, counting down.
ATTTTGATTAAATATATGACTATAAGTCATATGAATGGGTAAAATCTGTCAGTTTCAAAAAACTTTTTTATATAGTTTCATTATTACAAAGAGAGAATTTTAACTTATCTGAATAAATTGCATAATATTCTGTAAAAACTTAGATTAGATTATTTTCTCTTATATAACACTGGTCGTTGCCTACATTTGTCGCTTGATGAAGAATGATGCGATTTTGACTCATGAAACTGTTACGAGATTTTTTGATTTTCAATTTATGGTGTTGGCTTTACACACCTTCTATTTATTACCAGTCTATTTGTTGCAGTAACGGAATAAATAGGAAAGAAATATATTCGACCTTTCGAAATTGAAACAAATCCTTTTTAGTGTTTCATAATAGTTAGAATGATCTAAAGTAAAATGAATCGAAATTATTTCATATTAATATTATATAATGATCTGTTTGTAAAAACTAAATAAATAAATTTCTTTTAAAGAATCATAAGACAGATTAAAAAGTTCACGTTTCAGGAAACAGAACTCCCGCCTATTTTTAAGATAGAGAAGTGAAGTTATCTTTTAGAGAGCAGAATTGCTTTTGCGTTAATAGATTTCCTAGTTTCAAATTTAAGGAAGAAGTATTCATCTTTCAAAGCGGGTGGTTATTTTTAAAAGAACATTTTAAGTTTAGTGTTTTGCGGCGTCTTTGAATTTTAAATACGTAGTGGTGTTTTCTATCCAACGAATAATAATATTTTGTACTTATTACTTTAAGACGCCAGTTCTGTGGTGCTTTCATATTAATAATATTTTTTGCCTAGAAAATTTTTACATTTTAATCAATTAAATAATTAACTTTTATTTTATTTTTTATATTTTAATAGTTTACACAACAAACTTTTATTTTATGCTATTTTATTTTCATTTCACAGCACACAATGAAGTATTTAAATGAAACACCTGGCTTAAAGTCGGAAATGGAAAATATGATAAAATTTCCTCCATCCACTAAATTGACTACATCACATCTCATCCCTTTCACACTACTCATATTTCACCTCGCATCAAATGAACAGTTGGAACTCAATCATCTGCTCTGATTCATTCTCAGTAACCTTATTTATAATGCAAGTTACGTCATGATTATCAGCTTGCATGACATTTTGGAGGCCGATGCTCCGTTTAGGAAGGAAACTCGCGTAAATACGGGCTGGGACCCCTTAGAAAGACCCCCACGGAGGGCATTCCCCCTATAGGCCTAGGACACATAAGGAGTCAATCGGCCTTAATCCTCCAACCTACCAACCGTTTAGGAAGATGCATATAAACTTATAGGCATATCAGGCATATGAAACACATTTAATCACAATTATAGTTAAGGAAATATATGTATTTACTCTCGGAATCAGATTTTTTTTTTCCGTGTTCCGAGAACTTTCAATTTATTATTCCTTTATAAAAATTTTGACATTCCTTAAAATGACCATACAGTAAGATTTTCCAATTTCTTCTTCCATTTTGTTTACTACAAACTTATGCTTAAGAGTTTTTTATTTTTATTTATTTATTTATTATTTATTTATTTATTTATTTATTATTTATTTATTTATTTTTTTTTTTTAGTATCTATATTTAAGCTTTTTTACGGAAAAAAAAAAAAAAAAAATCGGTAAAATTTTCACATGATGCTTTTTCTAATCATAGAGGCAACTCTTTAAAGGAGCAGTATGTTTTGATTGTTTGTTTCAGATACGTAGGGGTAGAAATTTCTAGGAAACAAGTGTTCGATATCAGATTTAACCTCTCCGTTCCGACGCTTTTTTTTGTATACGGAAAATTGGCTTTTTCAAATTGTATATATATAGTCGAACCTCGTGAACGTGAGCACTGTTAACGTGAATTACTTTTAACATGAACTGCTTCCACAATCCCCGTCAAAATGAAGATTAGTTTAGTTATATGAAGAATAGTTACTGATAGCATGAACTACTAATAATATGAACAAATTTTTTATAACCCTTGAGATTCGTGTTATCGAGGTTTGACTGTATGTATAAAAGAAGAAGAAAAAACCCTGACAATATTAATCAATAAATTTGTTCCAAAAGCGCAAATAGTTTATATATCTAATTGAACAATAATAATAAAAGTTGTATTATTATTATTACTAGCTTTTCTGATGCAGAACATCTGCGTGACAGTATCTACATACTGAATACGATTTTTAGAAAAATCGTATGAAGAAAATCACTAACTGGAGAATTTTAGTCCCTCCCCCCTCTTTTTTTAAATAAAAGAATTTAAATCTTTGATATTTACATAATAATTTCAGTTTTAGAATATAATTTCTTTGATTGTTAAGTTAAAAATTCTTAGATTTAAATTTAATTATTATACTAAAATTATATCTTAATATGATGATTTTAATTTCGATCAATAGAAGGCACCACCATAGTCCCACCGAATGAAATTTGAAGCTTAATTGGCTTTAAATTCTTCTGAACATACTTCCAAAAACGAGAGTTTGAGCATGTGTTTCAATACATAAAGATAATATTTTTTCAATTTCTTTAAGAAAATGTGAGTTTTAATTGTATTAAGTTAAAATTTTGTAGCCAAAATCTGTAGCCGTAGACCTATTATAAGACTGGACAGAGCATTCCATTATTAAGGGAATATAAGTAAAGGTGGCAAAGATGAAACACGTGACTGCTGAAAAAGGGTTATCTTTTCTGGTATTTATCGCATTATTGGCGATTTTTTGTTCTGAATATGAATATTATTATTATTATTATTATTAAAAGATACAGCAAGCAAATCTTGTGTAAATCCTTACATCTGCTGAAATTTATTTTTACCATGTTATTGACAATTTCCAACAAAGTACAAAAGTTTTTATAACTTCGGTTTGTCTATACTCTCTTTAACTCTCATAAATAATCATGGACATTTTTGAAATCCTTTAAGTTTATAATATAGTTAAACTAATTCAATTTAGAGAATTAAGTAGTATAACAATTATAAACATTTTATAAAAAATAATTACTTAAAAAGAACGAAATAATAAAATATTAAAGAGAATCTTACCTATGAAATAAAATCCTTCATTTACATATCTTCTAGCGCTTTTAAAGTACATCTAATTACTATTTCTTGCTATGAAATTCTTTTTAAATTCAAAACAATCTAACTTTTAAAGTGAAATAAAAATTAAAAAAAGAACTTTCAAAAAAAAAGGAAAAATATCGTCTGCTTAAGAAAAAGCAGAGTTTAGAGCATGCAGGGATGGAACACGGGCGCAGAATTCATACCGGAATCCGTTTAAGAAATCTCTCTACTTATAATATCGTTGATTTAAGAAGTAGAAAATTTTCTTACATCGATAGTGGTATGAATTCTGCGCCCGTGTTCCATCCCTGAGCATGGCAAGAAAATTTGAATATTGGCCAGTTTGGTTTCCTGTAGTTCAAAAGTCACGTGACTTTTTTATGAGTTACCTTTGCAAATGAAAACGGTTGCCATTGTCCCGTCCACTTTTATAATAGGTCTATCTCTGTAGTAGCCGAATTTATGATTTCATGAGTCCGATCTGGGTTGACGAATCAGATAACACCTTAAGTCACTATTTTATCGTTTCGGCAAAATTTAATCGTAACTGGTCCACGCTAGAGAAATATTAAATAGATTATTATTTCATTTATTTATTTAATTAAAATAAACACTGTATGGGATCTCAAAATGTGTATATATGCATTTCTACGCATTGGATTGCCTTAAAGACCAGGTTTTGAGTACAAATATTACACTGTACCAGCGTTCAATTATTTTTTTTTCTAATAATTCATTTAAAAGTATAATTTAAACCTTATGATTATGTTGCAAGAAGATTCTTTTATATGATTGAATTATACGAAACTTTTATTAATTTTTCTTTTAATCTTTTTTTTTTTTTTTTTTTTTTTTTTTTTTTTAAGGCCGGAAAGTTACATGGGTTGCTGAGTAAGAAATATGTTCAGTGTCTATGCTGCAACAAAATCTTTAAAAGCATTGCTTATTATAAAAAAAAAAAAAAAAAAAAAAAAAAAAAAAAAACATGGACCAAAAAAATTTTTCTCCTTCTTTTCAGAACATTCTCAAGGGCGAGAAATTTCTACCTTTATTGCTGCTACTGTTTTTATACAATAATCTCTATCCTTTTTAATAACAACACATTACTATAAAAATACTATAAAGATTACTGCATAAAATTAGTGGTGGCAAAAAAGGCAGAAATTTCTTATCTCTGAGAGTGTTCCGAAAAAAGCGTGGAGAGTACGACCTCAACCAACTTTCCTTTTCTGAAACAGTTGTTTAAAATTTTAATTCTATCACGATTTATTAATCTTACATAACTTATTTACATACATTTTACAACAGGTACAAATATATAATGTGTCTAACATCTAATGTAAATAATATTACAATTTATATCATCTATGGCATATTTATAGTTTATAGTTCATACGTACATGTCACATGTATCTGTATAATACCCGATGTTTTGAACACTGTGCGAAGGAGATGACACTGGACTTCTAAAATATGCACTTAAATTGACAGTAGAATTGATGGAATTCTTAATATAAATACTATGAATAGTTACATCGTCAGTTGCGTCGTAGCTGTAATAACTTACTGCGCTTATATTATAGATTCCTTAGATTGAGTGATTTCAAAAGGTATATTACAAAGAAAAATTAATTTTATGCTGACAAAAGAAAAATATTAATTTTTCTAACAAGATTATTTTTAAAAACTAAATTAAATTTATTTTTTGAAATTTAATGCAGTTTTTTTGCATATTTAATACAAAAGGAACAGAAAAGTGCTTTTTGAATTATGCTTCTTATACAGTAGAACTTGGATAATTCGAAGTTGAAGGGACCAGAGAAAAATTCGAAATATCCAAAAATTCGAATTACATATACTATTTTGTCAAAAAAAAAAAAAAAAAAAAAAAAGGGGGGGGGGGGATAAATTAAAAAATTAAAACTCTATGATAAAAGATTTAACACATTAACTTTATATCTAAGAATATTGCTACATCCTTCCCCCCCCCCCCTCCTCCACTAAATCAATATTTTTTACGAGCTTAATTATTCAACACTTTTTTAAAATAGTCAGATATTTTTGATTTCTTCTTTAAGTACAATCTTTGTGTCATAGCATATGACTTGATACAAAAATAGAATCGTATACATTTGGCATGACTTTCAATTCAAAAAACCTCGAAGTTCATGTATATGCACCATATCTTCTGGTGCACTAGCTAGGGGCTTCTTTTGTATTTCCTTTTTTTTCTTTTGAAAGACTGTTAAAATATATAATGCACTTTAGCTGAGAAAAATTTCGGGAACAGTAATATTTTAAAGGAATCGTATGAAAATTCGAATTATTTAAAATAGAATTCGAATTATCCATGATTTTTTAACATTATTTTAATACAAAATTCAAGGGACCGAGTAAAAAATTTGAATTATACAGAATTTCGAATTAAACAAGTTCGAATTATTCAAGTTTCACTGTATTACAAAGTATTGTTAAAAAGTTCTGTTAGTTTTTAGCCTCACTAGTGTACAAAAGATTCTTCTCTCGAATTTGGTAGACGATAGGTGCCGGGTTCGTATACAGATAACGCTAGGCCACTGGCAGACCAAAAAACACTTGACAGCCTAGCTATTCGGAATTTCACGTGATTTTCTACGAAAGTTACATGAACACATGTTACATTTTTTTTAGAAAAGCACTCCTTACCCCCCTCCCCCTCCACTGGAATCATTCTACCCAGACTTAGATCTCATGCGTAAGCAATTGTCCTTACTAACAAAAACTATAAACGATTGTTATTAAAACAATTATATCGAAGTCAAGAGATGTCAGTTTTTAAATTAATTGAGCTCCTTTTACAATCGTCAACATTTTGGTAATATGCATTCATCGTTCATTTTTAGTGTCAAATTACGATTAAAAAAATAGTGGCTATTGCATTAAGAATAAGCATTTGTAGAAAATTCAGCCAGTGTTTACTTCAGTGAAACTTGAATAATTCAAAATTCTGGTTAATTCGAGTTTGTTACTCGGTCCCTTGAATTTTGTATTACAATAATGTTAAAAAATCGTGGATAATTCGAATTTTATTTTCGATAATTCGAATTTTTCATACGATTAACTTTAAAATTTTACAGTAAGATTTTTTCCCCAGATTTTTCTCAGCTAAAATGCATTATTTATTTTAATAGTCTTTCAAAATGAGGATACGGAAATACAAGAAAAGCCCCTACCTAGTGCATCAGAAGATATGGTGCATATACATGAACTTCGAGGTTTTTTTTTTTTAATTGATAGTCATGTCTAACATAGAAGATTCTATTTTTGTATCAACTGATAGGTTGAAGTCATATGCTATGACACAAAGATTGTACTTAAAGAAGCAATAAAAAAATATCTGATTATTTTTTAAAAAGTATTGAAAAATAAACTAGTAAAAAAATATTGCTTTAATGGGGGGGGGGGGATGTAGCAGTTTATTAGGTATAAAGTTTATATGCTAAATCTTTGATCGTAGAGTTTTAATTTTTTAATTTTCTCTTCTTTTTGACAAAATAGAATACTTGCTAACATCCTAACTAATATTCTGTAGTGTTGTTAGTCCCACGCTTTTTTTCGCACCAGTAAATTTTTAGAGTAATATTTTGCAAATGCAATTACGATTGAATAAAAAGAAAAATACCCTAAAAAGGATACTGGTGGGAAAAAGAAGGCGGGGCTAACAATACTATGGAATATTAATTAGTATGTTGGCAAGTATGCATAGATGCCAACATTTTAATTTATTCCGGAGTATTTTTAGGCTTGCCTTTATTTCGCCCCACTTTATTTATAGAAGATTTTCTCCAAGATATAACTTCGATAAAATAAGAAAAAAAATACTTTTAAAAAATAAGTGGTATGGAATAAAGGCGGAGCTAGAAATACTCCGGAATAAATAAAAATGTTGGTATCTATGAGTATGAAATAGTACATGTAATTCGAATTTTTCTTAGGTCGCTTCAACTTCGAATTATCCAAGTTCTACTGTATTTATAGTTCCATTGTGTGTGTGTGTCTTTATTTTATGTACGTAAAAGACATACGGACAGCAAATGGTCTTCTTATAGTCTGAAATTTTAATTGTTAACATAATAAAGTTGGAGTGAGAGGGGAAAGACTGCATTTCCTGGCATTTGCTATTTTTTTTTCCTTTACAAATGATAAATATACCGAAAACTCTGAGGCTAAAATAATGAATCAAGAATGTTTTATTCGCAATCAACATGAAAAGTAAAATTTATATACCTAAAATCATATTAGGGAAACAATATTTAAATATACAAGTTTTTAAGCTTGAGGTAATTTTTTTTATTTAAAATGCTCTTTCATCTCTTACGCCCGCACACATATGATATTTAGCTATGCTAATCTTGATGCTATTTGCATGAATAATATTCTATTGGCTTTCATATCTACGATTACAATTTCAAACAAAATAAATCAAGTTTGCAGAATACCAACTGAAATGAGGATATAATTTCCTTATTTTTTAAAGAGTTGACGACTAATCTTCTTCAAATATTTCCAGACATGTTTTCGAAGTTATTTGCTGTATGAAATAGACTACTAAGAAGTCGTTTTAATGAACGGCTTTAAATAAACATAGAACTAGAAAAAAGTTTTTTTTTTTTTTTTTTTCTCTAAAAATTCATCTAGTCTATAAATGAAAGTTTGTTCCAATAATCAAATATAAAAGAATAAATAAATACATAGATAAATAAAAAAAAAAAAAAAAAAAAAAAAAAAGATTTCTTATACATTATTCATGTAAAGATGTATTATTAATATATATACATATAATATATTGAAAATATATTTGTATGCTTTGAGAAAATTAAAAACACTCATAACTTACTCAATAATACTCAAGTGTAATCAATATTATGTTTTAGATATATTTTAAAAATACATGTATAGTAAGTTGCATATTAAACTTTTTTTTTTTTTTTTTTTTTATTAATAAGAAAAATACTTTCAAAGCATATTATTTACTTTCAAAGCAAATTCTAATACGATGCATATCAATAAATTGCTTATATGATATGGACAATTTTAGTTCCTATTAATATTAAAATATCGCTGTATTATTGGTTACTCTTCTAAAATTAGAATACGAACTGGCAAATATCTAGAATTTCTTACTAGTCAATATTTTCAAATTTGCTGAATATTTACTATTGGTCAAATCTGCCTAGCAGTACTTTCAATTGATTGATAGAAAGTAAAATCTAATTAGTCTAGTATTTTACAATGATCATATTGCTCATTGAGCATATTGCTCATGAGTATTGCTCATGAGTATTGCTCATTTTTCCGATGCGAGTTCTAAAACAATAGGGATGATTCTACACCGAAAATGGGTGACTTATGAGGCTAATCTAACGCTAGAAATGAAATCTAAAGTATTATTCTCTCATCTCTTGTCTATTTTTATTAAATCAAAGTATTCCTATAAAGTCTACCCAGCAGCAGTGTCAAGTTTCAACAGGATATGTAATTCCATTCAGTTTTTTGTGCTAATATTGGAGCTGTAGTTTTAAGAATGTACAAAATGTTCCGCTGCGAACGTAGCGTGACATATAAAAACATTCTAATAGATCGAGATGAGATATTTATTACCCTACATGAGGGTCATGAATGTAGCAGTATAGTCTAATAACACCAATACGTAAAATTATTTTGACACAGGATATTTTTTAAACTTTTCAAGAAATTTTTAATGGGTACACAATGAAAAAAAATTAAATTTGTCAAGATCTTTAAAATAACTCTGGTGTTATTTTTATTTATTTATTTTTATTTATTTTTTTTTATATTTTCTCTTTTGGATTTTACTATAGACGTTTTGAGGTCTCCTGAATTCCAAAATCAGAATTTTAGCAGTTGATCTGCTTGGTATTCTAAATTTATATCATAAGGGGACACTACAAGAAAGTTTTACTAAGTCGGAAAAATGTTTCGTGTACAGGGGCATATATGAAATTATTCAAATACATGTAGGTGTATGGAAGAAATGTCTGGTGACAGTTTAATATATTTAGACTGCATTAAACAGAAGGAAATCCACATACTTTCTTTATCTGCGTAAAAATATATCTCGCATAAAAAATGGTATGAAAAATTCTTATCGTTCGTTTACAGGCTCCCGCAAAAGAATTCCAGTATATTAGTGTTACGTTTGGAAATGGCTCGAAATTCATTTCAATGTGTGACATGCTGTTTATTTATTTATTTATTTTTAATCTGAAGTGAAGCAAGTTGTGCTTAATTTAAGTATATGTTTGGTCCGTATGTAATTTAAATATATATTCAGGGCTAATCAAAATCTGTCCAATAAATTTCATCAAAAATGTATGTGCTTAATTCAATGAGTAGTTTTTAATACACTTTAAAGTTTAATTAATATTAAATGTTTTAACAGAAAGCCTTAAAATTTATATGAATGTAGCTACTATATTCAAGATAATGGTTAATAGAGCGGTTGACTCCTCACGCAGAAAACTTGTTAAATAAAAATATTTCTAAAACGTTTTGATCTCTTGTTTAAAATACACTAGAAAAATTCAGTCATAGTAACTCCTGTGTTACACATTTAACTGCATTAATATGAACATAGCAATGTATAGTAAGAAAAAAAGAGTGTGGATGCCACACCCTATCACTTAAATTATGTAACTCTCCAATTTCACAAGTGGTAATTGAAGGCCAGAGCGCTAATCATTCGACGTTTAAGGGGAATGCGTTCTTTTGATTATCCGCCATTTGGGGCGAAAAACGATAACAATTTATCGCGCATATTTATTTCATGCCGAGTATATTTTAGAAAAAATAAGTATATGATTAGTATTTACATTATAAAATTAATTAAGGATTTAAGACTATGAGGTATTATAGGTACTTTAGGTATTTTATACCCTTTTCCGTAATGTAAAATTTGTATTTGGCTGAATAGTTTACTTATGCTATACTCATTATACCATTGCCGCTGGTTGCTTTTTCGCTGAAACTCAGACGGCAATTGGCGCTGCTATAGGTGAACATAGTTTTAGTATAATGTTGATGCATGTATTATGTAATCGCTTTGTATCGTGTTTTATTAAGGAAAATGATCCCATTTTTAAAAGAAAAAAAAAAACTGATTTATGTAATAATTTCTGTATGATATAATGCTATATTCAGAGACCTCAGATGAAAGGTAGAAATGATCGCCGGGATGTTTCTATTCCGGATATTTTTAACTACAATTTTTTAACAGTAATATATTTTATAGTTTCAAAAAATTTTCAAAACTAGACATCGAAGAAACCTGCAATCAACTATAAGATATTTAAGAGAATTTGTAAATATCTAATACTGCGTACACATTGAAATATGTGCAACACGTAAACACACAACCACACTGTAAAAAATTTTGTGTAAGAATACACAACATCCTTGAGGGAACTTATTTTCCTCAACCATGTTGAGAAATGTTGTCACCTATAGCTGTGTAACAGAGGCATACATTGGAATGTTACACAAGTACAACTGATAACATTTCTCTACATGGTTGTGGCTAGTAAGCTGCCTCAATTTGTTACACAGCTGTAGCTGATAACATTTCTCTACATGGTTGTGGCAAGTAAGCTGCCTCAATTTGTTACACAACTATAGCTGATAACATTTCTCTACCTGGTTGGGGAAAATAAGTTTCTTCAATAATGTTGTGTATTCTTACACAAACTTTTATGCAGTGCAATCACAGACTAACCTCAGAAAAAAAAAAATCTGGAGTGACTCCACTCGACTTTCCGAACATTGAGTAATTAACGGTTTTGTAGATAAAGTAAAGTGAGAGGAGTTATTAAATAAACAAAAGAGAAAGTTATAATAGGGTGTTTGGGTATTTTTCTTTTTATAGTACACGATGTTTAATTTAACGCTATTTTACCAAACACGTAGATCATAATGATAAAGAATAATTCATTGTGTCCTTGTAAAACCCTACAAATGCTAGATTCACTAAAATGCTTATGGTTTGTGCAACAGTGACTTATAATATTTATACAAATGTTCAGCTCCATCGGATAAGGCATTTAGACGCTATCGCACTTCAAAGTTTGAGCCCATATGCCACAATGATAAAGAAATTTGCATTTTGACCCTGTAAAAAGAACCATAAGTGCTAGATTCTCCAAAGTTCATAAAGTTCGTATGACGGTGACGTATAACATGTATATAAATTTTAAGTTAATTTGAATACGGAGTTTAGTCGCTGTCGCACTTTAAATAATTTACGCCTATAGGTCTTAATGATGAACAATTTTTAATTGTGTTCCTGTAAAACTCGTTAAGTGCTAGACTCACCAAAATCCATACAGTTTGTGCGATGGTGACCTATAACTCGTATATAAATTATCCACTCAAAAGGGTGAGGCATTTAGATGCTATCGCACTTTAAATAATTTCACCAGGTAGGCCACAATGATACAGAATTATTTGTTGTGTCCCTGTAAAAAAAACTAGAAGTGCTAGATTCACCAAAACCTAAACAGATCTTGAAACTGTAACCTATAATATGTGTATAATTTTTTTGTTCAATTGAATAAGACGTTTAGACGCTATCGCACTTTTTAAAATTTGGTCCCATAGGCCGTAATGATAAAGAATTTTTCTTTGTGTCCCTGTAAAGAAACTATAAGTGCTAGATTCACCAAACTCTATGCAATTCATGCAACTATTAGCTATAATATGTCTATAAATTATTTTCTCAGTTTAGTAAACATTTTGACGCTATCTCACTTTTTAAAATTTGGTCCCATAGGCCATAATGATAAAGAATTTTTTTTTTTTGTGCTCCTGTAAAAAACTTATAAGTGCCAGATACACCAAAATCAATAGGTTTCGTGCTATGGTGACTTGCAACATGCGTACAAACTTACAGCTCATTCGAACAAAGCGTTTAGATGCTAGCGTGTTCACACACACACATACATATACACACACATACATGCACACACACATACATATATCATCGTAAAAATATTGAATACGGACTCAGGGCACCTCAAAACGCATAAAAACACCAAAATCTCGAATTCTGATTTTTGACATGATTACAATACTTTCCTTACATACGTATGTTCGGAAAGTAAAAGTATATACAGTCAATCATATAGATTATGTTCACGCAGTTTTATAAATAAATCTAAAGAATTTTTTAAAAGATATTGTAACAACTTTTTAATCTTACTATTTTATATACGGAATACTTCCCCATCGTTATTTGTTCATGTAATTTATTTGAAAACTTTCATTAAAAAAATTTTAAGTGTATGATGTTGATCATATTCTAGACTTTTAATTCTGTGTTATACTTTGCTGCAATTATGTTTAAGCATACCGCAGTCTACATAATATTTTAGAGCTAATTTAAAAGTACATATTCTTTTTACTGAGCAAGAATTAATAAATATCGTTAATGAGAGTATTTGTTTTTGTTTATGTGGTACACCCAAATGTTGTAATTATAATTAATTGTTAAAAATATCTTTCTTTAAAAAAAATTTCACACATTTTAATTACACGAAAAGGAAAAGGAAAATGCATTGAGATTTTAATTAATGTGTACATAAAAATTTATCTACTTTAGGAGGGTTGTTTTGGTATTATTTACAAGAAAAGAAACGCTTTGTTGTGTCTATAAAATTCTAGAAATGTCCTTTAAAACTCAGGTATTAAAAAAAAAGCACAGTATTTTTAAATATATACTAATTATCCATAAGCCGATATTAATGAGTTTTGGAGTGGCAGTTGAACACATTATTTTGTGATAATTAACATGAATTTTTTTAATTGCATTTGCAAATATTAGCTTATCAATACCATAGCTGGAAATTATTTTCATCTAAATAAATTTGAAACTCAATGACAAAATTTTATTGTCAGTCTAGCAATTTAAATATTTTTACTTTCTTCTATATGTAATATAGAGAAAGTATTGGATTCGTAAAAATTTTCGACCTCGGGTTTTTGATGGATTTACACGTTTTGAGAGCTGTAGAATACGATTTGACTATTTTTAGAAAATGTCTGTCTGTCTGTCTGTCAGTCTGTGTGTGTGTGTGACAAATTTTTGTGGCAACTGTATCTCAGGAACTACTGGACAGAATTTTATACAAATTGGTATGTAGTTGCACCTTGACATAAATTAGTGCCTATCAACTTTTGGTAAAAATTGTCTTACAGGTTGCGTTGCCATCCCGCTTTTTCTAAATTTTTAACATGGTGATATAGGACAAAATTTTGTATAAATGTGCTTAAAGAGAATTATTTTTTAGTAATCATTATGAAATTTACAATAATTATTTATAATAGAGATAGTCAACTGGGAAAAAAATTTTGTACGTGTAGGAGCCTCGCCACCCCCCCTGGGGGGGAAGTCCCCCCTCGAGGGGAGTAAATTTTCAAGATGGGTATCTTTCGAAAGGTCTCATCAATACCTTTAAAACGAATGGTTGAACTATAAATCTGTGATAATTTAAAACAAAGTTATCGATTTTTTTTTACTTTTAACAAAAAAAAACTTTTAACAAAAAAATCGTATTATTATTATTTTATTTTTCTTTTTTTAACAAAACTCAACCAAACTTGGTATTTAGTTGGTCCCAGACATAATTTGGTGCTGATTACATTTAGGGATCAATATTTCAACAGGTGGCGCTGTGATCGCATTTTTTCTAAATTTTTAACATGGCAATATAGGACAAAATTTCGTATAAATGTACATAATGAGCGTTATTTTAAACTTGTGATTGTAAAATTAATATGAATTATTGATAATAGTAGTAGTTAACTACGAAAAAAATTTTGTGCATGTGGGAGCACCGGTTCCCCCCTGGGGGGAAGTCCCCCCCGGGGGGGGTAAATTTTCAAGATGGGTATCTTTCGAAAGATCTCGTCAATACCTTTAAAACGAATGGTTGAACTATAAATCTGTGATAATTTAAAACAAAGTTATCGATTTTTTTTTTTAATATTGTTACTGGTTGAATATGTATTACTTTTAACAAAAAAAAAAAAAAAAAAAAAAAAAAAAATCGTTTTTTTTTTTTTTTTTTTTTTTTTTTTTTTAATATTGTTACTGATTGAATATGTATATAGGAAAATATAGAAGATAGTCTTGTGGTGGCCACAACATACTAGTTATTGTTGTAATTAAGGTTAATTTAGGCACCTCTGTATTGCGACGACACATTTTAAACAATATATATATATATATATATATATATATATATACATATATATAGGTTTGTAAAAAATTAATTAATTATTTTTTATTTATTTTTTCATTTACTCATATATAATAGAGAATGTTAAAGTTGTAATTTCGAAAATGATTTTTGCTGAAGTTTTTAAACCCTGTGAATCTTAAAATCGAAATTTTAGCTGTTAGTCTTCTTGTACATCATAGATGCCACATTTTTAATTTGATCCTTTTACAGACACCCCATTTTTTGTTATGTAATTTTTTTGAATATATAATTATGATTAAACAAAATTAAATTTACACTTCACTAAAAGTGTGTCAATTAAAGGTGGGTTCTAACAACGTTATGATATAAAAAAAAAAAAAAAATGACATCTATGTATCATAATTACTATTTATCAGCATAACGTAAAAATAGATAATAGCAAGAGATTCAAATTCTCTATTCTAAATTTATAGCGTATGGTAATATTTTGAGTATTTTTTCTATTAAAATTGGACCAATATACATGGGTTTACCAAATAATTCTTAATATATATACGGGCAATGGCATTCAGTTTTCATTGGCACATTTTGAAAGCTTTAGACTACATTAAAAACGCAATGATTTTTTTAAAAAATAAGTTCCTTTGAAAACTGAATGTTTGGCAGCACATGAAAATAGTAGCGGACAATAGGCTATCAGTAAGCATCAGAAAATAAATTAATACTTTTTGAAACGTTTATTGGTTTTAATAACTAATCAATAAAATAAATGAAATATTCTGTGAGAAAAAAATATATCTGTTAAATATTCCGGTATTTTTCTGTTCCAAGTTTTAGTAAAAGAAATTATCATTTCTGTAAGTTTTGTAACATATATATATATATATTATTTCTTTAAATTAAAAAAAAAAAAAAAATATATATATATATATATATATAAATGATAGATAACGTAATAAAATTTAATCTTAAAATTTAGCAATTAATAGATCTAAAACAATACCAACACACAAAAATATAGAACTGAATTTAACTGTGAGGAAAGACTGATACAAAATTGTTGCGTTTAAGATTAAGAACCAATAAGAGACAATAATAATTTAAAATACTTACGCCGACATGAATGATAATAAAAAAGGACCATTAAACTTAATGACAGAGAAGACAAATAATTAACCACAGAAGTATTTGGATAAAAATGCTTAAAATTAGAAGTAAGATACTCTTCAGGGGGCGAGTATTTCATATATATATATAATCATATTTAATTATCGAATTTCAAACGTGCGTTACCTTGTAATCTCATCTGTAAACTAGAATGTTATAGCCGCCACAAAATTTTCTTTTATAAATAAATTATCTTATTCAAAATAAATTATCGTTTCTGTAAGTTTTATAACCTATATATATAATCATATTTAATTATCGAATTTCAAACCTTGCGTTACCTTGTAGTCTCATCTGTAAACTAATATGTTATACCGCCATAAAATTTTCTTTTATAATTAAATTATCTTATTCTAAATAAATTATCATTTCTGTAAGTTTTGTAACCTATATATATATATATATATATATATATATACTAGTGGATCTGCAGTGGTATATACTAGTGGATCTGCAGATCAGGAGCCTCAACGTCCTATTTGCATCACACATTATTCAATAGGACATTTTTATTTATTCCTTATTATATAATAGTATATATTGACTCGATCG